>JAPFFP010000009.1:1929753-1940383 GCA_026153255.1 Solanum medicagineum | reverse complement strand
TGAAAATTGAAAACGAACAAGAAACTCAAATTTTTCCCAAGTTGAACTTATTCAGAACGTATGGGTCCTAACAGAAGCAGTGTCATCCTACAAATGAAAGGACATCATTTTTCATATTGCATTTCCACAGGTACTAATGCTTGTTTGTATTTCATTTATTGATTTTTTTTATTATCATTGCATTCATTTTGTATTGCACCATCGAAGGTTGTCATTTGCATTCATTCATATTGCTTTACCGATGGCAATAATGCTCATTCATATCTCATCCATTCATTTTCGTTATCATTTATGTCACATCATTTTCCAGCCGCGCCCAGAGAGCCCTTTCATTTTCTAGCCGCGTCCAGAGAGCCCTTTCATTTTCTAGGCGCACCCAGAGCACCATTTTATTTTCTACTCGCGCCTGGAGCGCATTTCATTTTTCAGTCATGCCCAGAACACCATTTTATTTTCCAGTCGCACCCGGAGTGCATTTTATTTTTCAGTTGCACCCGGAGCGCCATGTTATTTCCGGTCGCACCCTGAGTGCAAGTTTATTTTCTAGTCGCTCCCAGAGAGCCAGTTTATTTGTCAGTTGCTTCCAAAGAACCAGTTTATTTTCCAATTGCTTCCAGAGAACTAGTTTATTTGTCAGTTGCTTCCAGAGAACCAGTTTATTTTTCAGTTGCTCCCAGAGAGCCAGTTTATTTGCTAGTTGCTTCCAGAGAACTAGTTTATTTGTCAGTTGCTTCCAAAGAGCCAGTTTATTTGCCAGTTGCTTCCAGAGAACCAGTTTATTTTCCAGTTGCTCCCAGAGAGCCAGTTTATTTTCCAGTTGCTTTCAGATAACCAATTTTTTTCCAGTTGCTTCCAGAGAACCAATTTATTTTCCAGTTGCTCCCAGAGAGCCAGTTTATTTGCCAGTTGCTTCTAGAGAACCAGTTTATTTTTCAGTTGCTTCCAGAGAGCTAGTTTATTTTTTAGTTGCTCCCAGAGAGCCATTTCATTTCTAGTCGCCCTCAGAGGGCCATTTCAGTTCCCAATCGCTCCCAGAGGGCCATTTCATTTCTCAGTCACCCCCAAAGGGCCATGTCACTTCCCAGTCGTCCCCAGAGGGCCATTTATTTTCTAGTTGCCCCAGGAGGGCCATTGCATATTCATTGCCGAGAGGGTCATTACATCATCTTTGCCAAAAGGAACATCCATATTGCATTCAATGAATCATCTTTATTTGTCTTACCGATACACATGCATTTTATATGTTGATCGTTTTACATTTGACTTATCGATAGGCATACATTCATATTGCATTCAAGGAATTATCTTCATTCGTCCTGTCAATGAGTATGTATTTTATTTTATATTGATCATTTTTCGTTCGTCTCACTGATGGGCATGCATTCATCGATAGATCATTCTTCATTCGTTCTGCCAATGGACATGCATTCATATCCTATCGATAGGTTTTTATTTGTCTTTTAAGAGGGCTCAGACCCTGCTTCAGAGATCAAATGAGACATTCCTAGTACTCATATTGATTTATATGTTCGGCCAAAATTGGGTTTGTCAAGTTTCTTTGTCCATAATCTCTTCCATCGATCATATCCAAAGAAAGAGACAGCTGTTGACACCCAATTTTGACCGACCTACAACCCATTTTAGAGTGTCAATTAATTAAAATAGATATTTTTATTTACATTCAATTTAATTCAAATATTTGTGTATTTCTAACATTCGTTACTATTATTTTATTTTTGATGTTATATAAATTTTCTTTCATATAATTTGTATATATGTAATTATGTAATATTTTCATAATTATCAAAAGATTATACTCTTGTTTATTTTTATAAATTATTTTTGAAATTAAGTAGTTCATAATTGAGCTAATTATTTCGCTTAGTCAATTCTAAAAAAGTTCATTAATTGATCTATTCTAATTCATCGTGTATTTAAATTTAACCCGCATATTTCCCGCCCCCATGTGTCCCCTCTTTTATCCTTTTTCTTTTTTCTTTTTTCTTTATCTTTTTTATTTTTTATTCTTTAGCTTTTTCATATTTAATTATTTCCCCATTCTTTTATCATCTTCTCCATCTTTTCTTCTCTCTCCAACGACCCTCCATCATTTTTCACATCCAAAACCCACCTACCCTCTCCTCTCCTCTCCTCTCCTCCCCTCTCCTCCATTTTCAGCCACCAAACAATCCTCAAACCACCCCTCAAATGCCAAAAAATCAGCAGCAAAACTCATCCCTCTCCTCTCCAAAATCACCACTCGAAAACGCCGGAGAACACACCCGAAATCCGACTAAAAATGCACCAAAGAAGCCTCTGTTTCAGCTGAAATTCGCCCAAATTACGACCAAAACACAGCCCCAAAACCATTCAAAAGCGCTGGAAAGTCAGCACTTTATCACTCTTGTTTTAATTTCTCGTTTCACCATTTCGCAGATTAATGTATTTGTTATTGTTTAACATATTTTTGGGTCGCTCTTGTTTTTTATTTTCTTCTTTGATGTTGTATTTTTTTTAATCTATTATTATTGTATTGTTCTTGTTTTTTTTCACTGCCTATTATTGTTTGTAGACTAATTTATTTTTTTTTTAAAAAGAAATATAAATAAATAAATAAATAAATAAAATAAGTGATGTACTGTCGTTTAGTTAGTGACTGCCCCAATCTAAAATCTTCTTTGTTCTTTGCTACTTTACATTATTTTTGTTAGTTTTAGACTTGCTTTATTTGGTTGACATTGTTTTATGCGTTGTTATTGTTTCTTAAATTTAGCCGAGGAAAAATCTATCCGTCGGATTTCGAGGCCTCTCCATTTAAAAGAAGAAAAAGTTAGTTTATGTTTATATTTGTTATATGTTAAAATTCAAGTTTTTTTAATTCAAGTTCATTATATGTTAAATCTTGCCGAGGAAAAATCTATCCGTTGGACTTTGAAGCCTTCCCATTCGAAAAAACGGAGAAATTTAATTTAGACTAATGTTTATTATATTTTAAAGTTCAAAGACTAGTTAAGTTCATAATTTGTTTAACTTGGCCGATGAAAAATCTATCCATCAGATTTTGAGGCCTTTCTATTAAAAAGACGGAACAATTTTAGTTTATCTTTTATTTATTCATTATTGTGTATATTATTTCTGTATGTTTATTTCATTATTATCATACTTGTTTTATATTGTGTGTTTTCTCCTCAATTTGAAAAAATGAGTTCAGTCGGGACCCACAGTTATGGATTCTTTTGGGTGCTAATACCTTTCCTTCGGAATAACTTGAATCCTTACTCGAAATTTTTGGTTGCAGACTATTTTGTAAATAATTAGTTGGTTTCCTAATTATCCTTAAAATTAGGTGGTGACTCCTAAAATCAAATTATTTTTCCTATTATTTAAATTTTTTTATTTTTATTATTTTTATCGAGTCGCCACGACGTTGCACCTTCGGGATATCAACAAGCTATTCTAGCAAACTTTTTCTGTTAATAAAATTTATTCAAGCAACTTAATAATAATGGGGATCTCTAAAAAAAGAAATTCAAAATATCTTCGTCAAAAAAGATCTGGACTAATAAAAATTTATGTTTCAGATCAATTAAATTGATAATAAATCTTTATCATTTATGCACATATTCTTATTACATAATCATAAATTCAACTATAATTTTAAATTTGAAATTTTAAAAATAGAAAGAAAATAAAATGGTATATGAGTGTGTTCAGGGATCTATAGAAAGAAGAAGAAGAGAAGGAAAGGAAAAAGAGAAATGGTATGATTGGATGGATAGAAGAAGAACAAATGGAAAAGAAAAAAGGCTTTGATAGTAAGTTTCTTGGTTCGAGAGAAAGATGAAAAAGAGAAGAAATAAAAGAAAAAGAAAGGATTATATAATAAAATAATAGATTAAAAAGGAAAAAAATAAAAGAAATAAAAAATTACACATGTCAAACGCGTGGACTTCACAAATCAACATAAATATGGTTGTGACTTTTTAAGGAGGTAAAATTTTAATTTTTAATAGTATAGGGGGAGGGGGGAGGGGGGTAACAAGACTCTCACAAAGTATAAGTGTGTAGTTGAGAATTCGATAATAAATTGAGGGGACATTTGACTATTTTCTCTATGAAATAGTGTCTAACCAGTTACTTTGAGTACTTTACTCATAATCTCATTAATTTATGTAGTAATACGCAGGAATTTACTAGGATTTAAGGATATTTTCAAGAACTCAAACATGGAGAATTCAAAGACTCAAACTAGACCATTAATTTAACTAAACAGGGAAATAAGCCACGTGGACGAACTTAATCCTTAGCTTCCTATGTCGCTTCCGCAATGAATCAATTTCTCCATAAGATTTTGATTGAGGCAATTTCCTTGGTTTGCAACTTGCAAACCTGACAATCAAGAATCTAGACAGAAATCTCCTCATAGGACAAACTATCCCTAACCCTAACACTCTCTATAGAACCACCAGGGAAGTCTCTCCCAAGAACTTCTTAATTATTGAGATGTGAAACACCGAATAAATAGTAGCTAACTTCGAGGGCAATTCCAACTCATAGGCCACATTATGGACCCTTTTCACAATCTGATAGGGACAATATATCTGGGACTAAGTTTTTCTTTTTTCCAAAACTACATAACACTTTTCATGGGCGACACCTTCAAGTATACCCAATGATTCACCTCAAACTCTAACTCTCTCCTTGTCACATCACTGTAGGATGTTTACGACTCTATGCTGCTTTCAACCTCTCCTAAATGACCTTTATCTTCTTCACAGCTTGATGCACCAATTGTGGTCCAATCGACTCAACTTCACCCACCTCAGACCACCCAATCAGTGATCTACATCTTTGCCTATATAAAGCTCCATAGAGAACTATCTGAAACACCTGAATGGGAGCTATTGTTATAAGCAAACTTTATAACAGGTAAGTGAACTCATTCTTGAACTGCTCTGCTCCCATGTGTTGATGGTGCATAACCCCTTTCCTATCTTCGACTCTTTTCGTTTCCACCATAGTATTTCCATCTCCGTCAGATACAATACGACTGTGTAGATCTTCGTTTCATCACTCTTCACCTTGTTGCACTTGAAGTAGTTTTCTAAGTTCCATAGGAAATTATCCACCTTCTGCGTGTCAAGAGTGCCTTTGAACACAGGTGGCTTGGGAGCTTCAATTCTGACCTCCCTTTCTCCAGTAATCACAACACATCTCCTCTCTACCATGCCTTCCTCAAGTGCATTCATTTTGGCACTCATGGCCTCCATACAGGCGCACATGGTCTCCATGCTGATGCTCATGGTCTCTATCCTACTCAACGCCTACATGAGTCGACACTCTAAGGAAGAGTCGACACTCTAAGGAAATGATGATTTCCTTCGTCTCAAACTCCGCAGTTGATGGTTGCCCATCTCCTTCCGGATATTGTCATTCTCCTCAAGGCTGAACTCCTTTAGTGTCTAAAACTTGCCATTGAACTGGTTCAAGCGTTTGCCAAGGATCTATACTGTTGGTCCAGCAGCATCCATTCTCACTATCCACTCCATGCCGGGCATGACGTCTACGGGTTCCTCACCATATTCCTCGTCACTCAACACAGTGGCCGAGAGTGAGTAGGACATAATGCCCTCGCTTAGTGTCGGCTCGATCAGCAGCTCCCCGTTCCTCTTTGAGTTCTTCTTGACCTTGCATGACTTCTTGCCAACATCTAGCCTAACGTTGGCGGCGTTGGTGATGTCAAACTCTCCTTTTCACTTGTCATGCTTCTCTTAGTAGAATCTGCTCTGATATTACGTTGTCACGGACTTAGACTTCGACTAAGACTTTCGTGCGCACTTGACAACTTATTAACGATTCTTTTACGATCTTGTAAGCTCAAGTAAGCCTTTTCAACTAGATCACTAAGGGAATGCTAGATTGAAGAAGACAAAAGAACTCTTAAGACTTGTATTGCTTTGGAAGATTGTCTTACAATTTTTTGGTTGATTTTTATAAACGGGTGACCCTCCTATTTATACTACTAATTAAATGTCAAAGTGTAATTAATAATTACTCCATAAGTCCCTAAATATTTACAAATAAGTTCCTGCTTTAGATGACTCCACACATATAGAGTTTTCTTAAGACTTTTAAGATTTGTCTTCTTTGTCCTAGAGTCTTCTAAGTGTCTTCAAGATTTTTCTACAACTTTTTAGAGTCTTCTAGGGAGATTCAAGTGCTATCCATAATGTTCTAGAGTCTTCCGAAAATCTCTCCAAGACTCTAGTTTCTTCTCCTTGACTCTAGATTCTTCTCTCTTATTAATGGTCAAGTGGTGGGTCGTGACACTTGTATAAATTTCTTGAATTATGTTAAAAGTTGTGGCTTGTACGGTTCTAAGATGATTTTAGATTATGATTTATGTTCCTTATGTCTATCCTTTCTTATTTAGAATATATTATCAATTTATCACTTTAAATCCCGCCTTATTTTCTTATTTTCTATTTAGACCGACTTGCCTCGGTGGGATAAACACAAGTGTCATCACACCCAATTTCGAGTCATGACAATCGGTATCATATAGTTTTGAGTTTTTTTAATTAAGAAATAAAACAGTTAAGAGAAAACTATTAAAATCACAAACTTATTTATTAAACTCTAAATTAGTAGAAAATATATTCTTTGTGATACATTGTGTGGGTATAAAATAATTAAGAGAAAATTATTAAAATCATAAATTTATTTATTAAAATCTAAATTAGTAGATAAAAATATATTCTTTGTTATATGTTGTAGGTATATTGATATCATATCGATCATATAGGACTGAGTTTAATCCTCTGTGATACTCTACCGATATATTAATATCCTATGTGATATAACATAGGGTGATCGCTGCCATCAGCATGACATAAACGTGTGAATTTTAATAATAAGACAAATTAGAGAGTTTGAAAATTTAAACAATCTTAAAAAAAAATTGTAATAAAGGAATCAATCAGGTTTAAAACTAGCCGTTAGAATGTGTTTCACCCCATTTGCGCCGCACCCCCTTTAACGTTCAAAAAGGAAATTTCTATATAGTCTTGTCACAATCTCTTCATCTTCTCAATCCGAATCTCTCTCAACCCTTTTTTCCTCTTCTGAAGAATAAAGGGGCTACTTCAAAAATCCTTTCTTTTCCTGGATTTTTTTGCTCTCATTCTTGATGGCTACAATGAACAGCGGAAACAACAGCAACACTCCTGCAACTGCGCAAGTGGTGTCTTCACCAAAACAAACACAGCCTACTGCAAAGACTGTTGATACTCAGTCTGTTCTTAAAAGGTATCTTTTGAATTTTTGAATCCATGGGATATTGATCTGTGTGTGGATTGGTTTCAAGTCTTTTATTGAAAAGTTGGATTTTTTTTTGGGTGTTTGTGGATTGGTTTTATAAATTCAACTAGTATTTTATTTTCTTGAGCTGGGGCTGTAGATCTTCAATTTGGTTTGCAAGATTGTCCTGATGATTTCTCGAAATGTTGCTGGATTTTGTTTTATGTGATTTTGTGTGTGTAGTTTCAGGTGTTTTCTCATATGGGTATGTGCTCGAATTGATTTTAGTGCTTATGCAAGATCCTTGAAGTCTTTTCTTGAAACATTGTTTTTTGGGTGTTTATGGTTTGATGAGTTCAAAATTGAGGTGTTTATCCATCTGTGTATGTTAATTTGATTTTATTTTCTTGATTTGGGGCTTTGAGATGGTTTTATTAGGGTTATAGATCTTCGATTTGATTTTGAAGATCCTTCTGGTGATTTCTCAAAATGTTGAAGTCTTTGATTTTATTTTAGGTGTTTTCTATGTGCTCAAGTCTATTCTGCAAGATCATTCTATTTGAGTTTCAATTATATCTTCAAATTTGTTTTCTAGGTTTAAGTTTTTAGGTGTTATTTAGTCATTTTGCTTAGATGTTCACAAATCTGATTAGGTTTTCTTTTTGGTTGTATTACTAGGTTGCAATCTGAATTGATGGCTCTAATGGTAAGGAATCAGAGAAATCTCTTTACTTTCCATTTTTCTACTTGTGGGATTTCCACTGGGTATGTTGTTGTTGTTGTTGTTGTTGTAGAGAAATCTGAATTGATGTATTGTTTTGTTTTCGTTATGTTTTAGATGGGTGGTGACTCTGGAATATCTGCATTTCCTGAAGAAGACAACATATTCTGCTGGAAAGGGACAATAACTGGTAGCAAAGATACAGTTTTTGAAGGAACAGAATACAAGCTCTCTCTTTCATTTCCTGCTGATTACCCTTTTAAACCACCAAAGGTCAAATTCGAGACTGGTTGCTTTCATCCTAATGTTGATGTGTATGGGAACATATGCTTAGACATTCTTCAGGTAACAGTCCCATCTAATCTTGTTCAAATTGCGTGAATATGCTTTATTTTAAGCCAAGTAATTGGAAACGGCCTCCCTTGTGGGATTACACTGTTTATGTTGTTGGTAGTAGTTCTTATTTAAATTCTGATACCTTTAGTCAAGGGCGGAGCTACATTCATCAAGGGTGGTCAGATGAACAACCCTTCATTGGAAAACTTTTTCGTAGTATAGGTTAAGTATAGATATTTTGATATATATCATTTATTGAACACCCTTGATGCAAAAATCACCCGCTCATGTTCTAAAAGTATGGACACTCTTGACGAAAATGTTGGCTCTGCCACTGCCTTTAGTGGTAGCAGAACCTCTTTATCTCTATACGAGATAGGGCTGCATACACTATACTCTCACCAAACTCCACTTGGGGATTAGTTCCGATTTAAATTCTGAATCCGTTAATAGCCTCGTATTACAGTTGGTATGGTTTTAACATCTGAGCTGATGTGTAGAATACCATGTCATTACAGGATAAGTGGTCATCTGCTTATGATGTGAGGACTATACTTATTTCAATTCAGAGTTTGCTTGGAGGTAAAAGCTACACGATTTGTTAGTTACATTTTCCGATTTGACGCGAACCGTTCTCTCTAAATATGTTGTTTTCCTTCTTGTAATGTTGTACCAGAGCCAAATATAAGCTCACCTCTGAACACTCAAGCTGCTGCTCTTTGGTGCAATCAAGAAGGTAAATCCTTAAGCTTTCTTGTAAATTAAAATTATGAGTATAACGACGACTGTTTTTATGAGTCATTTTCTTTCTTTCTTTGTGCAGAATACAGGAAGATGGTTGAAAAGCTATACAAGCCTAGCGTGTAGTGTAACTTTAGGTTATTCTTTTTCATATGGATGGAACAAATGTGGTTGGGGATTTCCTGTTGATTTTAGAAAATCTTCTCTTGAAAGAGGAAAGAGTTGTTGTACTCTCACAAAAATATGAGAATATAGATGCACCATTCTATTTTTTTTAATCTCGTGTCTGAAATTCCTTGGGTTTTTCTAATCTGAAATCATGTCAAACAATATTCATTCTAGTTATGAGTTGCTACTTAGCAAATTTATTGCACTCCTATGAGTCTTTCTTCTGTGGCTCAACGACTTTGCAGGAAGATGCCCTGGATAGAGAACCAATTGGAAGAATTTCAAATATATATAAAATATTATCAATATACATAAAAAAAAAAAAAACCAAAATCGTTTGGGCTTGAAGTTACTAAGCCACTATGAAAGGTTTGGGAGAAGAGTGTCTTCAGAGAATCAGTTCGGATTTATACCGGGGCGATCATCTTATAGGAGACTAGTGGAGAATGTAGGAAGAAAGAGGAACCTTCATATTGATCTTGGAAGGCTTTATGACAAGAGTTCCGAGGGTCTAGAGGCAATAATTATTACAGTGATAAAGGACATGTAAGAAAGACGGAGTCAAAACTCGAGTAAGGACTGTGGGAAGAGAGACTGAGTATTTTTCTGTTGAGATGGAGGATTTCATCAAGATCATGCTAAGTCTTTCTTTTTGCCTTGGTGATGAATGAACTGACACGATCTATCCAAGAGGAGGTTCCTTGGTATATTTGTGGATATAATACTGATTAATGAGACTGGGGATAAAGTTAATGATATGTTGGAGGTTTAGAGACATATTTTGGAATCCAAAGGCCTCAACTTGAGCAGGACCGAAACAGAATACTTAGAGTGAAAATTCAATGTTGCGAGGGATGAGAGATACCACATAAAAAGTAAGTTTTACAGAATGGTGGTTAGACCGTCATTGCTATATGGGTTAGAGCGTTGGCCAGTCAAAAACTCAAATCCAGAAGGTGCAGGATACAAAGACGAGGATGTTGAGATGGATGTGTGGACATGCCAGCGGTGATAAAATTAGGAATGAGACCATTCGAGAGAAGTTAGGGGGTGGCGTCCATGGCAGACAAGATAAAGGAAGCGAGACTGCGATCATTTGGGCATGCTCGGAGAAAAAGTGTCGATGCTCCTGTTAGGAGGTCTGAGAGGTTGGATTTAGGGATTAGACCAAAAAAAAAATCGAGGAGAGGTGATTAGACATGATGTGACACAACTTCACATCACCAAGGACATGACTTTAAATAGAAAGGAGTGGAGGTCGCGTATTAGAGTAGTTAGTAGGATTAGTCATATTTTTATATCTTGTCTTAGATTTGTTACTTTATTGTATTTATATATTATGACTTGCCTTACACTTTAGTCTTT
>JAPFFP010000009.1:1894527-1929653 GCA_026153255.1 Solanum medicagineum | reverse complement strand
GTGTATTCTAGTAGAATGATGACCTAGCACCGATGGATTGGAGGTAGGTGGGCTATCCCCAAGGGTCCATACTCCTTTCCTTGAAGTATGTGTCTAACATAGGTATGTTTATGCCCCAAGAGGGAAAAGAAGAAGAAGAATGATTATGGATCTACCTTTGGCAAGTAGGTCACCTCTTTATCTGTTTTGGGGTATATGATGGAGTTCCAAGTTATAGCTCACTTGGTCTTATGTTGGTTATGGTGCCATCCTCAATACATATGAAGTATTTTTACATTCATACATCACGCACCTCATGGCATATTGATATATACGATTCCCTTGTTATATGATTCTTTCTATATGTGCCCTTGTCATCTAATGTTGAATGTAAGTTTGATAAATCATATGCATTACTCATACTTGGTACATTCAAATGTACTAACACATACTTTTGCCTACATGATCTAATCATGTAGGGATTGAGTAATTCTTTCATCCATCGTAAAATGTCTACCTTGGATATCAAGGTTTGCTTGTTGTGGTGAACCCTACTTTTCAAGGACAAACCACCATTTCCTCTACCTATGGTGTTTACTTATTTTATTTACTTTGAGGGTGAGCCCCGGGTATGTCTTTGCCCCTGTCCTATCTTGTGATTAGAGGCACTGTTGGATATCTTGTAAACTTCCTTATGTTTATGTGCTAAGTGTTATACTCGGGGGATGATATTATGGATATGGTTATGTCTCTTTGGATTGATGACGAGTTTATGTTGTGGATTCATGTTATGAGGTGAAAGGTCCTAAGCCCCATAATACCCCCATAGAGTGAGTCATACTTGCCCTCCCCTTAGTCTTATGTGCTATGTATTATGTGAATTCATGTTACTCCCTATCCTATATGACATCCCCATAGTGTGAGTCCTACTTTCCTATCCCTTAGAATTATGTGTTTACTATTTATACGCGCTTCTAAACCGATGATATGTGAATAGATGCTATGAGGCTTGTTTGGGGACTCTTGGGTTCCCATTCGCCATGTCACTCCTAGACCTGAGGTCCGGGTCATGACACATCTCAAAAAGGGGCTTGGAACTAAGGTGAATTTAAGTACCACTTTTCATTCTTGATCCGTTGGGCAAGCCTAGACGACAATTCAAAATTTGGAGGATACGTCAAGGTCTTGTTTGTTGGAATTCAAGCTTAATTGGGGTGATCATCCACCACTTATGTAGTTTTCTTACAACAATAGCTTTCATACTAGCATTGGTATAGCACCATTTGGGGCTTTATACGGTAAAAGGTGTAGTTCTTGTGGGGTGGTTTGATTTAGGTGAAATGGCTTTTATAGGCTCAGATTTAGTGTTAGAGGCTATTGAAGGAGTGAAAATGATTAAGGAAAGGTTGAAGAAGGCTTAAAGTCATCAAAGGCTTAAAGTCATCAAAAGTCCTATTCAAATAGTAGAAAGAGGGCTCTTGAGTTTCTTGTCAGTGATAGGGTATATGTGAAGATTTCTCCTATGAAAGGTGTAATACATTTTGGTAAAAAAGGGCAAATTAAGTCCCCTTTATGTAGGTCCTTATAAGATTGTGGAGCGGATTGGGAATATGTCTTATAGGTTGGATTTGCCTCTGGATTTGAGTTCTATAGATTTGGTATTCCATGTGTTTCTGTTGAGGAAATTGCTTGGTGATCCTAGAACAATTGTGCCTTTTGAAGGTGTTGAGGTTGGGGCAAAACTTGTCTTATGAGGAAGTCCTGATTGAGGTCTTTGATAGGCATCTGAAGCCGCTTTGCAACAAGGATGTGGATTCAGTTAAGGTGCTTTAGAGAAACCAACATGTTGAAAGTGCTACGTGGGGAGTGGAATCAAGTATGATGGGATGATACCTCTATACTTTCCATTCTACTCAAGCCTATGGTATTAGGTTTTTCCTAGTCTCAATGGTCCTAATTCTTTCACTCTTGAATTTCATAACTGACATGCATACATGTGCAGAAAATGATTTAAAGAATTTTTGAATGATTTAAAGATGTTTTGATATGAGTTTGAATGACTTCATTATTTTCAAATGATAAAATATGCATTGTATCTTATGCTTAGATGTTTCATGTCCTAAGTCAAGCCTTTCAAGCCTTGTTCTAGCACATTCAGGACGAACTTCCCAAGGGGGAGATGATGTAAGGATCCAGACTTTGTATGACCTTAATGGAGCTTGTAAATTTGGTTTCGGGAAATTTTGGACCAAGGTGACACTTCATGGAAGCCTTCACAGTCCGTGTGAGGCTATACGGACCGTGTGGAACTCCTTGAAGTGGCCCTTGGCCTTGTGTGGGCTTTGATGTGGAGTTTGAGACCAGGGTATACCACACATGGACCCCACACGATCCATGTTGTGGACCTTATGGGTAGCCTTGGCCTTTAAAATCCATATTTTGGCCAAGGCATTTCACACATGGACCCTCTCATAGACCGTATAGTTCTTTTACGGTCCGTGAGGCCTGCCATATAGGCGTTAGAGTGAAAATTTTCTACGTATTGAATCACGATCTCGGAACTTGGTCATTGAAGAATTTTTTAAGTAAAGCTTCACAGAGGAGGCATACGGTCAGTATACCTCCCTATGGGTGTTGGTGTGCATTTTTCTAAGTATGGAATTCCTTTGGCTAAGATTTTAATAAGAACCAATAGAAGGGTCAACTTTAAATAAGCATATCTCTTAGAAAAAACAAACTGGGTGGCCCACGACTAACTGAGATTGAAGCTCTTTGAATTAGCTTTCCAACCCATTCGGTTTCACCTCATTTTGAGTTCGGATCTAGAAGTTATGCCCATTTTCATAAAGCCCATCCGTGCAGAGTTTCCTGTGAATTGGCTAAGTATGGTCTCATGGGAGGGTTTACGGTCTGTGAGACCTTCTCACAGGACCCCTAGCAAGCAATTTTATCCTATTTCATTAATAGTTATATTTGTTTTTTGTAATTATGGCTACTCCTAAGGGACTTTTGTGACTTCCTATGCTATCCTAAGACATTGCTGTCACGACCCAACCCTAGGGCCTAGAAGTGACCAGCAAATAAGGAACCCGAAGGAACCCAAAACAAGCCTCATAGAATACCATTACACATCCTTGGTCGCGGAACCAATTAAAATGGCAATAAGAGATAACCATAAACAAGGGGAATTGGAAATAAGGGTAAACTTCCATATCATTAACATCACGAAACAAGAGAGTCAAGGTTTATAGCATAGATACATAACATGTCCAACAACACCTCTACAACATAGATAAAAGCGGGGGGTAAGACAAGCAATCGAGCTCACCATCATAGTCAATACATACATAAAAGAAAGATAGTCTTAGAACATAGCATAAGATCATAAGCAACGTCCCTAGAATGGAGGATCACCAACAAGCTTGAGTGAAATCGCACTAGCCACGTCAGTGGAGATGCTCAAGGGGGGCTCTGGTTCCTTATGGTAACATCATATAGGCATAGAGTATGCATTAGCATATTTGAATGTACCAAGTACGTGGGATGCAATGCAACAAGAGATAAACATCATAATCAAAATGTATAACTATCAGCAATAGATAACATATTAACAATATGGCATGTATGATCAATGCTTAAGTAAATCATGCTTTGAAAATCATTAATCTTACATAGAACATAATATGTAAGTGTGGGAAGAAACCTCAACCGACATAACATAAGACCAAGCAAGCTACAACTTGGAATACCGATGTCAACCCTACACCGAAAGAAAGGGGGAAGTTACTTGCAAAGGTGAACCTCCTAATGCCTAAGTGGATCCACTAAACCTTATGTGGACTGGGTACTCACCTCTAGTTCTTGGACTCGGGTGCTTTCCTCAAGCCCTCATATTTAGAGTACTCACCTCTTAGAGATTTGGGGACTCGCTTCTAATCCCTTCACCTATGGTGGCATAAGGTTCTAGGACTTGGGGACTCGCCCCTAGTCCACTCGGTGCTAAGTCTAATCCCACAGAATATATAACATAATCATACTTTAATAACTTGCAATAAACATAGAGACATGGCACGAGTAGCTCTTAACATAATTGACCTCAAATGGTGAGCCTAACTTGAATCATAAGAATGGGTCATCATCAACATTACCCTTTCATTAACTTCAACATCAAAGGCTCACAAGAGGTATAATCTTAAGAAAGGGGTTTAATCCGGTCCAACAACATCATCAACATTTTTTATGATTTAAACACATATTTAGAAAGCTCATAATCATCATAAAGTCACTTGAATCATAACTCAACCAATAGATCATCAGAACTTAAAGAATCCTTAAATAGTCATTTTATCAAACACTTGGCGGGTGTGTAAATCTAGTGTAAAACCCTGCAATTTAAAGATGGAATCATGCAAAGAAAATCCAACGTAAAACCATCAATCAATACTTGGTAACACCCTCAAGCAATATACATCAAAATCCTTCATCAAATCTCACATTAGATCTTAGATTCATAGCTCAAAACATGCTAAATACAATCACCATTTCATAAATCCCAACATATTGTGTAGTGAATTTTATAATACTTAAGACCCATGAGTAAATCAACTTTAAATCATGCAATATTAGGTAAAAGGAAGCTTGGGCATCATGGGTGAAAGGAAACCATGAAAGAAGCCCACAAACCTTGAATTTGGAGAGTTTCTTGAAGAAGATTTGAAATGGAGACTTGAAGTTTGAATGAAATTCTTTGATCCCGTAAGAGATTGGGACACTTGAATCTTGAGGAGTTCTTGGGTCTTGACTTGGTTTCCTTGAATTTCAACAAGACTTCTCGAAAACCATGAGAATGGATGGAGAATCTGATGAAGATTAGAGAAGAATTAGGAGCTTTTTGGTTGGTTTTTAGGGCTCAAAACGGCTTGACAATGAGAGATTTTCGTGTATATAGGTAAGGGTTATTACCCAATTGTCTTGGAGTAAAAAGAACAATTTTTGAAAATTTTTGAACTAGTCCGTATCGGTCCGCATCGCAGACCCATCGCGGACAACTACTATGTTTTGAAGTTTCACAAAAAATTATTTTTCTTGGCGCAAACAAAGTATACCTTGTAGGTACTCATCCCGTCACACAATTTTTCCCTCTGAATAAGAATATGAAGTCAGATTTGCGAAGTTCTGCAAGGATTTTGAGATATTGAAAAAAATCCATCATAGGTTCTTTTTGAGCTACGTGAAGCGGTCTTTAAGTATCCTCGATTTGAGATATAAGGGAATTACAATTATGGAGGCATTCCTAGGCAAGTGTGGGGCGTTTCAATATCTCCCCCTTGGGAACATTCATCCCCGAATGTCAAAGAGACGTATATAAGAAGAGTAATCATGAATAAATCAGCTCCAACAAGAATGCAACAATGCACTTAAACTCCATTTTCGAAATCTCAACACAAGTGTTAAAATCATCATAAACTTTTCAACATAAATATGAATGCATATAATGACATAGGGGCTGAAACATAAGACTTAAAATCACAAAAAGGGAATTGACATATTATCATTAGCTTGAATAGAATGAAAGAGGTACAAATATCGCTTTTTCATTCTCGTTCTATCTCCTTTAGAGACACTTTCAACTTGACGATTCTTCCAAAGGGCCTTGACGAACACTACACCCTTATCAATCAACTTCCTCAACCCTTCCATCCAATACCTCCACCGGGACCTCTTCCTAAGTCAACTTATCCTCCACAACCCACAATCTTACGAGTTCTATAGCACTAGAGTCACCACCACATCCCCTCAACCTAAAAGAATGAAAAACCAGACAAACCATAACCATATCCCAAGATAATTCCAATCTTTAAGCAACCTTACAAATCCTCCTCTACATACTACAAGGGCTCACAGCGCTAAACTCATTGTCAACCTTAATCAAACATATTCCACTTGGTACCATGAACCACAATCTCCCCTTGGGAGACAACCTCCACTCTACCATCTTTCACCCGAAACCTCTAACTCCAATAAGGCAGAATCCAAGCCTTGGTTAATCCAGACCCCCTTCAACCAAAGAAGATTTGGGACCATCAAGAATACTACACCACCATGCTCAACTTCTTCCATCCTAACCCCCAATCTAGCCAAACTATGGACCCCTCAACTCACACATATATTATTTAGCAAACAACCTCTCATCCCCAAAGACTTACAACACTACTCCCAAATAGTTCATAAGCTCTAAATTAGCCAATACTCCACCACTAGAGACCACTACAAAACATGTCAGGGTAGGGTTTTAAGACCCTATTCATGAAACCCCTAAACAAAGCTAGTATTTAAGTCAACCAAACAACTCCACCAATACTCAAAGTGCTCACTCCTCATCCAAAAAGACACTTAGGGATATCATCTACCCTTATCCTTACTTGGGGACAAAACCCGAGCCAAAGATCAATCTTAGAGATGTGACTAATCTGTTGTAGTTGACCAAATAGATCGACCTTCCTTAACCATCATATTACAACTTTACGGGTTCTACACTCATTGGAAGCATGCTATGTAACTAGCCAAACTACTCCAAGACCTGCAACCCATTAAACCAAGTTTAACCAAGATCACAAGATAAGATTCTTTGCAATAAGAACATGGGGCAACCCTTAGAGATCAATTGAACCTTAAGACAAGAGTGGACCTACCTCTTTTGCTACCACTTGGCAACCTCCCACTCAAAGACTGGTTCATTAAAGAGTTGGACTCTACCATTTCTACTATCCATGGGGACAGAATATGCATGCAACTAATCCACCCTAAACATGACATCAATTCTACCATTTCAACTCCAACAAGTCACAAGGAAAGACCTAAGGCAAGATGAACACGGAACAACACCAATGAATATTCTTAGCAACATTATACTCAACAAGAGGTAGACACCAAAGGCTCACATAACAATTCGGGGCACACAAGAATCCCATAAGCAACCAAAAGGAATAATGCAAGGTATAGTGGAACCCGGATCCATCAAACTCAAAACCTCCAACTTACCCGCGACGCACCTAGCCAAGTCTAGTGGCCCCTAGAGAGGTATGGTTGAGAATGTCGACGACCATCCTTATGATCTTTAGGGACCCATGGATAATGCCACATCATATGATCCATTCCACCACATCCAAAACATACACCCAAACCGGCTAAGCAATCTTCCAAGTAGAACCTTCTACATTTGTCACATGTAAGAGGAGTTTGCCCACCAATGCATTCACCTTGATACTTAGGGTTGGCCACCCCATCCTTGGAAACCGTCTTGTTTGGAGCATCACTGTACTCTTGACTTGCGAAGTTACCATCAAATCGAGCCCTCTTGGACCCTTCACTTTTCCTCTTTCTAATCTTCTCCCCCTCAAGTTGTTCAACATAAATTATGAGGCGGCACAAATCCATATCACTAATCAACATAGTGGACCAGCACTACTCACTTACCAAGTGGGATACTCCCATCACAAATTTTCTAACTCTAGACCTTGGATCGGATAACAATCAGGGGGCATATTTTGAAAGTTAATTGAACTTGAGTGCATACTCCCCAACACTCAAAGATCGTTGTTTCAAGTTCATGAACTCCACCAATTAAGCTTCCCTAAGCTTAAGAGGGAAAAACTGATTAAGAAAAGTCGCCTTGAACTCCTCCCATAGAACCACATTGTCAACCCCCGTCTCTTCCTTCCATTGATTAAACCATATTCGTCTTGCCCCTTTGAGTTGGAAAGCTGCCAATTCTGCCCTTTTCCTCTGATCTAACTCCCGCGATAGCCAATACCTTGTAGACCTCATCAATGAACACTTGAGGGTCCTCATCTACCTTAGATCCATAGAAATTCCAGCAGATTCATCCTCATAAAGTCCCTCACTCGAGATGCCAGAGTAGGAGCATGAGGGGCTTGGGCCCCTTGGTTTTCTTGATTAGCCACAACTTGAGCTAACATAGTAAGTGCATCCCGAAATTCTCCATGAGTCAGTTGTTCTTCTAGAGAGCGGGCTCTTCTTTCTCTTGTGTTAGGCATGATCTAGCATAGCAAAGAACAATTAATAGGGGGGAGGGGAGGAAAGACTTATGTCAACTCTATAGCACGACTTAGAACATGAAGAAGGGAAACATTTCCTAAGATGTCTCATAGCCTCCTATTCATAGTTGTGGTGCACAACACAACCATCAATAAGACTCTAATCAACGCGGTGTGTTGGATTTTGATGATCTAACAACCTAGAGCTTTGATACCATCTTCGAAACATTTCCTAAGATGTCTCATAGCCTCCTATTCATAGTTGTGGTGCATAATACTACCATGAATAAGACTCTAATCAACGGTGTGTTGGACTCTGAGCATCTAACAACCTAGAGCTCTGATACCATCTTTTTCACGACTCAAGCCTAGGGCCTAGATGTGGCCAGCAAATAGGGAACCCGAAGGAACCCCAAACAAGCCTCATAGTATATCATTACACATCCTTGGCCGCGGAAGCTATTAAAATGACAATAAGAGATAAGCATAAACAAGGAAAATTGGGATTAAGGGTAAACTTCCATATCATAAATAACAAGAAACAAAAGAGTCAAGGCTTATAACAAAGATAAATAACATATCCAACAACACCTCTGCTACATAGATAAGAGCGGGGGCCAAGACAAATAATCGAGCTCACCCTTAAATTCAATACATACTTAAAAGAAAGATAGTCTTAGAACATAGCATAAGATCATAATCAACGTCCCCAAAATGGAGGACTCACCAACAAGCTTGAGTAAAATCGTACTAGGCACGTGGCTGGAGATGCTCACGCGGGACAACGGTTCCTACCTGGTAACATCATGTAGGCATAGAGTATGCATTAGTACGTTTGAATATACTAACTATGTGGGATGCAATGCTACAAGAGATACGAATCACAATCAAAATGCATAATTATTAGCAATAGATAGCATAATAACAATATGGCATGTATGATCAATGCTTAACTAAATCATGCTTTGTAAATCATTAATCTTACATAGACTATAATATATAAACATGGGAAGAAACCTCAACCGAGATAACATAAGACCAAGCGTGCTACAATTTGGAATCTCGATATCAACCCAACATCGAAAGAAAGGGGGAAGTTACTTGCCAAGGTGAACCTCCTAATGCCTAAGTCAATCCACTAAGCCTTATGTGAACCAGGCACTCGCCTCTATTTCTTGGACTTGGGTACTTGCCTTAAGCTTGGACTCGGATACTTGCCTCAACCTCTCATATTTAGGGTACTCGCCTCTTAGAGATTTGGGGACTCACCTCTAATCCCTTCACCTATAGTGGCACATAGTTCTAGGACTTGGTGACTCGCCTCTAGTCCACTCGGTGCTAAGTCTAATCCCACAAAATATATAGGATAACCATACTTTAATAACTTTCAAAAAACATAGATACATGGGATGAGTAGCTCTTAACATTGTTGGCCTCAAATGGTGAGCCTAACTTCAATCATAAGAATGGATCATCATCAACATTACCCTTTCATTAACTTCAACATTAAAGGCTCACAAGAGGTATAATCTTAAGAAGGGGGCTTAATCTGGCCCTACAACATCATCAACATTTTCATGATCTAAACACATATTTAGAAAGCTCATAATCATCATAGAGTTACTTGAATTATAACTCAACCAATAGATCATCAAAACTTAAAGAATCCTTAAAAAGACATTTTGTCAAATACTTGGCAGGTGTGTAATGCTAGTGTAAAACCATGCAATTTAGAGATGAAATCATGCAAGTAAATCTAATGTAAAACCATCAATCAATACTTGGTAACACCCTCAAGAAATATACATCAAAGCCCTTCACCAAATCTCACATTAGATCTTAGATTCATAGCTTAAAACATTCTAAAACAATCATCATTTCATAAACCCCAATATAGTGTGCAATGAATTTCATAATAATTAAAACCTATCAGTAAATCAAATTTAAATCATGCAGTTTTAGGTAAAAGAAAGTTTGGGCATCATGGGTGAAACGAACCCATGAAAGAAACCCACATACCTTGATTTTGGGAGAGTTTCTTGAAGAAGATTTGAAATGAAGTCTGGAAGCTTGAATGAAATTCTTAGATCCAGAAAGAGATTGGGACTCTTGAATCTTGAAGAGCTCTTGGGGATTGACTTGATTTCCTTGAATTCCAATAAGATTTCTTGAAAACCTTGAGAATGGATGGAGAATTTGATGAAGATTAGAGAGGAATTGAGAGGTTTTTAGTTGGTTTTTAGGGCTCAAAATAGCTTGACAATGAGGAATTTTTGTGTATATAGGTATAGGGTTATTACCCAATTGCCCTGGATTAAAAAGAACAATTTTCAGAAATTTTTGAACTATTCCATGTCAGGTTCGCATCATGGACCCCTTGTGGACAACAACTGTTTTTGTAAAGTTTCACCAAAAATTATTTTTCTTGGCATGGATAAAGTATGCTTATAGGTGCATTTCCCCAAGCAACGCAATTTTTCCCTCTAAACAAGAATTTGAAGTCGTATTTGTGAAGTTCTGCACGTACTTTGAGATATTAAAAAAATACATCATAGGATCTTTCCGAGCTATGTGAAGGGGTGTTTCAATATCCTTAATTTGATATATAAGGGAATTACGATTATGGGGGCATTCCTAGGCAAGTATGGGGTGTTTTTATTAAAATGAGCTAGGCTCTTCTACCCTCATTTCTCATACTGATAATTATTCAAATTCTCTCATCTAAAGAACTCTACTCAAGTGAGCCATTGAATATTAGCTTGGAGCATAAGGAAAGGTGTTCTTCATCATCAAAGTTTTTCCTATTTCTTCTAGGTTAGCTAACGTATGTTGGATTGATTCTTGGTCACTTTCAACCAAGAAGACCCAAACTCTTTTCACTTGAATTTCATGAAATTATTCTTACTTTATGGGTTTTGAATATTACTGATTGTTAAATTCAATTGAAATATAGTCTATGCTTTATGTTGATTTTAAGTTGATTTAAGCCCTAACAAGTTGAATTGCATTATTATTAGAAAGATTTTAATATGCATTGTCCCTTTAAAGTTTGATTTAAGCATAGGTAATCTAAATTGTGATTTGAATGTCTATTTTACTCATGAATTTACTTCAATTTGATATTATATTGATGATTTTAGAACTGTATTACCCATTGCTATTCACATATCATTCATGGCACATGCATTCATGAGCATTGGATATTATGAAAATTATGAAGTGGGTTAAGCCCGATTATGTTATGTATATGATTTTGATAAGATTATAGTTATAACAAGAATGTGATCACATAAATATCTATAATATGACTCTTTGAGCATTTTGGGTGCTTGCACCATCTCGTATATGTTAATGAGCTATTCTTATACATGAGAAGCATGATTATGAACTATGATTTGGATTTTGAGCCCAAGTATGAATGATTATGAAATGTGTTTGACTTTTGAGTCCAAGCATGCATTGACATGATTTGAAACGACTTGGGCCTCTTTGAAAGCATGTATATGTATGAGTATTCTTGTAGGATGTTTGACTTGGCACCAATTAATTGAGGGTGTCAGGGTTATTCCCAAGGGTCCTCTCCTTTTTCTTGAACTATGTGCCAGTACAGATATATGGTAGCCATTATTGAAAAGACTGGGTTCTAAGGAATGGTTACACCTTGATGTGATATGATATGATGTGGAAATCATTTTGAAAAGACTGGGTCATAAGGAAGCTGTCCATCCATCAAAAAGGTTGGGTGACTGCCCTTGACAAGTAATCTTCTCTTACCGATAGGAGGTCTTTATCAGACTAATTCATGTAATAGCTTGCATGAGTTTGATTTGTCGGTTATAGTCCATCCCCACTATATATGAGCATTATGACATTTCATACATCATGGATTTTATGGCTTATTATTATATTACTTCTCCTTGCTATATATATCTTTTTATATTATGTGCCCTTGTCATCTAACATTAGATGCAGGTTTGATAAGTTATACGCATTGCATTCCCATATATTTAGTACATTTAAACGTAATAATGCATACTTTTGTTTACATGATTTAACCATGTAGTAACCAGAGACTACCTTCATCCACCGTTTGTTGGCTAGATCGGATTTGAGAAATTGTTGTGGTGTGTCCTCTCTTCCAGGGATAAGCCACTATCAATCTACCTTATGTTGCTTTTGTCTTTCTTTTTACTTTGAGGGTGAGCCTGGGACATATCTTGGCCCCCGTCCTATCTTATGACTAGAGGCATTGTTCGATATCTTGTAGACTCTTGTTAGATATGTATGTTATGTGTTGTGATTGGAGCTTATGATTATGGTTATCTTTTTGATATGGCTACTATGGATTAATTATGAAAATTATGATAAGTATGTATAATTTTATGTGGAAATATGGGTCATACTTACCCGCCCCTTAGTTCTTATGTGCTCTGTGCCATGTGAGTCCATGTTAATCCCTATCCTTATGAAATCTCCATAGCGTAAGTCCTACTTTCTCGTCCCTTAGAACTATGTGTACTATTTATATATACGCTCCGAACTGATGATGTGAATATGTATACTTGAGGCTTGTTTGGGGACTCTCCGGTTCCTATTTGCCATGTCACTCCTAGACCCAAGGTTTGGGTCGTGACATTAGCACCGAGCGGAGTAGAGATTGGGACTCATCCTATTAGTTGAGGCATGATCCCTTGAAGCTAAATCTCAAAGTCCTTAACTATTTGCCCGCATAAGAGCCTCATAGACTAGGCTAATGGATCCATGTAAGCCCAAAGTTTATGGAAGATGCACTCTCAAAGTTACTAAGTTTCAGATATCTATATTGTCAAGTAGATTCCCCTTTTCCTAATGGAAGGAGTGGATTGTCCTTTTCCCAATGGATTGAGTTCATTGGATTCTATGTAGTAGCTCACATGGTCTTATTGTCAGCTATGGTCCATTTCCACTTGTTACATGATTTTCTAATATGTCATTGCTTTATGGGTTTTCTTATGCATGGTCTCATATTTTCCTGAGCCATATTCCTTGTGCATGTTTATGCTCATTCAATGACTCTTTACTCTTATGTATACCTATATGTTATGTTTAGTTATGATGATATTACAATTTCATCTATGCATTGCATCTCACATACTTAGTATATTCCAACATACAAATGCATATTTGCCTGCATGATTTAACTATGTAAGGAAAGGTACTCCTCAACCAACTCGTGGCTAGTAGTTCGCGTTCAAAACTAGCTTATTGTTGGGGTGAATCCTTAGTTTAGGACTCCGCCTATCTTCCACTCCTTTATGTATTTTTGTTTTTAGACAATGTATTTATGTCCCTCTTGAGGTTTTTAATTTTTGTGTTATATATTATGGATGTTCTTTCTATTTGATGAAAACCGACCATAACAATTTTATGCATATGTATTAGTGGTATGCTTATGGACAAACGATGTTTTCTATTGCATAAGATGACCCAGGAAACTTTTCCCTCATGTTATTACGCAATGTGCTCCTATTTAAGTGCATATAAATGCTTGAGATGCTTAGATGACTTGGGTGAGGTGCCTTCGGATATCGCATTCATCGTGTGATGACTAGGCCCCTAGGTCGGGTCGTTACAATTTCGTCACCATTGACTTAGTTAACTCAAAAGAAAGTGACCTTTTTGTGGGGCGGATGATTGTGAGAAAAACTTCCAAACTTTGAAAGATAGGTTAACTTCTGCTCCAATCTTGTTGTTGGAGGGTACAGATGGGTTTGTGATTCATTGTGATGCCTCAAGAATTGGTTTGGGTTATGTATTGATGTAAAATGGTAAGGTGATTTCTTATGCTTCAAGGCAACTAAAGGTTCATGAGAAGAATTGTCCAACATATGACCCTGAATTAGCGATTATGGTGTTTGCATTGAAACTTTGATATCATTATTTGTATGGGGTCCATGTTGATGTGTTCATTGACCATAAAAGTCTCCAACATGAGTTTACACAAAGAGATCTCAATTTAAGATAAAGGAGATGGTTGGAACTTCTTAAAGATTATGACACAAGTGTGAAGTATCATCTGGGTAAGGCTAATATTATAGCCGATACACTTAGTAAAATGTCTATGGATAGTATCTCACACCCTGACGGTGATGGGAAGAGGGAGTTATCATGGGAAGTTCATCGATTGGTGAGATTGGGGGTAAAGATGAGTGCGACCCAGAATGGTCGTGTGATGATACTGAATGGCTCTAAGTCATCATTGATTAAGGATGTTAAGTCAAAGCAAGATCTTGATCCCACCATGGTTGAATGGAAAGCCTAGGTGAAGGAAGGAGATATGGAGGTCTTCTCACATGGGTGAGATAGGGTGCTCCATTATCAAGGGAGATTATGTGTGGCGGATGTTGAGAAACTTGATATTGCAAGAGGCTCACAATTCTTCCAATTCTATTCAACTCAGTTACACTAGGATGTACAGAGACTTGAAGGAAGTATTTTGGTGGAATGGAATGAAGAAAGACATCGCTCAATTGTTAGCCAAATGCTCCAGTTGTCAACAAGTTAAAGTAGAACACCAAAGACCGGGTGGTTTGGCTCAAAATATTGAGATTCCTACTTGAAAGTGGGAAGGTATTAATATATACTGTGTGGTTGGGTTTCCTAGGACCAAAAGGCACTTTGATTCTATGGGGGTATAGTAAATTAAATGACTAAATCGTCTCCTTTCTTGCAAGTTAAGACAACTTTAGTGGAAAAGATTTTGCCAAGTTGTATATTCAGGAGTTGGTGAGGTTGCATGGGATCACATTGTCCGTCATTTCAGATCGTGGTACTCAATTTACCTCTCACTTTTGAAAGTCATTTCAGAGAGATATTGGTACTAAACTAAAGTCAAGTACTGGATTCCATCCTTAAACTGATGGGCAAGCCAAAAGAATAATTCAAACAATTTAAGACATGTTGAGAGCATGTGTTTTGGAATTTAAGGGAAGTTGGGATGATCATCTACCTCTCATCGAGTTCACATACAACAATAGTTATCACTCAAGTATTGAGGTAGTGCCACTTGAGGCCCTATATAGGAGAAGATGTAGGTCACTGATGGGATGATTTGAAGTTGGAAAAATTGCCTTGATTGGACCAGATTTGATCATGGAGGCTATGTAAAAAGTAAGGCCCATAATAGAAAGATTCAAATGGCCCAAAATAGACAAAAGTCCTATTTCTATGTGAGAAGAAAGGACCTTGAATTTATTATAGATGATTGGGTTTACTTGAAAGTTTTACCCATGAAGGGTATGGTCCAATTTGGTACGAAGAGAAAGTTGAGTCAGGGTATGTAGGGTCTTATAAGATTGTGAGAAGGTTTGGTAAGGTAACATATGAGTTGGAGTTTCCACTAGGGATGAGCACACTTCATTTGGTGTTCCATGTCACAATATTAAGAAAGTTCATGGGGGGACCCAAGTTCCTTAGTTCCATTGGAAGATGTGAATATTGAGGAGGATTTTACTTATGAAGAAGTTCCGATGAAAATACTACATAGACAAGTAAAGAGATTAAGAAACAAAGATGTGGCATCCATTAAAGTCCTTAGGAAGAACCATTAAGTTTAAAATGCTACATGATAAGCAGAAGCGAACATGATGAAATAATATCCCTATCTTTTCCATTTTACTCAAGCCTCAGGTAATAAGTTGATCATATTTAAATTGTCAAATTATGAGTTTCATCCCATAGAGTCAAGTTGCATGAACTCATACTCATGTTGTCATGTTTTAATGGGACTTTGATGCTTAAGTTTGAGATTTTACGAAATGATGTTTAAAGTTGCATTGATGCATTTATGTTAGGGCTGGAAAATGTCTTGTCTTTCCTCTCAAGCAAGTTAAATAACATCCGAGGACGAATGTTCCTAAGGCGGAGATATTATAACACCACCCAATGCGACTTGGAAAAACAATATGAAGTGTTTCTTGAATATCTCAAAATATGTGCATTATTTTGAAAATTCAACTTTGGATTCTTTATCAAGATGCAAAATTGTGTAGGAAAAGGGTCACCATGAATTTTTAGGTTACCCGCATTGAAAAATCGTCTTTTGATGAAAGTTTTTGTTCCCCCTTAGTTCAAAATTTTTCAAAATTAGTTTTAAGTCATGAAAGTTAGTTGGTATTAATCCTAACACCTATATATATGTAATTAGTTAAAAATTCTCCTATTTTTAGACCTAAATCTCTCGCGAAACACTCTCGAATCCTCCTAAATCCTCTCCCTAAATCCTTCATTTAATTCTCCAAATTTCTTGGGAATCAAGTCTCCTCCATTGAAGACAAAGCTTCAAAAAGGGATTCTCAAAGTTTTTAAATCTTCTTTTCCATGTTTCAAGGTTCAAAAGGTATGTGGGTTTCTTCATTCATGGGCTTTTCCATCCATGGAGTCCCAAAACCTATTTTTGTAAATTCTTCCAGTTTCAATGATTAATTTCTTATGGGCACTTCCTATTACTTCTATTATTTACGAATCATGTTAAAGCTCATCATCTATTGGATTAAAGTACATGATTTGATTTCAAGGGTTTCCTCTTATGACCCATTTTATGAAATTCAAAGCTATGAAAATTATGTTAACATGAGTTATTAGGAAATTGATGATTTTATCAGAGTAATTACATGATTCCATGTTCATGTTTGAAAGATGATATGTATGACTATGGTGGGTCATTTTAAGAATGATTTAAATTGATTATTTTCATTGACTTTATGCATTGTCCTCTTGAGTTTCATGATTTAAGGTTTACATGCATGAAATTTACCTAATCTTCATATTGAGTTTTCTAATGATGAATAATTTTCAAGGATGAGGGTTCAATTATGAAAGTTTATGAGAGTTATAATGTTTTGAATAGAAACGCCCCAAAAATGTACTTCAAAATGCCCATTATCGTGATTTCTGTATATCTTAAAATTCATGCGTAATATAAAAAATTTGACTTTATATTCTTGATCAGGGGAAAAAATTGAGTGGAAAATGGGTATAAACCCGATTTTAGAGGACCCATAGTGAAATTTCATTTTCGCCGAATTTTCAATTTCCAATAGGGGTCTGCGATGTGAACCTATTGCGATGGTGTGTTTGCACTTCCTTGATTTTTCTGTTTTGGCCTAAAACATTAGGTCTTGACCCTATGTCCACCTATGCATAAACACACCTATGTTTAGCCATTTTTCAACTCTATATCACTCAAGACACCCTTAAAACCCTCTCTAACACTTAACTAAATATTTCACCCAAATTCTAGCGTCTCAAGCTTAATTCCAGATCTCAAGAACTTCATTAAGCTTCAAGTTCTCATCCAAATCTACATCAAGGAAATCCCCAAATTTAAGGTATGCGGGTTTCAACCATTGGGTCTTTTCACGCATGTTGCCCAACCTTCCATTTTATGAAAATTGCATGTTCCTAAGTTGTTTCACTTATGGATATTAATTATCATGAATTATGATTACAAACCATGTTGGGGTTTTATGAAATGTTGATTGGAAACACATGTATACCTATTTCAAGCTTATACTATGAGATGGTTTGTCTATTATGGCTATGCATATTTTGGGCTATGAAACTATGATCTATTATGAGATTTGATGATGGATTTTAAGGTATCTTACATGAGGGTTTTACTATGTATTGGTGGGTTAATTTACATTAAGTTTTCTCACATTACGTCACTCTTAAATTGCATGATTATGAACTAGCATTGCCCACCGGCCAATTATTTGATAAAATGTCTTGAAAAGGATTCTTGAGCTATTGATGATCTAATGCATGAGTTATAAGTCAAGGGAATTTATGATGATTGAGGGATTGCATGAATGTATTGTATTCATGAAAACTATCTATGGTGTTGCAAGTTGACCACACCTTGTTAGGGGGTGACATGCTCGTACTATCACGTCGAGGGGTATGTACATTGACCACCTTATCGGGGGGTGACATGTCCATACTATCACGTCGAGGGGTATGTACCTTGACCACATCGTCGAGGGGTGACATGTCCGTACTACCACGTCGAGAGGTATGTACCTTGACCACCTCGTCGGGGGGTGACATATCTGTACTACCAAGTCGAGAGGTATGTACCTTGACCACCTCATCGATGGGTGACATACCCATATTACCAAGTCGAGGGGTATGTACCTTGACCAACTCATCGGGGGGTAACATGCCCGTACTGCCACGTTGAGGGGTAGGTACCTCAATCACCTTCGAAGGGGGTGACATGCCTTGGATTTCGAGTAATAGTTGCTTTGTCTATGATTATGGTCCTCTCCCATACATGTATTATTTTCGATCTAAGATATATGATTTACAATAAAATTTTACTTCAAGCATTGATCACGCATGCCATATTGATATTATACTCATCCATTTTGCTTATGATTATGCATTTTTGATTATATTGGCTTATGTCCTATTGCATTGCATCCTACATACTTAGTACATTCAAACATACTAACTCATACTCTAGCCTAAATGATGTTACCATGCAGGAACCAGAACTCCTCACGATCATCCTCCACGTGGCTAGTTTTGGTATCTTAAAGATAAGCTTTGGTGAGTACTCAAGTTCAGGGACATTCGCTATGCTACTCTTGCTTTAGTTATCTCTTTATATTGAACATTTGATACTATGAGGGAGTGCCTGGAAAGAGTCTTGGGCGCCGCCCAATCTATGCTAGAGGTATTGTTGGAACTTGATATAATTATGCTATGATCTTGACTCTTGAATGTTTTATGATTATTCTAGACTTCCCTTAGTCCTATTTCCTTTCTTTATGTCTCTTGTTGTTGATGTTTTGCTTCTGTGACCAAGGATATGTGATTGATATGCTAAGAGGCTTATTTAGGGTTCCTTCGGGTCCCCCATTTGCTGTGTCACGTCTAGGCCCTAGGCTTGGGTCGTCACAAACTTGATATCAAAGCACTAGGTTGTTAATGGTCCTCGATATCCAACATACCGCATCAATTAGAGTCTTGTTCATGGTTGTGAAGTGTACAACAACTATGAGTAAGAGGTATGAGGCGTTTTAAGAAATGTTTCCCTCCTTCATGAACCATTTATTGCTTTAGGAGTAAGGTAAGGATTTTCCTCTAATGAATGTTCTATGCTATTCTAGATCATGCCTATTCCAAGAGGAAGAATAGCCCATATTCCCGGGAGCAACTGGCCCTCCCACTCCTCAAGCTCCTCGAGACGGTGGAGTGGCCCATGAAGAGTTCTAGGATGCTATTACCATGTTGGCCCATGCCATGACTAATCTAATCAACCACAGGTCTCAAGCCCCTCATGCTACTACTCCGGCCTCAAGGGTAAGGAATTTTACTAGAATGAACCCACCGGAGTTCCATGGTCCAATGTGGATGAGGATTCACAAGAATTCATTGATGATGTGTATAATGGGTTGTCCATTACGGGGGTTAACTTAGAGGAATAGGCAAAGTTGGCAGCATACCAACTCAAAGAAGTGGCTCAAATATGGTTCACTCAATGGAAGATGGAGAAGGGGAATGGTGATGCTATCCTTTGGGAAGAGTTTAAAGCAACATTTCTCAACTAGTTCTTTCCCATTGAGCTAAGGGAGGCAAAAATGATGGAATTTATGAATCTAAAGCAAGGGTCTATGAGTGTGAGGGTGTATGTCCTCAAGTTCAACCAACTATCCATATATGTTCCATAATTGGTTACCGACCCAAGGTCAAGGATGAAAAAATTTGTGTCTGCTGTGTCCAACTTGGTGAATGATGAGTGTTGCACGACCATGTTGATAGGTGATATGGATTTGTCCCACATCATGACTTATGTCGAAGAACTAGAGGAGGAAAAGTTGAGAAAGAGAAGTAGTGGTGAGGTCAAGAGGGCCCGTTTTGAAGGTGGATTCCCAAATCCCAAAGGTGGCCGGTTTTGTCAAGGCCACTAATTCTATGGCCACGGTCTTCCAATGCTCCTAATAGGAGGTTTGCTAATGATAATCAAAGATTCCAAGGTGGTGGTGGTGGGGTGTCAAATCCTAGGTGCCCAAGGTGTGAAAGAAATCATAGTAGTCCATGTTTTTGAAGAATTATAATGCTTGCTTTGGATGTGGTGAAGTGATTTCTAAGGTGATTGATTGTCCTCATAATCCAAACAAGGGTAGAAATGGTCATCCATAAGGCCAAGGTGCAAATGCGGGTTCAAAGGGAAGTGGTGGCCAATAAGGGGGAGCTCTAAGGCAAAATAGGCTCTATGCTCTTCAAGGGAGATAAGGTGTAGATGAGGTGCCCGATGTCGTCACCTGTATGTTACAAGTTTTTGATTTTGAAGTGTATAGTTTGATAGATGCGGGTGCCACTCTTTCTTATATTATTCCTTTTGTTGCCAAAAAGCTTCATGTTACCCTCGAATTATTGTTGGACACCCTATGAAGTGTCTACCCCAATTGGTGAGTCTATTGTTACTAGAAGAGTCTATAGAAATTGTCCCATATTCATATTTCATAAAATCTTGCCTTGTGATTTTGGTGCGTTACATATGGTGGATTTTGATGTCCTTCTTGGGATGGATTGGTCGCATGCATATTATGCTTCTATTAATTGTAGACCCCGTAGGATCAAATTCTGATTCCCTAATAAGCCCATCCTTGAGTGAGAAAGTTGTGATGTGGTAGTCAAGGGTAGATCCATTTCTGGTCTTAAAGAACAAAAGTTGATTTCTAAGGGGTGTATTTATCATCTTGTGGGGGTTAGGGATGTTGACTCCAAGTTCCTTGATGTCTTTCCTGACAAGCTTCTCGGTGTTCCTCCTGAAAGGGAAGTAGACTTTGGTATCAACCTTCTTCCCGATACTCAACCCATTTATATTCCCCCTTACCGTATGGCCCGGTGGAGTTGAAAGAGTTGAAGGAGCAATTGAGGGATTTGTTGGAGAAGGGTTTTATAAGGCCTAGTAAGTCACTTTGGGGTGCAACAGTGTTGTTTGTGAAGAAAAAAGATGGTTTTCTTGGAATGTGCATTGATTATCGGTAACTTAATAGAGTCACCATAAAGAACATGTACTCTCTACCAAGTATTGATGACCTTTTTGATCAACTTCAAGGGGCTAGTCACTTCTCTAAGATTGAACTTTGGTCCTGGTATCACCAAGTGAATGTGAGGGAGTTTGACATTGCCAAGATGGCTTTTCAGACTAGGTATGGGCACTTTGAGTTTATGGTTATGCCTGTGACATCTCGTAACTCCATGCTCTTGTACCCATGTTTCAAGTCTCATTTGGTTAGATTGGGGTTGTATTAGGTTCATGGGAAACTCCTATTACCTAGATGAGTTCAAGACTTCCCTAAGAGTTGAGTTTTGGGTGATGGTTCATGAAAGGGTCAACTTTAAACAAGCATAACTTTTATCACACTTAAAATTGGGTGTCCCACAATATTTCAAATGAATGACTTTTGAGTTATCTTTCCAACGCATTGGTTTCACGTCATTTAGAGTTCGGAGTCAAAAGTTATGGCCATTTTACTAGAGACTGCCAGTGTGGTGTGGGGTTGCACTACGAGCCCACAGTTACGAGTCGTAGGTCGGGGTACGACTCATAGGTCAGGCTTGTAGCAATTTCCATAGACTTCGAAATTGAGCCTAGGGGTCATGTGTGGGGTCCTACGAGTCATAGTTCTACCTATGGGTCGTAACGGAGTCCGTAACAATCATCAGACGACTTTTTAAGAAGGGTTATTTTAGTCCTTTCCCGCTCTTTCCTAAGCTCTAGATTGAAGTTTTTATGCTCATTCAAGGTCCCAAAACCCTTACGTTCTTCGTTCTATTGATAAAATACTCTCTCAAACCCTTATACTAATATTTCACTCAAAAATTAAGTGTCCAAATCTCTTCCGGATCTTAGGATTTTCTTCAACCTTCAAGCCTCCATTTTCAATCTTCATCAAGAACTTCTCCAAAGCTAAGGTATGTGTGTTGTCAACCATTGGGTCCTTTCCCCCATGGTCCCCAATCTTCTTTCTACTTAAGTTGCATGATTTAAAGTTGTTTTACATGTGCATTTTGTATATTAAGAAATTTACTGCACAGTGATTTGAGTTCATGAAAGTATGATTGTTTTAGCATGTTTTGAGCTCTAAATCTTAGATCTAATGTGAGATTTGATGAAGGGTTTTAATGTATATTGCTTGAGGGTGTTGCAAGGTGTTGATTGATGGTTTTACAATGGATTTACTTGCATGATTTCATCTCAAAATTGCATGGTCTTAGATCTCCATTACACACCCGCCAAGTGTTTGATAAAATATCCGCATTATGATTCTTGGATTGTTGAAGGCCTAATGCTTGGCATATGAGATATATGAATTTATGATGATGAAAGAATGATGTATGTGTGATAATTTCATAATGAGCTTCTATAGTATTGCATGTTGACCATAACCATATTGAGGGGTTAGTACCTTGACCTCTATGATGGATGGTCATGAAGTACATTAACCATGTTGAGGGGTTAGTACCTTGACCACTATGATGGAGGGTGATGAAGTTCATTAACCGTGTTGAGGGGTTAGTACCTTGACCACTATGATGGAGGGTGAGAAGTCCATTAACCATGTTTAGGATTTGCTACCTTGATCCCTACCAAGGGGAGTTTTAAGCCTTGGATTCCAAGAACTACTTTGCTTGGTCTATGATGATGGTCTCTCCTTACATATGTATTATGATCTATATGAGTATGATTTTTACTAGAAGCATCCATTCATGCATATCATATTGTTATATGCTATCCATTGTCTATGTTTCTGCATTTCGATTATGTTGCCTATCTCTTGTTGTATTGCATCGTACATACTTAGTACATTCAAATGTACTAACGTAAATTCTATGCTTACATGATGTTACCATGTAGAAACCAGAGCTCCATTTGACAATCATCCTCCTCCACATGGCTAGTGGTATCCATTCAAGCTAGTTAGTGAGTCCTCCATTTCTGGTACGTTGGTTTACATTCCTATGCCATGTACTAAAGACTATCTTTCCTTTCAGTATGCTTTGACTATGAGGGTGAGCCCGACTGTTTGTCTTAGCCCCCGCTAAGTTCTATGTTAGAGGTGTTGTTTGGCAATATATGTATTATGCTTGAGATTTGACTCACTTATGATATCCAAGGTAATTAAATATAAGTCTCTCTCTCCCTTAGTCCCAATTTCCCCCGTTTATGTTTCTTCTGATGATTTATCTTTCTTTCGCGACCAAGGATGTGTGATGAGATGCTAAGAGGCTTGTTTGGGTACCTTCGGGTTTCCCATTTGCTGGTCAAATTTGAGGTACGCGGGTTTCAACCATTGAACCTTTCATCCATGGTGCCCAACCTTCCTTTTTACGAAAATTGCATGTTCCTAAGTTGTTTTACTTATGTGTATTACTTATTATGAATTATGATTACAAATCATGTTGGGGTTTTATGAAATGTTGATTGGAAACACATGTTTACCTATTTCAAGCTTATACTATGAGAAGGTTTGTCTATTGTGACTGCGCATGTTTTAGGCTATGAAACTATGACCTATTATAAGATTTGATGATGGATTTCAAGGTATCTAACATGAGGGTTTTACTATGTGTTGGTGGGTTGATTTACATTAAGTTTTCTCATATTACTTCACTCTTGAATTGCATGATTATGAATTAGCATTGCCCACCCACCAAGTGTTTGATAAAATGTCTTGACAACGACTCTTGAGCTATTGATGATCTAATGCATGGTTTATAAGTCAAGGGACTTTATGATGATTGAGGGATTGTATGTATGTACTGAATTCATGAAAAGTATCTATAGTGTTGCAAGTTGACCATACCTTGTTGGGGTGACATGCCCAATCACCTTGTTGAGGTGACATGCCCAAGCATCTTGAAGATAAGGTTTGGTGAGTCCTCAAGTTCGGGGACACTAGCTATGCTACTCTTGATTTTGATATCTTTTTATGTTGAACATTTGATACTATGAGGGTGAGACCGAAAAGTGTCTTGGCCCCGCCCAATCTATGCCAGAGGTGTTGTTGGAACAATTGATGTAATTGTGCTATGATCTTGATTTTTGAATGTTTTCTGATTGTCTAAGACTTCCCTTAGTCTCTTTTCCCTTCTTTATATCTCTTATTATTGATGTTTTGCATCCGGGACCAAGGATGTATGGTTGATATGCTAAGAGTCTTGTTTGGAGTTCCTTCGGGTTCCCCATTCGCTGTGTCACGTCTAGGCCCTAGGCTTGGGTTGTGATATGAATCCCTCTTATGAATGTTGAAGATGGTGAAAGGACAATTCTCACCAAAAGGTAAAACCCCTAGTGATAAGGATAATTCTCACATGTTGGATCTAAAGTTAGATGAGCTACTCTATATATGGTGCTGATGTTATGCTTTTAAGTTTATGAATAAATATGATTATGCATATGTTTTCAAATGTATTCCATGGGAATGACTTAGCACCGAAAGGGGCATTGAGGTAGGATTCGATAAGGGAATCCGAGTTTCAACCCTTTGTCTCATTAACTATGTGCCACGATAGGAGCCCTTGTAGGCTAAACTAGTGGATCCACCTAAGCGATGATGTTTACTAATGACTCATATGAAAATGTTGATGGAGTTGTACTTGGCAAGTAGTCTCTGCATGCCAACATAGGGTGTTATATTGAATTCAAAGTAGTAGCTCACTTAGTCTTATACGTCAGTTATGGTCTTCTCTTGTATATGCATAATGATGGGATGCTATGTTTATCTCTCATGAATTATCAAAGCATCCTTGTTACGACCCAAGCTTAGGGCCTAGATGTGGCATGGAGAATGGGAACCCAAAGGAAGTCCCCAAACAAGCCTCTTCTGCATACATGGCACATCCTTGGTTTTGCGGAAACATAGAAGAGAAAGGAGCACATATCACATAGTATCTATGGGAAATGGGACTAAGGGAAGTTTTCACCATACATAAAGATAATAACAATCAAGCTCAATACATAACATCCATATCTAACAACACCACTAGTATGAGTGGAGCGGGGGCCAAACATCCCCAGGGCTTACCCTCAAATATAAAAGAGTGTCTAAATAGATAAGATTTAACAAAAGCATGAAAATAAAGTGGATGTTGTCCCCGAAGTGGAGGTCTGAACAATAACAATCTTCAACGATCCAGCTAACCACGTGGAGGAGGAGGATGAAGAGAAGCTCCGACTCTTACATGGTGAGATCATGCAGGTAAAAGTGTGCATTAGTACTTGGAATGTACTAAGTATGTAGGATGCAATGTAACAAGAAAAATAGCGATAATAATCAAGATTCATAATCATAATCAGTAGACATAAACTCAATATGACATCTATAATCAATGCTTTAGTTAAAACATGCATAAAGATAATCAAACTTGCATAATATATCATACATATGTGGGAGGAGACTCTAACTGACATATAAGACCAACCGAGCTACTACTTGGAATCTCAATGTTCACTCTATACAAAATGAAGGAGTCGTCTACTTGTCAAGGTAAACCAAGCTTGACCCCACATAGTGGGTAACTTGACCTAGTTGGATCCACTAGTAAAAGCCCATTTAAGGAAAATAATATGAACCTATGATGGCACATAGTTAAAAGACCAAGACTTTATATAAGGATCCCTTGGATCGAGCCTCCACCTTAAGCCTCATTCGGTGCAAAGTCTAGTGAACATAATACTTGAAGAAATCATAAATTTAATCATAACATGGATGACTTGTGAAAACCTGATAACATGGCATGAGTAGCTCATTCAAATACTCGACCCCTGCACATGGCATATACCTTGTACTAGAAAACAATGCATAAACTTGACCCTTCTATTAGGCATCACATTACACATGAGGGTAGAGATTATAATATGCTTGACCCTTTCTAATGAGAGTTAGTACCCCTACATGTAGATATTTTTTACTCACAAGAGGGTAGAAATATAGGATAGGGGCTAAATAATTCACTTACAAATCATAGAAACTTTTCATGAGTTTAATACATGCTTGGGATCCCATAATTTATCAAAACATGCTTGTCTTGAAATTCATGCAATAATTATTCATTCACTAGGATTCTCATAACGTAACCTTAGTCAAATGTGGTGGGTACATGCACATGCACTTAAAACCATACAATCCAAGAGTATGAGACAAGATAGGAGTAAGATCAACTCATTTAAGGTTTTCCAAATAAACCCACCATTATAATAGTAAAATCCTTGTTTGAGTATCATGAAAACCCCAACAATATTTTAGCATAAAACATCATTTCTTGAAGAACCCACAGAGAAGACATGTGTACATGCATAATAATATTATCTTAAGAAAGAGTTCATGAGTACCCATAAAATGTTCTATATATTCATGTAGTTTGAGAAGAGGATTGGTTGGTCTTGTGGGAGGAAAGGTTCCCATAATCAAACCCGCATACCTTGATGATAGGAGATAGAAAAACCTTGGGAGATGATGAGGAACTCGAAACCCTAGCTTGCACCTTCTTGCTTGCAGCCTTGTAGGAACTTGAGAGTGTTTAAGAGGGTTTAGAGACTTAAGGTTTTTGGAATGAGGAAGAATGAGATGTACTAGAGTTTTGTAAACTGATAAGGACATAGATGGGGTCAAAATGACGTAGTTTGGACTTAGAAGAAAGAGTAAAGGTCAAATTTAACCCTATTAAAAATCCTGGCCGGATGGGTCTATGAGACCCCATCTTCAACCGTAGAGCACTCTAAGAGTCGTAGATGACCTTTTGAAAACTAAGAGTCCTAAAATTTGAGTTGCTGGAATTTGTCACGAAACCCCTACTGCAGGATCTACGACTCACAGAGTAATTTATGAGTCCTAATTCAAAGTTTAGAAAGATCCAAATTTCACCAAGTCTACCAGCTTGTACGAGACTACTTTACGGACTGTACTCCAAATTATGAGTCGTAAACCCCTTCGTAAATATCCACAGTCCAATTTTTTGTCAAGCTTATCTCTTGCATCTCTCCTACCCCCATAAGTGGGGTTTTACAATCCTCATGCATGTCATATTGAGCTTATTTCTATTGTATATATGTATGTATCTTCTTATGAAGCTTATTATCTATTGTTGCATTACATCTCACGAACTAGTACATTTAAAGTTCTTACACATACTTTAGCCTACATTGAAACGACCCAAAATAAAATGCTCGAAAACGTTCCTCGGAAGTGCTCGGATTCTTGTTTTCCATATATCTAAAAATCCATTTGTTATTTTGAAAATATGACTTCATACATATTTTTATATCTTGTCTTAGATTTGTTACTTTATTGTATTTATATATTATGACTTGCCTTACACTTTAGTCTTTTTCTTTCTTATCTAATATATTCTACTTTGTGGTCTTTTATTTTTAAGATGAAGATCTTCCGAAAAGATGAAGATCTTCCGAAAACAGCCTCTCTATGTCTATATAAAGTAGTGGTAAAATCTACACATATTTTACCCTTCCTCTAAAACCCACTTGTGAGATTTCACTGAGTATGTTAGTATTTGTTTGTATTAATTTTTCAAAGAATACACAACGATAAATTATGAAACTAATACTTATTTATCAAACATACAAACAAGCTGTAAAGAACATCAACGAGTGTAAACAACACAACGAGAGCTCATCCCATTTGCTGTCACTTTTTATCAACATTGTTAGTACTAGTTGTTGTCACTACATCTTTTGCAGCAGAAGAACAATACAACCAAATTCACTTATATTTGCATTGATCATACAATGTAGATTGCTTATATATGCGTTTACACTGAATATACATTACGATACTTTCAAAAATTGAATATAGCTTAACTACACATGAGATATGTACTGAATGACCATTTTTTTGGTAAATATTTTAACCGAACGACTATGCAGAGTAATTATCCCTAGAATTTATAGCTCCAGAAAATCTCAATTTAAAATTACAGAAAGAAAACGTTTGGAAACATGAAATAAAAGCAATGGAGCAAGGGCAACAGATACTGCCAGAAGTTGAGCTTAAAAATGATCAATCTTTAAAATAAAGTTTCCAGTAAATTTCAAACCAACCTAAAACCTAAAACATGATCATTGGATGCATAACCACCTTCCATAGGGTTCTCTATGGAGTTCAAAAACTATATCAAATATGGCAGATTTTAAAAGCACCTAACAGAATTCTCTTTGATCATGATGGAAACTCTGTATGATGCCTCAGTATAATTAGTTCTTAGAAGTAAGCTGCCTCAAGTTATACTTGGCCAACTCCTTGTACTTATCAACAACTCCTAGCAAGCATACAGTCTGCAAAATATGGAGAGAATAAATATCAGAAAAAGTGATTTCTCTTGAGCAATGAAATTTCGAACAGTAAAGAGATGAGAACACATATATGTTGGACACCAGAAGTGTGCCACCAGCTTACTAGGATAGATGTAAAGCTGAGATTCAAACAAAAAAGACAAATCAGCAAAGACAGTCTCGCCAAGGTTTCTTTGAACGTTGATATCACATTAATAAACTAAACCAAAATTGAGCACTAAACTGCTCACATTTGATTCAAGTCTTTGAAGAAACAGCAGAAAAGCCCCTAAAATGGGTTTGGAGTCCCATTTTTGTTTGAGTATAATCCCAATGTGGTCCAGGTGTTCAAGCCATGGAAATGGCCCTCTTACAAACATGCAACTTAAGATTGCATAAAGTAAATGTGGTCTAGCCCTTCACCTGACTCCATTTCAAGGCAGAAGCTTGCTGCAACTGGTTGTCCTTTATTTTGTTTGGGCACAACTATTAAGGTAAGACTTGAAGTTCCAATATATTTAAATGGAAGTGGATAGAAAATTGTAAGGGGCTCAATTTTGGGGTTTTAAGCCCAACTAAAGTGTGGGCTTCAATGAAAAAGGTGCAGAGGGAGAAAAAAAATACAAATACATAATTAAATATATTGTTTAATGTCGCCTCTTCAGAAGGAGCTCATCGGCAAGAAAAAAGTATGCCTGAGAACCTTGTTGATGACATTGAATGCACATTAAGCAATGCGAAGTGCTCAACATATTTTGAGCCTCGCACCAGGGCTTAAGCGTGCATTTTACAATGCTGATTTGCATATCAACAAAAAGAGAAGACGGAAGTAGTGAAAATTCTGACCAATCCCAGGCACTCAGAACCTTAGTTACTGCATGGCAGAGAAATGCAAAAAAACAATAGGGCACATTTATAAGCAATGATATGTACCTTGACTATTTGAACCACTATGCTTACTTCAGGGTTGCTAAGATCAACTTTGTGAGGTGAAGGGACAGATTTAGCCACAGTATCAATGATTTTCATCCTATTGATTCCAGTATTTGCTCGGGCTTCATAAAGCACTGCAAACTGCGCGAAACAACTAATCAGGCTAGAAGCTTTGATTCATCCTGCCAAAATAAAGTAGTCAACTGCAACATAAATGAGCACCACATATTTCCATCCTATCTTCAAATCTCTGAAACTTGAGTCAACAGAAGTTGCAGCTAATTATATTTCCAGAAAAACATTGAAATCAAAATTCCAATATCTAAAGAATAGCAGCCGTCGTGTAGCTGAAAGACCCAGCATCAATTAAGTGCAAGGTCTCTTCCAAATGCATACATCCACAAAGGCAGTAATTTGTCAAGTTCCAGTATCATTTCCATGATACATGTCAAACATTAGATAGATATTTTCAGTCACATGCCAAGAGAAGAGCCTATACAGTGAAAATAATGGTCCAAGAGGTATAAATATGACCTTCTTTGGAGTGTCACTTTCGGCAGGTAGGTATTTTGTAATGAGAGGCTTTATTGCTTTTTCAATTTCCTCCTCTGATGCATAACATGTTGCTTCAACTGGTAATACTCTCAATATGAATCTGTTGAAGACAATGACATTCTTGAGTAACAGAGATTAATTAAAGTAACCTATATGGCATATTCCGCATTAAGAATCCATATAGAATAAACTCAAAAAGAAAATATACTTGTAGAGATCTACGAATAAAACTTTAAGCAGATAAAGCAACCTTGACACATGTTTCTTTGTCAAGGCAAGCGAGGACATCATATGTTGAACGATTTCCTTAGGGTTGGGATCTCCATCTTTCTTGTTCATGTGAACAAACACAACACCATTGCAGCCCGAGTCTAGGTAGCTAAAACGCCTCTGTTTGCAGAAGGAAAGCAACATGTTAACACAGATATCTCTCGAGACTAAGAACAATATTGAACCAAACACAATGTTAACCGTCTCAGACACAGATTTTTTTTAATGACACTCACTCAGACAGTTAAATCTGATAGAATTGGTGCTTAAGATAAAATCAAATGAGAAACAACACAAAATCAGGACATAAAGAGTCTTTTTCTCGTTTATGAGAAGCTACAAAATAGTAGGATTACTGCATATCAGCACTGAGAATAGTGCAGTTTTGTACAAATGTTTTGGTACGATGGTATTCACAGAAAGAAACTTTATCTCAGTAAATAAGACTATGTCAACCACAAAATCAAAGGAGAGAAAAACAATCCCAGCTCCTTTCAGTGGGAGATTATAAAGGCATTGCATTTCATTGTGCTCAAACTGAAATTGCTTGGCCCTAACAGACATCTAACATGAATGAAGGATGAGCAGAAGACGACATGGATACACACATAAAGAAATTAAGCCATAAGTAATAGACTTACATAGCATAGGAATTAAAGTTGTAGCTTACTTGAAACAATAAGAAAGAAGTATATCCACTTACCTTGCTTTTGTCTACCAACTCAGCAAGCTCAGCATCAATTAAGTTATCAATAGATTTCTCCTCTGTCTTACCAAACGCAATATTTCCAGCTTCTGATGCTTCTTTTTCTACACACTGTTTCTTTGCAGGTGGCTCCCCAACTTCAATATCTTTCTGTTCAAGAGTTGTCTCTAGCAACTCCTTATTCTCAGTATTTCCTTGTATTACTTCATCAGTAGAGGTGTTATCTTTGTTTTCAGGCCCAGACTTACCAGTTTCTAAGCTGTCAATATCATCATTAATTTTCTCCTGACGCTGCTCAATTTTGGAAGTCTCCTCTTTGGCCTGGTCCTCATCATTCCCATTGTCTCCGTCTTCATCATCATCACTACTAGAAGAATCAGAATATTTGAAAACAGTCTTTTTGTTTACAGGTTTTTCTGATAATTTTCCCTGTCCTAATTTTGAAGTTGTCCCCTGCACCAGCTCTTCATAAAACTGCACAAAATTTGAAAAAAAAAAAAGAAAAAATAAATCACGGGTCACATCTATACAGCCAACAGTAAACCAATCAAAAGAACAAGACAGCAAATTTTCTCTATGTTTTAAGACTCCTCCATGAATCAAACATCAGCCAAGCTTAAAATCTGAGCAAAGTCTTCAGAACTCATACTAAAGAGGCCAAAAATATTTTAAGACAATTTCCTTTACAGTTTTTAATTCTGAAATGATGAGTTTCCAATTTGCCATCCTTTAGATAACTGGAAGAGTACAGGAAGTCTCATGAACAAAAATGTTGAGCACACAAGTCTTTAGACTCTTCCAGGGCTACCTTATGAACTTGTCCTTTCTGGTGTTCGGCAGTGAAACTCATCTTACTAACAGACCTGAAACTGTTGTGTGGTTATAAATCATTTCACTAAGGGCATAAGGAGAATTTAAAGTTAAACTTTTTCTAATTATAGTAAGGCGACGTGCTTTTAGGGACGGATTAAAAAGGAAAATGTGCTACATAAAATGGAACAGCGGGAGTAGTTATGAGCTTACAATTGCAACTAATTGCTTATTTGAGGATGTGCATGAATAAAACTAACTACTCATTTGACCACAACGAGTTAGAGAAACATGGACAAATACAACTTTACAGTGACATCCACACTATACACGTTCATTTAGAGCCTTTAAAAAAGATTCATAGTGATGCTTATTTTGGTCCAAAGTGACATTTATCTAGCTTGTGAGGTCAGAAATATGGAACCAACTTTTATAGGAAATAAGTCGAGCAAAAGAAAGAAATACACTACATATATGGTAAAATCAGTTACATATCCTCATCCTTGATTGGTTTGGGTAACATGTGGTATTTCCTTACTTTCTTTTTCGAGCAACATAGAAAATTTCGATGTTGAGGCCGTGACTGACTTTATGAATTCTTTACACAGTCTGTAAGAACTTCTTCACATGTTCTCTTAGTACATGACAACATACTCTTTGATGCTGATATAAAAAACTACCTTACTCATCAAAATATAAGTGGTACAGAGAAAACTTTAAAGAAATGGAAGATGTTGGAACATTATGAAGTCAAAAGTTCATCATAGAGCATAAGTAAAATTGCGAGGAAATCACAAAAAATGATCCCTTATGTTGTCGGGTAGGTTTAAAGTAGTCTCTTAAATGTACACCTGAGCAACTTTGGTCCTTAAGTTTGTCAAAGTTAAAACTTTTGATCTCCAAAATAATTAACAAACTTTAGTTGGTAGATTTAACTGGAGCTATGAAAACAGAAAAATTAACTAGACACACCAGTCCATCAAACATCAGAAATTGCAACACCAAATAACTGTACAACATACCAGAGATAGAGCAAAAAAAGCAGAACTTGCACCTCAAAATTGCACCAGACACCAGAAGATAGACCAAAAACATCAGAAATTGAAAAAAAAACATTTTTGAGTTCCCATTAAAAAAACTTTTCTCCATATTCCCCGTGATGTTCAACAATCAAAATTGTTAAATATTTGATCAAAATTCAAAATGCTCAATTCTGATAAACCTGAAGGATCAAAATTGCTCGGAGATATGTTTAAAAGACTACTTTAAACCTATCTCAAACATCAAGGGCCCTTTTTGTCATTTACTCATAAGATTGCGAAGATATGGGAAATTTCACACAATATCTAACTTGGAAACTTGGATATTCTGGGAGGAATTCAACCTGATAACTTTGAAGAACACAAAACCTGAATTAGATGATCACCAAGAACCACAATATCCTTTTATCCTTTTAGACAGTGATAGAACCAGAATTCCTAACAACGGGATCAAAAAAAGTGCAAGAATGCCATACTACATTTAAAACTCATCTTATGTCAAGGGAATTCAAAAATTTATACATACACCAAAACAAAAAAAAAGATGTTTCATGAATTCTGCCCTATTTGCACCATATAAAATTCCAATTAAGTGAATTCAACTTAACCTCCTTTGTGAAACGTAGCTCTGCCACTGCTTCTGGAGTCACTACTATCAATAGAAACAAACAAGGTGATTTTTCTCGACATCACATTTAGGGCATGGCTTTTTGTAGACCTAGCCCACAATCTTTTATCATGGTAAAATACCTACCTAAAATCAACTTCTTTTTCTCTTCATTATTGAAAGATGGATCAGTCATCAAAAGATCAAACTGTTACTTATAGCAAATTCAGTGCTACAAAGAAGTGGAGGGGAACTAATTCAATCTTCTTTAGAATTAGTAAAAAGCTTTACCACAACATACCCCGGGTAATCCCACCAAGTGTGGGGTCTAGGGAGGGTAGAGCATGGACAGACCTTACCACTACCCCATGGAGGTAGCCAGGCTGTTTCCAAATGATCCTCGGCTCGTGTACAAAATTATTAAAAAAGTTGCAAAAAACCAATTCTAATCGGGAGATTCAAACAAGGAAATGTCTTTATTATTCGTAAAGGAGTTAAGTTTGTGATGTTCCTTCACGTAAATACCAACAACAACAATATACCCAGTGGAATCTCACAAGTGGGGTCTGCGGAAGGTAGAATGTACGTAGACCTTACCACTACCTCACAAAGGCAGAGAGGTTGTTTCCTGGGAACCCTTGTCTCAAAAACCCATAAGCAGAATAAACTAGATATAGAAAAAAGGGAAAGTAAAAGAAAAGGAAACAGAAAGAACGACTAATAACGAAAGCACATGATAAAGGACAAGTCAGGAAAATTGTATACTAAGTGTAACCATTTTTTTGATTCTATGTTGTATTTCACACAATGGAACATACAATATTTGATCCAGGAAAATAATAATTGCTGAAATGTGAAGAAACTGATGATAAACACATGGAACTACGTAAGATATAACTAACAAAATGGGTGGTGACTATACTAGGAGCACAAATGATAAGTGTTCCTTTATCGGTACGAAAGCACTCGTTGCTCATTCCTAGCTGTCACAAAGTATGAATCGAACTAGCACAAGAAGAACGTCTCCCACCAACAAAGACCTATTTTATCAGTGTGTCTTCCATCTATAGTTGGCTTGCATTTCAAATAACCTTCAACTAAAAACAGCTGACAGCACCAACTCACTTGCCCATGGAACTGGAACATAATTTGATGTATTAGGACTATCAACAGGTCTTATGTGATAGATATTCAGGTAACATGCATTATTGTGGAACTGGAACCTACAAATTAGCGACGACGATGTTGTCCTAATTGCTTTTAAGAGTTTAGCAAGTAGATTGATCAGTTGCATTCTGAGTGAGACCATATTTCTTAAGCTTTCATTGTTTGGTCATTGTGATATGCCAGAGGCCTAGAAGATGTCAGTTGCTCCCAAAGGCAGAGCTGTACTATAAAACAAGTCAATAAGCATCTTAGTAATAATAACTTGCATAGTCTAATATTCTAGCATAGTCTCAAAGACATCTAAATTTCATTTGTGAAAAGTATAAATCACCATGTCTTAATTACCTTAGAAAATTAGTGAAATTAACACTCATAAGCAGAACAAAAAGACTGGAGTAAATAATGTACACATAATCAACTAGCCAACGCAGAAATCAATATCTTCACACACATTAAAACAGTAAAAACACAATAATTTCAAGAAAAACATAAACAAAACAACTTCAAAGGGGCATCTTAGTAACAACCAAAACTCCCAACCCTGTAATTCCCTCCCACATTTACCATACCCCCAAATTCTTTTTTGAAAAAAAAAAGCAACTTTAAAACTATAAATACAATTCCCTCCCACATTTACCATACCGCCCCCTCCCCC
>JAPFFP010000009.1:1860376-1881123 GCA_026153255.1 Solanum medicagineum | reverse complement strand
TTATTTCAAGGATGACAATAGTTTCACACTTGCTTGCTTCCACAAAGTAAAAAATCCTATAAAAAATGTTTTTAAAGTAAGGACAGAAAACTGACCAACAAAAATAACAGCATTGCTAAGGAGGCACAAAATTTTCCCTTGAAAGGTGAAACCGCATTAACTGCTAAAGCAAAATTGCAATCAAGTTCGTGCACATAGCTAGGAAGCACCCAAGGATTTGGTCTAGTGGCCAATGAAGTGGGTTGAGAAACATGAGGTCTAAGGTACAAATCCTACGAGCTTTGGTGGATAGAGTTACCTGGCCCTGTGTTGGTGGGGGTAATAGGTACCTTGTGGGAATTAGTTGAAGTGCACTCAAACTAGCCAAGACACCATGGTTATAAAAAAAAAAAATAGCCACAAAACACTATGTACTTTGTCTGACAGTAAAGTAAAATATTGCCTATTACAGAACAACTCATGTAAAGACAGAATTCTATCAGTCAAAGAGTCACAGATTTACGATCTTTTTTTTTAGTTTATTTTTCTCGTCTTCCAATTCCTATGGGGTTTGCAGCTTATCTTGCCATATATACAAGCTTTGTCACTTACGATTTACCAATTAAGCTGACAGCCAAACCATCTACCGACACCAATTAAAAATGAGACCTACAGTATAGTGTTTGCTGCAGAATGCTGCCTCAGTAAGTAACTCAAGGCTCAAGCGAACCTTTAACAACATTGATTTATATGTATGTATGATATCAAGATCTTGAGGTCAAAAGATGTGTGCAAGCTGTTTTTATTCTTTTTTTAATAACATTACAATAAAAAGCTGTTCAAGTTTTGTCAGTTAACGGTAGACTAGATACCCGAGATAAGAACCCAAGTGACTGAAAGTAAACAACCACTATTCTCTTATATTTGCTAAAGTTGCTACAATTATTCCTTTCTTAATGGTAATACTAAGTACATGGTGAAAGAAGAAGAATAAGAAGGAAAAGTAAACACCATGTTCTGTTGAAACTTGCAAGGTTATTCAAAAGTTACTACACCATAGGTGTTCCTCATAACCAACTATTATCTTTCCTTTTCAGCATAAAATCCCTATCCATATTTATGCAAAGAGCAGAAGCAATATTTTAACAACTCAGATTATGCAAGAAGTGTTAATTCATCCATGTAAGCTAAGATACTTTGAGCATGCTATTAATTGACTGGAGCTTTTTCGCAAATATCAAGTACAAACATCATACCTAATTAGGACATCTTGGTTACAATGCCCACATTGATAATACTCTGATCTCTCTGCTTTAAGGAAAAGGTATGCAAAACCCTTTATCTTAAGAGGCTTTTTCATTATTTTCTTGGTCTCACGATGCTTCTCAACAGTTATCTTGCTAGATTTACGAGCAATTCTTTTCTCCTCAAATGCTTTCACAAGATGCAAGGGCATGTGAGATTCTTCTAACCAATATCTCTTTCTTTCACCTAAGGCCTCTTCTGGTATGGTTCCGCATCGAACAACAATCTCCGGTAAGAATCTTCTTTTACCAAAATCAAGAAGATACTTAAAAACAGATCCTTCCGAGCTTTTCCTGCGTACAATAGCTTTCTTGAATGATCTGACAGATTTTTGAAATTCCTTGTCTATAATTGCAAGGATATTGGTGTTTCCAATATCAGCCCATCTAATATGAGCATCAAGATCTCTAACCTGAAAAGTGAAGAGAAATGATGAACGAAAATCTCAATTAACAGTGAACTCAGGCATGCATCTAAGTCAACAACAACAAAGATAACTAAGATCTCCTTTCAATACAAGCCACAAGATAAAGTGATAGTGCAACTAACGCTTTTAGTAGCAATCTATGTCCTACGGAGTTAATTTGGATACTTCCTTCAGGACTTTAGCTCTATCACCTGGACTGCTGAAATGCACATTAAGGTAGCAGATCCAGGGAGACAGGAAGACCATTTTTCTCAGATTAATCTTAGTAGATCAAACTGAATTGCATGGAAAGCGCACCTGGAGAGCAAGTTGCTCCACAGTTCTTGAAGTTTCAACAGCAGCCCTCCAAGCTATGCACTTACTTCTCTTGGCAAAGTCAGAACTGTCCGGATATAACATGTCTGGTATCTTCTTACATCCACCTGCATATGATGATTCTAGGTAAATGACTTACCAAAAGAAAACATCTAGATACATTATGCTCAACTGTTCAGTTGACCAGAAACCGAAGCTGCATTTGAAAACAAAATAAATGCCCAGACCTTGTCGGGCAGCTTTGCGCGCCAATGATCGAGGCAAAACCTTCCAGTTGAATAGTCGACGAGAAAGCCTTCCCCCCCTCCACCAAAACAAGCTCAACCCACTTCCAGCATTTGAAGATGGATTCACCTCCAGCTCCAAATGCCTGGCCTTCTTTTTGCCAGTTCCATGTCTAAGGCGTGGTGAATTGATAACGATATGATTCCCAGAGCCCATTTTGGCTAAAGAGTCCACATGCTTCAGCCAATCAGGTGTAAGTGCTAGAGGCCGCAAGTTTGACTCTAACTGGCACCAAAAGCATCAATCAGAAATATACACAGATAATTTTGTATATAAGGTAAGAAAAAGGTAAAGAAATCTAGACAGATATAAAATGCAATAACTACTAAAACTGCTATTATGTCTCAATTCTAAGCTAGTGAGGTTGGATATATGAATGCTCACCATCCATTTAGACGCACTTCATTCCAACATTCATTAATTTGTGGTTCTCCAACATTGGCGATTCTTGCAATTTATATTGATATACACATCTCTAAACAGGCGAAAAAGACTCTTGGCAGAAACTGAACCTAACATAAGCGTGCTGTTATGACTAAGCCTTCATCCCAACAAAACTACTGAAATCGCATAAAGAGCTCTATCTTTATGTTTGTTAAGGTTCACTATCTTCTTAGGCTAAGGTCTCATTTGTTTCAATTAAGATTAAGACATCTGAATTTGAATGATTACCATTTCACCAAAAGATTTCGTATTAAGATAGTTTCCAACATCTGAAATGTGCAGAATTTATATATTTTTAAACATGATACATATACAATTCAAATAAAAAGTAGTAACCTATTAGAAAAAATATAAAATTAATATAATAAAATCACTATTTGATTAGAAAACTACCTATGTTTGCTAGTGATGATGATGGTGAATATGGTTGGTGCTACCGGATGGTAAGTGGAGGTTGTTGATGACTTGGTGTTGTAGTGATTGGCACAATACTGGCAATTGGTAGTGGTGGTGGAGTTGGTTGATGTTAGTACAAAACGGCAGTGGTGGCAACTGACGAATTCATGGCGACTGATGATGGTGTGGTCGCAGTTGGTTGTGGTACTAGTTATGATGGTGGAGGTGGTTAGTAGTAGGGATTGACCACAGAGGTAGTGGATGCTAGTGATGTAGAGGCTGAGGTGGTAGTAAATGTGGTAGTGACCGACAATAATGATTGGTAGAGGTGGTGGTTGTGATGTCAAAGGTGGTGGTGGTTGGTGATGGTTGAGAATGTTGGTGGCAAGTGATTGTGGACAGGGTGGTAGTGAATATTTTTCAAAAAAAAAAAAACAACAAAAACAACAACATAACCGTGGAATCCCATAAGTGGGATCAAGGGATTTTTCATACAAAAATATCTCTTAATAATACTAAGACCTTATTAAATATCTTAATGATTAAGATCTATTCAGACCAAATAAGTACTTAAATCTTAATATAAACAAATGCACTAAGGTTTGAAACATTCAGATCCAAACCTCCATTAAGTGCGAACAACCGAGACCCAAGCATACTTCATATAAGGAAGGAATCCCAGATAGTAGACTATGTTTAACAAAGTCATGTCATATATAATTAGTCAAGCATAATAGGATGTGGTGAATTGTGATTCACAAGACAGCCCTCAATAAGGAAAAGAAAACATTTTGCAGTCCAAATCCATCCAGTTTAGTAAACTCTGACCAAATTTCGGTTATTATAGACACGTGAAAACTCTAAAAGACACAAAACAGTTGTGATAAAGGAGCCTTGTAAAGAAGTTAACATCCAAAACTGCATCTCATCAGTGTCATCAGTCACAAACACTAGAAAAAATATACAATTGTGCTCGATACAAGTATAGAATCTTCTTTATTTTCAAAAAATGTTTTGCTTCTTTACTTCCAAATTGCCAGTAAAATAGCTGCTCAAATATGTTCCAGTAAGAGTAAGAAGCCTTTTTTTTTTTGAAACTCAGTAAGAGTAAGAAGCCTTCATGAGTGCTCATCGAGATTAGATAGATTTCTCTTCTCCTCAGAAAGGGATGAAGAATTTAGTAACATAAAACAAACTTTGTTGAATTGCATCTAATCATGGTCCTACCTTTTTAAAGAGTGGCATTATGGGCTTTTAAGGGATGGTGGACATCTTTTGAAATATCAGGAATGCCTGATTTTATCTTGGCTGGCAAACTTAAGTAATTGAAATCCAAGCTAATGGAGTGGAACATTGCTTATGGAGGGAATCTGAAGAAGAAAAAGACTATTCTGCTTAATCAAATTAATAGTTTTGATGTTTTGCAGGAACAAAGGCCATTAAATGAAAGTGAGTTGCTGGAAAGGGCATCATTACATATGGAATTCCAGGATTTAGCGAAAAATAAAGAGATCTCATGGAGGAAGAGGTGTAGAACTTTATGGTTGAAGCAAGGAGATAAAAACACCAAGTTCTTTTTCCAAAAAATAGCAAATTCCCAAATAAGATTTAATCATATAGATAAGCAGGAGGTACAGGGGAACTTAATCATTCATACAGTAGAGACTAGGAATGACATTGTGTCCTATCATAATCTCTACTCAGAAACATAAAGCTGAAGACCTGAATTCTCCTATCAAGGAGTCTAGAGAATTTCAAAAGAAGAAAAAGAACTCCTACAGTGAATTTGAGGAACATGATGTGGTGGAGAGTTTGAGACTTTCTGCAGTAGATAACACCTAGCCCAGACGGATTCTCTATGGGCTTCATAAGTGCTGGAGATTGTGAAAGATGTCATGAATGCCATCAGCAACTTTCATTGTAATGAGTACCTTGAGAAGAGTTTAAATGCTTGCTACATTGTTTTCGCCCCCAAAAATATTAGTTTAATAGGAAGTATGTACAGGATTTTTTCAAAACTATTGGCAGAGAGATTGAATGAGGTGGCATATAAGCTGGTGAATGGACATAAGTTGGCCTTTTTAAAGAGGCAGACAGACCATGAATGCTTCTTTGATTGCCAATGAATGTTTGGATACTAGAGTAAAAGGGCAAGAATCTGGTATTCCTTGATATTAAGAAGGCCTATTGAGAAGACAGTCAGGTTTTTGCCCCCTGAAGGCTTTTTCTCTTCTCAGAGAGGTTTGACACAAGGTGACCCTTTATCACTTTTCTTATTCATCTATGTCATGGAAGGTTTGAATCAAATGTTAAAGTGTGCAAACTATTGGTTGGTAAGTGAAGAGGTTTCAATGCTTCTAACAAGGGGAAAATGTGGAGATCACACATCTTCTCTACGCGGCTGATTCTTTGATTTTTGTGAGGCAAAAGCAGACCCGTTTAAGATATCTTAGGCTAATACTAGTCATGTTTGAGACAGTCTCCGGGTTCATGTGAATATGAGGACGAGTGATATCCAATCAAAGAAGTGGAGGATATTCAAACCTTGACAGCCGTTCTGAGATGTAAGTTAGGCCCTTTGGGTTCTAAAAATACTGCTCCAGATTATGGAATGGGGTGGTAGAAAGGTGTAAGAAGAGACTGTCAAGCTGGAAAAGATAATACCTATCACTAGGTGGTAGAGTTGTTTTAGTCAGCGGTGCTCTAGATGCTTTACCCACTTATGTAATGTCCTTGTTCCCTCCACCTAGAAAGGCAAGGGAGAAATGGATGCGTTGAGGATGAATTTCTTAGGCAAGGCAACAAAGAGAATCAAGCTATCCACTTAGTAAAATGCAAACCCTTAACTACTACAAAGAAGAGGGGGTTTGGGCATTAAAAATCTGAAGATTCAAAACATCAATCTATTGTTAAAGTGGTTATGGAGATATATTCAGGAGGAAAATGCTCCATGGAAAGGGGTGACAATCAAGCCAAATATGAGCAAGATGGGATATCGTACTCAAAGATTGTCAGCTATCCCCATCGGATTGGAGTATGGAAGTCTATCAGATCACATTAGGGAGCTATTGCAGCTGATTCCAACATCAAGGTGGGAAATGATAGAAAAAACTTGTTTTAGGCTGATAAATGGCTAGGCCATGGTACTTTAAAACATATACTCCCTGTCCTTTATAACATTGCTTCAAGGTCGGAAGCAAGATTGGATGCATTCTGGGATCCTCAAGGGTGGAATATTACTTTTAGAAGTAGGGAGGGTAATAGGGCAGGGATGGGCAGGGCAGGGGAGTACTTAAATTGGTTTGGATAGGGGTGGGGGGAGGGAAAAATATCATTATGTGAAATAATTTAATGGGGCAAGGCAGGTAATGGGTCCCAAAAAAAAAAATTAACAGTAAATCATAAAATAAAGTAGACAATTTTCTTTAAACGTTAGAAACCAATCTGTTGTCTGTATTGTCTGATTAGCCTCCGTAAAATTTTTTTTTGTCTAATGGGACGGGGCAGGCCTTACTGAGTCAGGGAGGGGTGGGACAGGGCTTTTGATAAAATGTTAAACAGGGCAGGATATGGCAGGTCAAGCCTTCCCCTAACCCATCTCGCTTTAATCCGCCCTATTACCATCCCTATTTAGGACTGCGACCTAGGAGTTGTTTTGAATTTTTGAAGGCTCTAGAAGAATTCAAAGCGCCAGCAGAGTCTTGTGATAAGCTTTACTGGAAACCTGGCAAAGATGGTTTTTTAAACAAAGTCTGCTTATCACACATTGTGTGATTTGGATTAACAAATACCACATTGACCCTGGAGTTATATTTGGAAAGTTAAGGTTCCTACAAAAGTTTTGTGCTTTTTCCTGGTTGGTGGCAAGAGAGGCTAGCCTGACTCAAGAGAATCTAAGGAGAAGGAGATTCCAGTTATGCTCTAGATATCCTTTTTGTGGTTTAGAAACAGAATCCAATGGTCATCTCTTTCTTCATTATTTTGTAAATTGTCTTCTGTAGCAACTTCTCTTTACATGCGGGCCTCCAGTGGCGTATGCCTTCAAACACTAGTGACCTGCTAAAAAGATGGAATTGCAAGGCAGACAGAAGAAACGGTGGAGATTGGTTCCTGCTTATACATGGTGGACAGTTTGTTAAGAAAGAGATTTAAGAATTTTCTTAGAAAGAAGTAGCTCTTTACAGAATTTAAAGATGAAGCGCTTTCTTCTTTTTCATCTTTGATGTAAAATATGTTCTGTTGAGGAGGCAGTACCCTTAGTAGATAAGATAGGTGCTCCGCAACTGTCAGGATTTCATAGTTGGATCTGTTGTCCTTTCTCTCTGTATTTATGGCTTTGGCACTAACCTAGTGCCTTTTTCTTTAAACCTTAAGTCATCATTCTCAGAAAAGAAAAAGGTAAGAAGCCTCATTTATACCGTTACTGTGCCATACTATGTGAAATATTAAGATAACATAGTACATGTAACTGGAAATAGCTTGTCCAGCTGACCTTGCCGCTCTCCCAAAAAAACCTTGGGACTGAGAAGGGATATAAATTCCTATTAAGAAATCAAAGTAACAAATAGCAACCTAAAAGTATTTTCTCCTGATCTCCTCAATATGAAGCATTAAGAACAGTTGGGAAGACTAAGCTCCACAAAGCTAGATGTTAGATGGATAAAAGAGCAAATGAAACTAACGCGCGCATGATTTTCAAAATCAAAAGGCATTTTGCAAATGAAAATGGCAAAAAGAGCGGGACGATAATAGTGAGAATGATGTAGGAAACACTAAAAATCTTTTTTATTTCACTTGTATTTAGGTGTGAGGGGAGAACACCATGCCGAATGGGTAGTAAGTCAGACTAGGTGGAAGACAACCGATGTGGAGTCACATCCACTCTCCTGATCTCCTCAATCTGAAGCATTAAGAACAGGTGGGAAGATTAAGCTCCATAAAGCTAGATGTTAACTGATGTGGAGTAACATCCACTCTCCTGATCTCCTCAATATGAAGCATTAAGAACAGTCGGGAAGGTTAAGCTCCATAAAGCTAGATGTTAGATGGATAAAAGAGCAAATGAAACTAAGGCGCGCATGATTTCCAAAATCAAGGTAGAAGGCATTTTGCAAATGAAAATGGCAAAAAGAGTGGGATGATAATAGTGAGAATAATGTGGGAAACACTAAAAAATCTTTTGTATTTCACTTGTATTTTTGGTGTGAGGAGAGAACACCATGCCGAATGGGTAGTAAGTCAGACTAGGTGGAAGACAACTGATGAGGAGTCACATCCACCTCCTCTACATATTTTCAAACACCCACTATGTTTATTAATGAAACTTTGTTCGATTTGTCCAAAAAAGTTTTGCAAAAAAGCATAGGGTATCCTCAAAATTAAAAAAGAGAGGGATGATCATACTTACGGTAAGCAAAAAAGCTTTTAGCGTATCTATCTCATGTGCTTCAATAACATCTTTGCGCCAATTTTGGGAGTGGTGTGAATTCAACCAAGGGCCCAACAGAAGTCCATGAAGACGATCCTCAATGCTCAATATATAGCAAAGGACATTAACAAGATGGCTTTCCCTGTTCCTCCTAGAATGAACACCCAATGCATCACTAGAAAAACTTTCTGGAGCAGGACCTGTGCTATTCAGGATGAACAAGCAGTCCTTTTCACACTCCCGAACTTTGCAAGAGAAGCACCACCCACATTCTTCTTTCCTAGCATCAATCTTCATATTCTGAACATTGGGCCAGCAAAATTCGATAGATTTGCTAGATATGGCCTTCAGCTGCACTGAGATTATCTCATCCACTGTTTTTTTAGCATCTTCACCAGACTTACCAGGTGATTTCTTTGTTAACTCTTCAACAACTGATGATGCTATTCGTGCAAAGCTATAAAAGTTTACATAACTTTCTGCGCACTGCTCTTTCGACATGATTTCTTTGCTGCTCGTTGTTGACGGCCCCAAGTCCACAGACTCATCGCCCGCTCTTTCCCTGAGAGTTCTACTGGTCTCCATAACTTTTGAGGTAAGATTAGAATCTTCAAAAATTCCACCCTCCTTGTAATTTTGATTGTCTGCAACAACCTGAGATATTTCAGCTGATCCTTCAGACCCTGGCAATATATTTCCCATCTTCATTGATGGATCAACTGTCTCTGACTCGTCATATCCTACATCATCAGAACATGATGAGAGCTTTTCCGCTTGCTTTCCTTCATTTATCTTCTCTTTATGTTGCGACAGAATTAATGCCGGACAATTTGAGGGCATAGTTTTCTGCTGGGTAACCAGATCAAATTTTGCGCCTGCAGCCATATAATTTGTATCCCAAAACTTCATAATCGCTCTCAATACAGTTCCATAGACATTTTCTGATGACTTCAGCATCCCAATAACCAGAGCCAAATCATTTCTATGGTAATACTTAGATGAGAACTCATCCTTGCATGGATCTGACCTGCAAGAACAACAGCACAAACTCATGTCAGAGTGAAAATAATTAAGTTCTATTTTATGCCAAGAAACTTGGAGAAAATGATAAGGGTATCAACAACAACATACCCAGTGACCAGTATAATCCCACAAGTGAGGTCTGGGAGGGCAGGATAAATGAAAACCTTACTCCTACCTTTTCAGGATAGAAAGTGTCGGAAACAAAACATATCAAGAAAACACAAGTCCATGCACCAGATTAAAAACAACTATCATATTTTAGCACAGTCTATACAGAGGAAACAGTGTCCGAACATTACGTAGAACTTAACAACTTAAATGTGGGAAATCCCATATCGAAGCAGTACTACCAGAAAGTAAATACCAAACCATGAAAGATGGTATTCTATAAATGACCACCAATCTCCTAGGTGAACATGAACCTCATGGGTGCACCAAAAACGAAAAATAAAACATGAGACTATTTCTCAATAGTACAAATACAACATCATTTTTATCTCATCAACTCTCTTATTCCTCTCGTTCCACATAACCATAAAGGATTAAGAGGGGCAACATCTCATGCCCTGTGTCTTCTCTTCCTCCTCCCATGGTAAAAAACAACCATTGTAATGCAAGAGTCGTGCTTTTAATCCTCCAAGCAACCAACAAAATGAAATTTATACCATTTGATACCTTTATCAGCCAAAATATATATTGTGATAAAATGTCATCGAGGGATTTTACTTTTATCATGAATCCATTGATTCAATATGACTTAAAACTTGAAGTTGATTTTTTATTTAACAAAAAGCATGCTACATTATATATCATGCAACTGTATAGGCACCTAAGTCACTTTACACCAAAAATATAAATGAAACAAAAGGGGATTTTTGAGTCTCAACAGGTTCTCGATTCTTTCAAGACTTCTTCCATTTCTCTCCATAATAACCAAAAATTGAAAAAGTAGGGTCTTTCATAACTTCTTGCTTCGAGCTCCAAGCTTGCTTAGCCTCCGACTTCACATCTATGCTAGGTAGCACCCATTTGAATGTTCAACACTACAAACATTGATAAGCACGGTTGCCAAGAAAAGTTGTAGTGTAGTAGGAAATGGCTCACATACTCTCGATGTTATCTGCTCAAACAACGCCAGCTAACAATGATGTATCACCTCCTTCATGAGTCGCCGCATTTATTTTTGTCAAATGGATGGGTTTCATTAAATAGGCCCAACTCCTCTCGATTCGAGCAAGCGCTTCTCCTTATTTATCATTGATAGCAGCCAATGTAACATCTCTCCTAAAAGTTGATGGGTTTCAATGGGAAATCAAGAAGATGTTTATGGTGAAAGAAAGATCCTAGAATGAGCCCAAGAATAATGGTAACAAGTAGGCTTGGTACTACACAGATTCCATGATCCTAATCCAAGCCCAAGAAGAGAATGACTAGGGCCCATAAAGTCCCAAAGGAGAGGCAAAAGAAGCTAACTTCCATTGCCGCATGGAGGCCCAAAAGAGTGTGAAAGGAGCTACCACATGGAGACTTAAGTGTCGAGTTTTAACACTTTTTCCCTTTCTTTTTGTTAGCCAATTTAGAAAGAAACTTGGTATTATTTTTACATGTTTTCCTAGTTTAAAGTTTTCTAGTTAGATTTTTCTATTTATTATTTCCTATGTTGCTCGAATCGTTCAAAAATATTGGCGGGTGCCTGTCGGATCCTCCAAAAATAGTGTATTTTTTGAAGGATCCGACAAGGGTGCGGCAACATTTTTGGAGAGTCCAAGCAACTTAGATTATTTCCATAAAAAACAAAAACAATTTGAATTTCATGCTATTTTGGATAGATTTTCCTAAATATAGGAATGGACTTAGTTATTTTCAAAAGACATGATTAAAATTATCAGAGAGGTTTGTCTTTTTTACACTTCTGTGTGTTGACTACCGATTTATTTTATAACCTTAAGAAGAACATTTCTTGAAAAGTAAAATTAATATTAAAGTATATTAAAGTATATTAAAGAAGGTAATTAGTATTATACTAATTGTTGTTTCTAATTTCTTCAAAATAGGGGTTCGATTCACTTTTGATCTAAGTTCTTGAATTGACTCTATTAGTATCATAATTAGTAGTTTCTTTTTTTTTTGGGGGGAGGCTGGTAACTTTAGTATCATAATTAGTTTTAAATCCGCTAATTTGGAATACTAAAAATCAATTAGAGTTCCGAGATCCTTATCTTGAAATTTTGGGAATTTCTTTTAGACGTTCATAAATCTTTCAAACTGTCTTTAATCTTCATATGTTTGCTTCCACATTATTTTTTGGTTTTTCCAAGTAACCTGACTCTTATCAATCGTCTTCTTCAATTTCAAAGATTACAAAGGCTTTCCAACAATTGGTTAGTCCTTCACTGGCTTCTGGGCCAGCATTCTTTCTCCTCTTTATTTGCCTCAGCCTCTTACGAGTTCTTTCCTCTCCTTGTTTACCTAAAATCACTAATATGAATAGGATGTAGAGTGCAGACTAGCTGGAACTAGTTTGGTTTTCTTTCCAGAGATACCTGCACTCCATATCAAATTTGTCATTGCCAACAACAAGGACAAAATATATGCCTCATCCTTAACTATGAGCTTCACTTGCAACATACCAGTTAAACTCATTATCCATAAAGCGACTAAAGGTTGACACTTAAAAGATGAAAAACGAGCCTAACAAAGCTCACCAACAAAACCCCATTTTTTCTTTGCACGACTGTGCAACCAATGCCGATAACAACAAGGTCAAAATCCTTAACTATCAGTGTCACTTTTGACATATCAGCTAGACTCATCTGAGCTGCACCGATCAAAAAAGACCACAAGCCTTGACAAGGTTGACACTCCAAAATGAATTGAGAACCCAACTCACCAATGACGCCCTATTTCTTCTTTGTATGCCCATGCAAAGTGCTACAAGTGTGATCCAACAACGCAAAGGAGTCAACCATCTAGAGTTCCCCTTTTGTCAACACTCATTCAGCTTCTAGTTTGGAAAGAAATTTAAAAATCATAAGTGGTCCTGCTGACCTGGAAACCTCGAGGCTAACATAACATTCTCACTCCATGAATCTTCTGATTGAAGCAACTTGGCAATCGAAGAAACCAACAAAGCAACCTCAACAATGATACCACTAACCTAGAGACCTTGAGGAAAGCAATAACCTTCTGACTTCCACCACCTAGCTGTCCACTCCTTGACTCCAGTGATGAAAACTATTTGGCAGTCAAAAGAGACCAATAACGCACATCTCCAAAAGTGATTGCAAGTTTACCTTTCTCTCTTGATCATATAAGAACTCCATTAGCCAGCTTATAACATCATTCTTCTTTAAGCCCTAAATGATCATGCATCTAACTCCCTTGTAATTCCTCGCAGTCATTGATACACTACGACATGTCTATCATAGAGTTTGCTCTACTTTTCTATATGTGATACACTACGTTTGTGCTATTGGAGTAATTGGAGTAATCTAGGTGTAAGAGATGGATTTTTCATTCAAACCGGAGAGTCAAAGACTTACTGTCTGAGATTTGATCGAGTCAAGTTTAGTGAGAAGATGGAGTTCCTCTCACTAGAAACTAGTTGTTATTGTAAAAGAAACCCTCCATACTCATTCACCATTCTATACTATGACAAAGGCATTCAAATAAGGAAAAGGTGATAGTACTCTACAACAACCTGTATCCACAGCACAATCTATTACTAGATGAAAGGGAAATTTGTATTGGTCATTGTTATACATGTTTCAGCTTATTTCAGACAAAATGGTGATCTTAAATATTACGAAGAATAAAAAACACAAGCATGAAAGGAAGACGAAGATGGTAACAACTAACAAACTTGTCATGACATCAGACAGATACCAAAATCACAACATCAATGGCATCCACCACAAGTTAGTCCTTAGGAATGTTGGAGTTGGCTATATGGAATCCCTTGTAATTATTTGACAATTCGACCCCAAACATGCCAATACTACTTCGATTATGAATATTGCATTTCACACATCACCACGTCAAGTGGAAAATGTAGCGTCAATAGCAGCATAGACCATATACTGGTACCAATATCAAACACGAACTGTTCCAAACATTACAAAGAGTTGTGTCGAAAGATGAATGTTAAACATAAACAGAATGATTAAAGTTTCACGTAGCAACCAGACTGTCAGCGTACGAACTTTAGGCAAGGGTGATGGTACTTACACCAACAGGTAATCACAACACCTATAGTATAGCCGGCCGTACAGATCAGTTGCCAACACCTCTGCCCCTCGAATTGATTTTGCCAAATTCAACCACGGATTCTTTTTGTCAATCAGACATTCAGGGCAATACCAATCACCCTCAGGCAAGTGACTACTAGCAACACCAACACATTTGGAATGAAATGCAGAAGGGCAACCATCACAGCATATTAAGCTACCATCCATTTTGCAGAGGCAGCATTCATCACTATTCCAGTCTGTTGATTCATCGACTGCTTCCTCACTCAAGCATGAACCTGCAGAAACATCCATGGAAGCCCTCCTCTTCTTGGAACTGTAAAACTTCGAATTCCGATCAAAATCCATGTTCTCTGCTGCTATAGTTCTTCTGTTAAGCTCTGATTGTATGGCCACTGCTTCAATCACATCATCACAAAGACACCTAAGCATTTCAATCTTCAAAGAAGCTGGCTGCTTGTAGTAATCCCTCTCAAATAGTTTAAAATGACGAAGATCAAAATTTGGCTTCAGTTCAGCTCCATGTAGTAGTATATATTCAACCATAAAGACAGGCCATGTGATTAGGTCCAGCAAATCCCAGTTAAGAGACCTACTTCCACAATTTGTAAATGTACAGATAAATTTCAGTATCAAAGGAATTAAAGCAAAACCAATGTATACACAACTTTATGAGAGTGAAAAACTTTACCTAAGACAACAAGATGCAGATTCAGAACTTTCATCTGAAAGAGATTCCAAATGCTTCCTCAGTATTTGCAATAGCGAGAAATGAATAGAGTCAAACAATGAAGTAGGACGATTTGCCTTTATGCATGCCACGAAGTCGTCCAACTCAAAGGGGCTCAGGAACAATAAAGTACTAAACGATCTCAAAAATGAATAGACAGAGAAGACATCAAGCACAGGAATACCATTTAAATTTAAACTACAGGAAGAAGGAGGCAGATCCATCCTTGGAGGAAGAATATCATATTTTTCAGGCTCTTCATGACCTGATACAATAATTTTCTCCTCTGATACCACACTAACTGCAGGAGACAACAATGGATCACTCGGTGCATCAGACACTACTGCACAAGAAACGTTATCTTCAGCAGAAAGGGATTCTAATCTAGCTCTACGAGCACTTCTTCTCAACACTGTCTCTGTAACACCTTTGCCAGCATCCAAGAGTTTTCTCTTCTTCCTACCCCTTTTCCCCTTCTGGGAGCTCCCCAAAACACCATTTTGCACTTCCAACCCACCAGTACTCTTATCAGGTGTTGTCCACTGAACCTCAACTTCCTGCAGAGTGCCATTTGCTGACTCGTTCGCAGTCAAACATGTCTTCAGATTCATTGGGCCCTTATCTTCATCTCCCCTATCAATTCTCTCAGTATCTTGACTACTCTCTTTCTCCTGGGTTCCTCCTCCAAAACAGCAAGTCATTTTCTTTGACGTCTCGTCACCACCACCACCATCTATGTTCTTACTTACTTCGTCTAGCCCTAAATTCAAGTCAAAACTGTTCTTTATCCCTACATCCTCCAAGACATGACCTACATCCCCATTTGCATCCACATTCAAGTCAATCACATTGCTTCTATCCAAGCTTCCCTCAAAATTTTCCAACTTATCTTTGTTTACAGCGATAGTCTCCTCAACATTCAAATCCACTCCTTCATTCAAATCCAAATTCAACCCTTGACTCCTGTTCAAATCAACTACCCCATCAACATCATTTTCCTCATTCAAATTAACTGTTACATCATAATTCAAATCCAAATTCAACCCATTATTCAAATTATCACCACCTTTGTTCAAATTTAAGTTCAACTCACTACAATTTTCATAATTTATTTCCATAGCAACATCATCATTACCTGAATGATTTTTATCCTCATACTCCTGAAGCTTCTGTTCCGCAAGACGTTGCCTTTTTTTGGGTTTTCGACCAACAGTAGAAGAAGGAACAGGATCCCGCCGCTGCTCTTGTGATTCATTCAACAGACAATTGAGTTGGGACAAATCAAGAGCCTCAGAATCGCCGGAATCATAAACGATCTCAAAGCCCCCAGTTCCAGAATTGTATGATTTGACAGTCCCACTCAATGTTCCAACCCCTTCAACTTCTTTCTTCACTCTCCTCCCTACAAAATCCCCCATTTTCCCCAAATTCTAGGGTTTTAGATAAATTATCCGCCACAATCGATACTTTCTATGACAAAACCCCCCAGAATTTTACAAAGAGGAGAAAAAGGGGGCTCTGTTTCTCTCTCTACACGAATGCGGGTCACGTATATATAGGTGTTTATTTTAGAGAGAGAAAACTGGTTTGGGCTTGGTTTCTCTCTCTAGAAAATGCAAGGAAAATGAGAAGTTTGAAGTTTGTATTGGCAGCCATCTCGATCACACAGCACGTGAGAGGGGCTGAGTAGGTGGGTCGTGGGTGGGAGAAAAAGATTTCATCATTAACATATTACACCTAAGACATCTGTCTTGCATATTCAATAAAATTTCGCGAAGTAGATAAAGAAATTATTTTTGAAAAAGATTCTAAAGAAGAAGAAAACATATATATAATTAATAAGAGAAGCAATGTTAAATTTATAAGAAAAAAATATGAACATCAATAAAATAGTGCAGTAGCTGAAACACGAAAAATAAACAATGATAGATATAAAAAAAGCTAGAAAGAATGCAGCTAATATAACTACAGACATCAACAAGCTTGAACTCTCAAAAAGCAAGGTAACATTTCATTACCTGCTAACATTATAACCTAATACATGTGACGCGTATTTCGTGTAGAGAGAAATAGAATCTCATTCTCTCCTCTCTGTAAAATTCTAGGGGTTTGTCATAGAGAGTATTGATTCCGACGGATAATTTATATAAAACCCTAGAATTTTGGGGGATATGTGTATAGGGAAGAGAGCGAACAAAGAAGTTAAGGGGTTTGGAACATTTAGTAGTACAGTCAAATCATACAATTCTGGAACGGTGGTTTTGAGATCGTTTACGATTTCGACGATTCTAAGGTTCTTGATTTGTCCTAACTCAATTGTTTGTTGAATGGATCACACCCACAGCAGCAACAGCAGGAGCCTATTCCTTCTCCTACTGTTGGTTGAAAACCTAAAAAAAGGCAACGTCTTTGCCAAACAGAAGCTTTTCAAAAGAGACTCAACTCGAATACAACAATTAAAGGTATAAAGCAGAAGAAAATATAACAATTAATAAGAGAAGTAGTGTTACATCTATAAGAAAAGACTATTAACAATAACAAAATAGTGGAGTAGCTGAAACATAAGAAATAGATGATGATAGGTATAAAAAAGCTAGAAAGAATACAAGTAGTATAACTATTAGACAAGCTTGAACTCTCGAAAAGTAAGGTAACATTTCACTACTTACTAACATTATAACCTGATACGTGATTTCCACTGAACACCTTCCATATATATATATATATATATATATATATATATACACACCATCTAGGGTTATCTCATCGATAAACTAAAGTTGCATCATCCACATGCTTATTACATTCGATATCAAGACATTGAAGATAGTAAAGGGGAATATGTTATCTGATTGCCTTGTAGGTCCCATCTCCATTAAAGTATTAGCCAGTTCTTCTTTCCGTTATTAGTGAAATCCAAAAGGTAAACTCTATGAATCCTATAAGAAGAGAAGTTGTCCATGACCGGGAGAACCTCCTGGCAATACATCTCCATTAAAGTATTAGCCAGTGCTTCTTTCCGTCGATTAACTCTATGAATCCTATAAGAAGAGAGGTTGTCCGAGACAGGAAGAATCTTTTCGGCAATACAATTCCATATCTAAAGTGATTGGAAGGAACCTTCGATATTTAACCCCGAAATTCTCAAGTATGGTTCTAAGGAAAGGAATTGAACTACCTATTCTAGTGGGAGAAAGAGCCTACTTAGTTCTATAATTTAGTGCTGCCAGTAGGATTCGATGAATAGTGTTGTAAGTGGGATTCGATACCTCACCTGGCAGCTTGCTTTGAGCCTTACGAGGGGAGCAAAAACCAAAGCACCAATGGGAGTTTTTGTTCATTTGATTTTTATCTTTATACAATTTTTGCATATTTTCCATATAGATGCACAAAATTTTTCTCGGGGTCAATAGGTGCTCGAGCACCCGGGACGATCCACATGGATCCGCCTTGATAGCGCTTACTCGGTAATTATATTGAAGCGCATAATTGATTGAAGATCACGAGATGTTTCAAATAAGAGAAGACCCCGTTTATTTATTCACGCCTTCTCACTAAGACATCTTTAAATCTCCATTTCACACTTATAAAATGTTTGGTCAAATTTCTCTAAAATTAAAAGTGTTTTATTTGAAAAAGAATCAGATTTATCTTGGTACCATTGAAAATAAATTATATTTATCATTCGTTATTTTTTTCAAAAAATGCCTTGATCATTCAACTTTAAGCACTATTTGTCCAAATTACAAAATAAATTAATTTCAAAAAAATTTAAACCACCATCACAACTAACAATATAGCGTTTAAATTTCATTCTATGATAAAATAAGAGTTTAATAGAGGAAAATTTGATTGTATGCTCATATATATGTACATTATTTAATTACTCAAAAATTTCTCAAACAAAATCTTTGACCTTTAGTACTAGATCCTCGTGATTTTTTTTCATAAGATTATATTCCTAATGTTGAATTAAATAGATTGGCTTCAAATAAAGTTTAATTTTCTAGTTAGGTATCTATGAGATTATATATATATATTTTTTTTTTGTTAATTTGATTTTTATGTTCCATCTATGATATATGAATGTTACATGTAAATTAGAGAGTTAACATAACAAAATAACTTTAGTCAAGAGTTTGAGTAACAAAAGTCTTACCTTTTGAGAAAATTTTGAAGTTTTAATTAGCACATAAAAAATAGCTAAGAATTCTAACCTAGTCAAAGTTTCTTGTGGTTGAGAAAGAAACAGTAATTTTAAAAAAAAATTAGGTTGATTTATGTTGCAAATTGAGTCAAATTTTAAAAAAAATCGAATAAAGATAATCTAAACTACAAAATAAATTTATATTAAATTAGAGGAAATAAAAATCCATGTGGACGCCATCACATTTTTTACTTCAAGATAATAAATATAAGTTATATGTTTTTGGCATATACATTTATTAGTACTTACAACATGTTTGGTCGTATTTCTGTAATACTAAAATATTTTTTTTCAAAAAAGGAGGTCAAATGCTCTTATATATTGTCAAAAATTGGTTATGTTGACCCCTTGTTATAATTCTCAATAAAATTTTCTTTGTCATTCAACTTTAGTACTATTTACCATTGAAGTATTAATTCCTCTCATCTTTGTCTTTGATTTTAATGTGGCAGGGCAGAGGACAAGTTTGATATATTAAAACTCCCGCTATGCGCAGAGTCTGGGGAAAATTTCAACCATAAGAGTTTATTATACGTAGTCTTGCCTTGCATTTTGCCAGAAACTGTTTCCTAGGCTTAAACCTGTGACCTCTTGCTCACATGCCAACAATTTTTATATGACATCTGTGTAAAAAAAAAAAGTTCTCCTAATTGAATTTATTTTCAATTTTCAATTTCTTAATTTAGCCCATCATTAAAATCAGTCTAGATTACAGAATAAATTCATCTGAAAAATTCAAACCCACAATTCTTTCCTAACCACAAGTAGATAATATAAATTTTGAATTCCTGTCCATAATAAAAGAAGAATTTAGTAGATGAAAATTTGTATTTTATTTAAGAAAGATTATATGATTGTTAAAATACACACATTATTTGATTATTAAAAAAATTCTATGAGCATTTGTGATAAATTTTAGTGAAACAAAGTTGCATAAGATGACATTCCTAATACTAAAATAAATTAATTGTTTTCATACAAGTTTGATTTTCAGTAAGGTTACCTATATGATTGTTGTAGTATTTAATTCATTTTGAATTTTATCTCTTATTTCGTTTGTGACATATTAATACTACATGCAAATTCGGAAGTAAAATATAAAAAGAAGTAGATTCAATAAAAAGCTTACGTAACAAAAATCTTACCTTTTGAGCAAATTTCTAAGGCTTAATCAACACATGAAAAATTACAAAATCAAGCTTAATCATTGTTTTTTGTTTAATTAACAAAAAATAGGCGTTTGAAAATCTTCGAAATGACTTTGATGATAACTCGAGATAAAATAATATAAATTAAACAATAAATTTAAATTACAAAATCCGTGCAATGAACAAGCAAAACACCATAAAAAAATACCTAACAAGTTCATAAAAAAATAACATTTCGATTGATGATTAAAAAAAAGGCAACACTATGAAGAAAGAACGAACTCAAATAGAAAGGTTCTAGGCCTTCAAATTGGATAAAGATATTTACTTTGTTGCTTTTTATTTTTCTTTTACTTTTTTAATATTTTATTAGATCTTTATATTATTAAAAATAATATAGTTTCTTAAATTCATTAATGATCTTATCTTAAAAAATTGAGAGAAATAAAAATTTATGTGAACATCACATAAGAAAGAAAGGATTAAAAAAAAATGGTTCAGAGGTAAATATGTACCCAAAGGATGATAAGAAAAATTCAGTTGAAAAAATATAAGAAGGATAAACATAACTTTTTTCGATAATATAGGGATAAATTTGATTATTTTCATTATTTTTTTCTTCATAAAATAATGTCTTTTAAAAAAAGGTTGGATAGTTTGGTCAAGTTTTAGAGAGGGAAAAAATATATTTTTAAGTAGAAACAAAAGCAAAAATGTAGTCATAATCATATAAAATTTATTGAAATATAAATTTTATAATATGATTATATTAAATTCAAAATATATTAGTCTAAATAAATATTATGAATTAAT
>JAPFFP010000009.1:1829163-1860276 GCA_026153255.1 Solanum medicagineum | reverse complement strand
TCACAATTGAAAGAAGCGCAGACAGTTTAAAGAGCCATTTTGCTTTATTCCATCATACTCCAAAGCCAAAAAATAGTAAATCTTTGGCTCCATCCAAGATTGATGGATAAAAAAATCTTCTCTCTTCTCCCCTACTTTATTCTTTGTATTATTTTATACAATTTCATAACACTTTAGATATTATAAAATATACTTTGTGGTTATCTAGCATTTGGATAATTGATTTTTTTTCCTTTTTTTGTAAATTAAAAAATGTCTTTTAGGGCTGCACAAAGCGAAAATAAGTTTAGTAGTAAATTTATTTAAATGAAAAAAAAGTCGATCATGAAAATATTTCACTTTTTCTTAAGTTAAATTTTGAAAAACACATTTGGCCAAAAAAAATTAAAAATCCAACTTGTTTTAGAAATTTTTAAAAATTTTAAAACAACAAAAAATTTATTTTTATTTTCACTCGAAATAACACATAAATATTCAAAAACAACTTTAATTTTCAAACACCATTTTTCACTTTTTTCTAATATTTCACAACAAAAAAATATAACCAAAAGGCAGGAAGTGAATTTGAGTATTGTCTTCCAAGCAATAAGGTTTACGATTTGAGAAGAAAGTCAGAGAGAAATGGCAAGAGATAGCTGTCTAGCCAGAGTAACAGCCGGTGTTGCTGTAGGCGGCGCAGTTGGTGGCGCTGTTGGTAAACCCTAAAACCCCTTTTCCCTTTTTTTCAAAAAAAGAATTTGTTACTGCTTCTATATATTATTCCTAAAGATTTGTTCTTTTTAGGAGTCTTGTTTGATGGGTTATGTTTAAAAGTTATTAGTATCTGTTAGACACATACCCTTTTCTTTTAGAGGCAAAGAATGAATGAAAACTCTATGAGTCAGGCTCTTTCAAGTGGAAAGATCATTTCTTTATCAGTTATAGGTAAGTTTAATTTGTAGTAGTAGAGACCCTTTTTGACAAATAACTTTAATTTGTTTGGCTTCAGTTGAAAAATGGTGGAAAGATAAGTTCTGACTCTTGATTAACTAGGTCTTTTTGGGAGAACTGGGCTGATCCTATGGTTGAGGCGTTTTCGGAAACACGGCAGTATAGGAATCACGGGACCCCTACTAGTAAAGGGAAAATGAAAGTGTGTACCAGCTGAAAAGACCCTTTGTTTTTTAATAATAATAAATGAAGTAAGGTTTATAGCTCCAATCTATTCAAGGGGCTTTGATACCCTTTCTATAGGTTGAGTTGCTGGATGCGGGATCTTCGTAGTAGGTTGGACCAAGATCCAGCCGAGAGATGGCAGTCTTTAGAAGCAACTAAGTTTGATTTTTTGGACTCAAAGTATGAAATAGTTAGAAAACAAGCTCTAGTTCTTGATGATCTGGGTTGATATTATGGTAAGGCACACAAAAACTGTTTATATGAACTCTGTGATGGTTATGTCCCCAAGTTTATTAGAGTATTTTTGAAATCTTACTTACTGATGGAAAAGGTCATCAGCTTTTACAGATATTTAAGTAATTTATTTATTTTCATCCTTTGGTTTTGAGTATCCCTACATTCTACCCTCTCCAGACCCCACTTGTGGAATTTCACTGGGTATGTTGTTCTTGTTGTTGTTGTCTTTGGTTTGAGTATCGGTAACCACCTCTCTACCTTCAAGGCAGGGATAAGGTCTGCATACACACTACCATTTTTTCCCCAGAATGCTTTGAAATGTTGTCTATAGTGTTTTTTTTTTCATGTCTTCTTCAATCCTTTTTGGTCTATCGAAAACAGCCTCTCTATCTCCCAAGTTAGGGGTAGTTCGTGTACATTCTATTCTCTCCATACCATACGTGTAGGATTACACCAGGTACATATGCTTTTGTTGTTGTTTGCTTTGAGATTTGAGTTGTATTATCCAAGCTCCTAGGTAGCCCAAAGCCCCAATCTTTGACTGAGTTAACAGTATACAGTTGCTAAGAAGTGACCGTGCTGATTTGTTTTTCTACAATTATTCAAGTCTTTTTAATTTGGCTGATTGGTAACCCAGTCATAGGGAAATTTGAGGCTTTAAAACTTGGAATTTGTTCTTACCTTTTTGGTTCATGTCTGAAGGACATCTGGACTTTGTGATGCCATCAGTGGCAGATTCGTTGTTAACTGCATTGTCATATCTTCACTCTCAGCACATCTGTCTCAGTTAGAAATGATAGTAATAGGATTCGATGCTGATGGCTTCAATCTGAAAAATAATAAGATCTGACATTGATGTCTATATTGAATGTTCTCAATGTATTTAATAAATTGGCAGTGCTTCTGATGCATGTATTTATTTATAGGTGCTGTGTATGGGACTTATGAGGCTGTTAGGTACAAGGTATAGTTCTTGTCTCTCTCCGTCTCTAGTTTCCCGATCTGTTGAAAAAAAGTTACTATTGTTGCATTTTGTTCTTTCATTATTGAATTTGTGGCAGTATAGAGACAGCTATATGCATCTTGCAGGCCGTGGTTAGCTAGCTTGCCCTTTGTTATTTGATGTCAATGCATGATATTGTTTAGCAGCACAATGCTAAGTGTAAATGATCTAGTGTGAAGGTCTCAGCTTTCTGAGCAGTTCACAGCAGATCTTGGATCTTAAATGCTTTTTTTGTTTACTGATTAGCCTAGATATTAGAGTCCGCACCCAAAATGAGCTCATAATGACCTGCACTCCACCAGTCCTTTTTCTTGTGACCATTTATGGGCTGTTTGGCTATAAAATCAGTGACCTAAAAGTTGATGGAGATTCCCGTCTCCGTCAAAAAGGTTAGCTTCCATTGGGAAACATTAAACAACAGGTCCCACATTTATTATGTGACCTACCTTAGAATTTTTTGCTAGGACCCTATTAACTCAAAGATGCATGTATTAAGAATATATTGAAGAGTTGTAGCTTGCTTTTGTACTTTCAATGCAGTGCAAGTTGTTGACAGACTGTGATGGTATTGCACGTGTTGTTTCGTCAATTCTAGTCTTCAACATTATTTTTTATGACAAGCTGGTGTCTTCTATTTTATTTTCCAACAAAAACTGTCAAGTTTCATGCAAAGTTCTAGTTGCCTTATCCTTTTTTGTCCAAAGCCCATATCCATTTACCAACATATTAATCAGTTTGAATAATAAATCTAGCTTTTTCTTTGTAAATAAGCCTCATTCTTATCTGATGTCAACCTGTAAACAACCAATAATAGGTGATAGCAGATAACTGGATGATGGCTGAGCTAGCTCTTCTAGAGTTTACCATTTAGAGGCTGAAATGTTGACGAACATACAGACTTGTCATTTTTGTTTCATTGGGGTGTATTCATAATTTCCTGTGATATTAATTCCTTTCTGGAAAGATAGAACTTTTAACACGTTACTGAAAGATCAGAAGTAATTCTGGTAAATGAGGGAGAAGTCTATGATGGACATAATCCGAGGCATTGAAAATCCTATTTATACAGTGACCTTTCCTTTTCTTTTAATGATCTATTTTGGTCTAAGGAAGTCCCTCTCATTGTGATGATACTTGAAAAATACTTTCTTCTACTTTAGTTCACTTCCCCTTTCTTGTGGGGAAGGGGAGTGGGGATCTAGACGTAAGATGAAGCAGTCTCATACTATGGTTGCATAATATAGACTTATTACTGTGGGTGCAAACATTGGACACTAGAGTTCAAATCCTCGTAGAGACAAAAAAAGTTAGGTAATTTCTTCGTTTCGTCATTTCATAGATACTTGTTGGCTATTCTGGCGGGAGGTATAACAGCCATCCAATGCAATGTCGAGAGACCGGAATAAACAAATATGGACTTACAGCATTTGGTTGAATTGTTGTTGAATGCAGTTTGCTTAAATTGCAGGTGCCTGGACTTCTGAAAATCAGATACATTGGACAAACTACGTTGGGAAGTGCAGCCATTTTTGGTCTCTTCTTGGGTGCTGGAAGCTTGATACACTGCGGAAAGTCCTACTAAATATATCTTTGAATTGAACTCATGTTATCAGAATAATGTGCTTGTGCAATTCCAATATATTTGAGTTTAGCAATGATAGTTACTGATTCAAAAATTGAGCTTTTCTCTTACCCTTAGCTGCTGTTTATCAGTTTATGTTCGTGCATGTGTTTGGTCAATCAATTTAAAGAACATCTTTTTAGTAGCAATTAGTGTTCCGTCAAGCTTTTAGAAAGTGTTTTTTATGTGTATGACCGTGCTAATGTATGCATTAATAACCTTGATATTACTAATACCATGAGTTTGCTGTATTAGTTATATGTAAAATAATATCGAATAGGGCGTATAACTAATACTTACATTAGTTATATATAATGTATTTTATATAACACTAATGCATGTATATATTGTCTAATGTATTTTACCAGATGCATCCATATGTAAACTCACATCTCATATTCCTAATAAAAGACCCATTTTTCAAATGATCATACACTTTAATTGCTATAAATTTTGAAATTTATCATTAATTCATTATACAAAATTAGGAGGAAATAGCATGTTATATATGATGTTTGCCTAAATCGTGCACAAAGTTGAATAATTTTTAAAAAATTAAATACAAATTAAATAGTAGCATCATCAATTATTTTTGTTAAGGTGTTACGTGAACATATTGGAGAATTTGTAGTACGATCCATTTTTATTATGCCATTTAGTGGAACATGATGAGTGATACAAGTAGAGCTGTCAATACACGCTAGCTCACCCCATCCAGGCTAACTTATATAGAGCTCACTCCATCCGAGCAACTTATACAAGTTCTGAAATTTGACAGGTCAAGTTGAGTTGACCCTTTTTTATGGGCTAGAAAACAACAAGCCCAACCCATTAATATGTGGGCTGTGGAACCTTGTCGGGTCAACCCATATTTTTACTAGCATATTTTTTTTTATAAATTTAAATTAAATTATAATTTTAAAATATTAAAATTAATAGCAACGAGACAAGATTATATAGCATTAGCGTTACTATTACACCCTCCATCCATCTTTACTTGTATACACACTATTTTGAGATATCCAACAATACTTGTCCAGTACAAGTGGAGTTTAAGAAATAAGGAAATACTTTGTTATATTTGCTAAATTGCTCTTGTTGATAAAATCAATCACCTGCCACTTGACCACCTTACAACAACAGTTGCTAGTTGTACTAGTTACTTTTCAACAAACAAAATCATCGCCAATTCGCCATAGAACTCTGCATGGTGTAGAGATTAGGCACATGTTACAAGTTCAAACCTGAATAAAAACTTGGCTCACCGAGTTTCAAACCATGCACCAACGAAGAAAATACGAAACTTCAACTTCATCTCATATGATGGATTCATCTCATGGCCAAACCGTAGGGATTTGAAATTTGAAGATGTATTTACTTTGGAAATTTACAAGGAAGCTAACTCCCAATAAGAGCAAGCAAGCAAGTCTACTAAACCTTTACATCTCTCACCTTCAATTCCCCACAAACACCAATATGAATTGGGGGGGGGGGGGGGAATGAAAATAAAACAAAAAAAAAAAAAAAACAAAGGAAAACTTACAAAACAAATCTCTCCCCCTCCTTTCCATGGCAACCCCTGCTACCACCTCACAAATTTGAGAAGCCAAACTAAGTGAAGAATATGATCTTCTCCCCCCTAAAGCAAGAGAATTTCCGGCAGGGAAGAAGAAAAAGAAGAGGTTAAAGAAAAGAAAAATTCACTCAGAAATTTATTAGCGTTGTTCAATGAGGTAAGTCCTCGCTCACAGTGCCGATACTTGATTTATCTCCCATCCGCACATTATACTGCTCATAAACTCTTGCGCGGTTCTCTGCCCACCACTGTTCAGCTTGTTTCTCGCTAAAGCGTTTTCGACTGCATTTTAAAGCACATCAGTCTTTCAATTTCCAAAGGGAAAAACATTCAAACACACAATGTTTTCAAAGCACATAAACGCAACTCTTTTTTTGCAGGATTCTAGAAATGAATTCTCAACCAGTCAACAATGCCTCAATCTCAAACTATGTGGGTCGGCTATATGAATCTGTATCCATTTGACTTATCTAATATTGCTCCAATGCTAAATGATTCGTCTTTTAAGGAAAATTAGGGATCATCTAGAACTAAAATGTCTCTTAAGATTTCAAGCTTACTCCTACATGTCATATGGGTATACACATCTCTACCAGAGATGAATCAACTGTACCACAACAACCGCCTAATCCCCAAGTAAGTTGGGGTTGGCTTTAAGAATCCTCATTGACCATGCAACTGCATTTATGATATCTAAATTGCAGAGTTTTGATAATGTCGAGTAGCAGAAACAGGAGATCCAGAGACAACCAACACAGAAGCATATAGTTAACAGCTTCATGCAAACAAACTAAATACATGAAGGATCTTGTAAACAAACTAAAATAAGATCTTTTAATCAAACTAAAATTGACATCTGAAAATCAGGAACCGGAGAAAAAAATCCAAGGATAGGAGCCATTCCTAGAGAGAACATTCTTGATGGGTCACTTTAACAGAGCCATAACCTAAACATATTCCTTAAAATGTGCTCACACAAATTGACAAGTAATTGATGGCAGATATAAATAATTACGGGGAGATCATTTACTTCGACAAGAATAATGCAGAGAGAATAAAATTCCATCAAATTTAATGACCTAGAGCCACAGTTAACGCACCTGAAGCGAACACGTTTAAGATCTTTGAAACCTCCAGGTAAGGAGGTGAGTGTAATGTATACACCTGGTTCATCTTGTTCAACCCATTCGTTCTCATTACGAGAATCACCTTCTTTTGTTCTAGCCCCGTTTCTTGTCGTCGGTTCTGGAAACCCTTGTCTGTTTTGAACAGCACTGCGATTACTGACATTGCTTGATGTATTAGAAAGTAGTTGGCTGTTAGATACATTTGACTCCACATCTTGCAAAGTTAGTTGACTATGGACTCTGTCAATACAGCCATTTGGTATGTCACTGGCGGTAAGATTGGAACCAGAGGAAAAAGATGTAGGAGACTTGATGTTCCGGGAAACACCTACTGGCAACCTCTCAGCCATTTCCTTCAGCTACAAAAGACAAAATCGACAAATTAGACTATCAGCAAGAGAAGCTAATGAAAGGCAGGTCAGCAGAAAATTGTGTTCAAATACCTTTATAAAGCATCTCTATATTCATAAAAAATAGGGGAACAAAATACTACAATAAAGGACTGATGAACAATGGCACATAACCTGACCACCAAGGAAAACAAACTTAACTATGAAAATCTAACGAATCCAAAAAATTAACAAGCAAATTATAGAGAAACTTTCGTTTTGCCTCTATTGTTTTCCTGACCGAGTACCTTCATGCTTCTAAACTCAAGCTACATCTGTGTGAACTTAAAAGCTTAACTGCAAAAAGTTAAAGTCTACGTTGCTCTGACTCTCCAAAACTGTTGCCGCACCCATGTCGGATCCTTCAAAAAAGACACTATTTTTGGAGGATCCGACACGCACTTTAATTTTGCAACATAGGTTATAGTAAATTTGCAATCATAAAATTTTGCTCCACCTAATTTTTGCAGGTAGACAAAACATTTTGGGTCAGATTTCATGAAGCTAGACATTGGTATGAAACAAATAATTTATTTTGGGAAAGAAACAAATAACATTCTACTTGAAACAGATGAAGTGGACTGTTGATCAATTATGGCTATTGAACCAAAAACACATGCAGTTACTTTGTTATAACAAAAAGGCTATCCGAAGATGCAAATTTTGAAAAATGCCATAAGATGTAGTCATTTCAGATGTAGAAGAGCGTTTTCTGTGAACTCAGAAGATGTAATAAGAAGGCAGAGATTCTGGGATGCATAGGTGGAAGGTTTCCTACCACAAATTTGGGTCTTCACTTGGTGCAAGGGGTGAGTGAGAAAAATATGAGCACATTGGAAGAAATAAACACCTCTCTTGGTGGAAGGTTGGTCAATAGTGTTCTTGATGGGATTCCAACATACTTAATGTCCTTATTGCATATCCCAACTAACGTTGCAAGGAGGATCAATAGAGTGAGAAATAGGTTTCTGTGGGAAGGAAATTCTGAAAAGAGAAGAATGCATTTGGTAAAATGGAATGATGTAATGTTTGACTGCAAAGGGAGGTAGAATGGGACTCAAAATTCCAATATAATAAGAGTTCACTATATAAATAGTTATGGATATTTAATGAACATAAATGATAAAACAAAGGTATTGCCATAAGTCATGGTAGAGACGTTTTCGGAAAACGGAAAACTGTTCTTCACTCAAATCAGGTTGCAATCTAGAAGAACATTAGCAAGCTTTGGGGGTGGGGGGTGGAGTATCAGATTGAAGGTGGGAGAGAGTAGTAAGATAAAATTCTGGGAGGACATTTGAATGGAAACTGGAAAACTGAAGGATAAATTCCCTGTTCTTTATAGCATCACATCAGACAAGACCTGTTAGGTGGCTGATTGTTACAAATGAACCAGGATAGAAACTTCAATTTAGTGGGAATTTCAATGATTGGGAAATTCTAAGTATCAACCTTGTGTCTTGTACAATGCAACCATTTACAACATCTCCGTTCCTTTGGCATCCTAGTCATCCTAAATATGACATCAACAAGCCAGTTAGCTACTCCATACATGCATTTTGAAAGAATGCAACATACATGAAGCAGTTGGTTCCATGGGAATCAACTTTGAGGAGCTTTATTAATATCAACAATATTGTATATTGGATGCTAAAATTAGTTAGTTCTGCTGCAACTTGATAATTATAGAACTAAGAATTCAATTAGCTCTCATCTCAAAAAAAATTCATATAGGTTTTGCATTTTTTCTAATTTTTGTAAATTGTGTGCTTTACATGTTTTTCACTTCTCCATGGATCTTATAGCATTTTCCTGAAACACTGGTTGACTCACAGTTACCCACTTCAAGTTAAGTAAGCCATTCTTCCGATGAAACTGACCCTGAAGACAACCTGGATTTCTGCTAGACCATGCAACATACTTGGGTTTCAAGAAATTGAACTCCTTGACGACATATATTTGTATATTAAATAAACCATCAAGCTAATAAGCTAAGCTGGTAAACTGATCAAACAAGTTATTTATGTAGTTAAGTATTGTAACAAATAAAACAAATTATATAGTCCAGAGTTATCATTACTTTTTACAACGCAGGTGATTGGATAAAGAAATATGTAGAATAAACAGTCACACATTTAAGATAATACTACAGAACATGTTCATATAATTGAAGAACATCAGTTTTTCCTTTCTGTCTGGGACAAGCAAATTCTTTGTTCCGACTATGTGTATAAGCTGGAAGCCTCCAAGATGAAAAAAAAACTTATAACCCAAAGACATAAGAAAACTTTGCATTATTACGTTTTTTTAGCAAAACTGAATGACAAAAGAAAATACAAACTGTCATATCAACCCAACAGACATATTATGAACGACGAGAAACACAGATTTAGTTGAACCGACATTAATTTGTTTATTTATCAAATGACTGCAAAGAAAAGAAAAAACAAACTTTCGTATCGAACAAAACAGAGAAATATTCTAAACAATGAGGACCACATTCTTAGTTGGACTGAAATTAATTTGTTATATATCAAACGGCTGTATAAATATTATAGCTATGCATTCATGTATCTATGCTAGACCATACTACTTGAAAGAATTCTTAACAAAATAATCAGTTAGAATATATTAGAGTAAATGAAAGCTTTATTTTTCTAATTCCCTTTTGAAAGTTTAAGTAGAAAACATTCTTATTGGTAATTGTTGCAGCATTTCATTAGGTTTTCTGATAAGGAGCATTTCATTAAGTCACAACCAAAACAGTTTGCTCTTTGAAATTCATTTAAAAGACGCACATGTACTACTTTACAATTGTGAGCAATTTCTTGACCAAAAATTTAAAGCAGCTTACCTGAGAAGTAAGTGACTTGATCACTTCTTTTGCTGCTTTGCATTTGGCAGTCTCTTCTCCAGCAATGGCTATTGCCTCCTTTAGTTGCTTAGTCGTTCTTTCCAGTTCTATCTCTTGAAGTTGAGCCTTGCGCGTGAGATTTTCCACCTGTGATGAAGATCATTCAAGACTTTGCTTTTTTCAATGAAATTAATAGTATATTGATTTGAGTCTGATGATTCAGTTTCAACAAAAATCGAGATGCATAAATACAGACAGTTCAGAACTTCAGATACTAGATTCAGTCTTCCATGAGAATGGGATTATAGATTAAGATGTAGCACAGAACTAAAAAAGGTACCTGAGACAAGAGGTGATTACTAAAATGCAATGGATAAAAAGATACAAACAAGGTGAATAGTAAATTTCAAAGGGTGGTTGACAGACCAGGGTATTACAAAGGAGTAAAAATTGAGTCTTAAAACCCAACATATCCATGGATAAATGTCGTAAAAATTGCAAGACATTATGATAAATATAGACAAGATTACTATGACCATATCCGATTGAGGGGATAAGTAGCACAATTGAATGATGAAGGGGAGATGAAGGTCCAGAGAAGGATTGGTCATGTCCTATGTAAGCTTCCTGATGTACCGTTTTGAGGCGTGATAATTTGATGATTGAGGCTTCTTTTAGTTTTTAGTAAGAATAGGTGAGGGTAAAATAGTAGACAGAGATAATAAATAAGAGAATGCTACAGATCCGAGTCATAGAATTTCTCAATTCTAATACAAGATACTTAATATATCACACAGCAGAGAAAAAGGATCCACACAAGTGATACCAACTATTAGGTATAAAACTAGTATGTATCTGATAAAGTGTGCTAGTACAGAACACTGCTGATTTTTCTAAAAAGGCAGATTACACAGTGTTGGAATGCAATAGATCTGAATAGAACAAAATGGAAATAGAAGATTCTCTAGCCTACTCCACTGGATTTGGATTGAAATATAGTTGTTTGGCTGATGTTTATTTCAATGTAAGATTTCCACATATAATATATACACAAAACTAGAAGACCTCATAAAAATACATAGTTCTACACAAAACGGCATTTGACTCGGAAACCAAACTGAATCAGCAGAGAAATAGATCATTGATAGACTATAATCGCATCTGGAAGTCTTACATTGTTACTGTAACCAATTGCATTTCATACGGCAACTAGCCTTAACCTGTCATGACTCAATTATTCCCTTCTTGCCCCCTCTAATCCCCCAGAACCCACATAAAGACAAAGAACGGAAAGGCCAAAAAGAAATGAAGGTCACTTTTGATAAGGCAGTATTTATCTATCTATCTGTATCTATATTATATTAATAGTATGAAGACCTTTAGAAATATTTGTACTTTAATACCTTTATTAGAAGACTCTACAATAGATAAAATTGTTATTTACTATTTTTCTAATAATTTAATTATTATTCTAATATCAAAGACTTTGAAATTAATTAATAGCTATTAGATCCTTACTTATCTAAAATATTTGCTGCTTAAATCTTTTCTTATTTGAAGTATATTAGAAATCCTAATATTTATGACTTCAAAATCAATTACAATTTTGTTAACCTAAAGCATTCCTTTTTTTATTAAACTAATTATCCATCACATTTTTTTAACTCACAGTATGAGGAGAAAAAAATTAAAGAGTGTAACTTCATTTTGCATTAATACGTTGAATTCCTTTTTCTTCTTTCAAAATTGTATAAGTGAAAAAAGAAAAGAAAATATAGAAACACTACATACTTTAAGTTAATTTAATTAATCGAGTGTTCTAGTTATTCACTCTTTTTGGTTTAACCTATAATATTTCTTCCGTTTCAATTATGTGAAAGTGTTTGACGAGACACATAGATTAAAAGAAAAAAACTTAAGCTAGAACCCTCTCATAAGAGTCAAATAAAGAGTTAAAAATTAAGTTATTATAAAATATTTAAAGTCAGAATCCCCATAGCAGATGTCGTTCACCTTATTACCCTTTTAAAACAGAGTTCACATTTGACCAAATCGTTACTAAATTATTTTTTTAATATTCAAAAATTAACTAAATTGTACGTATTAAATCCCTTTTTATTATCAATATATAGGAAATTTTAATATTTAGAAATTTAAAAGTAACTAAGATTTTACCTTTGAAAATAATTACACATCGAATAAAATTATACTTGTAAAGGAATGGCTCTTCCGCTTAACTCACTCCAAAAGTTAGCTCATGAGGGGAGGATTGCTCAAATACATATAGGGTGTTCAACTTTTCCTCATCACATCGATGTGGGACTTGACACCCCACTTCACGCCCAGAACTAATTATATGGTGCATGGAAAATTTAGTGTGGGGGCATAACATGGATAATCATAAATCGGGACGGACCCGACTTTGATACTACGTAAGGACATGCGCTGAAAACTACTTGACTGTAAGGGGAGGGCCCGACAATCATCCCATGACAGTCAAAAAAGAGTGTTCCCTTCAGATAAGACGCATTGTAGGCCATTGAGGATTTACCGTCCTCTACTCTACCAATCTGGATTGGAACCGTTAACATGAGGATATCGATACTAGAAGCCCCAAGAGGAGGCCTGGAGGACTATGAGCCTCACTTTATGTGGGATGTGGAACTTTTTTCATTATTCAACATTCCAATGTACAAAGCATCCCGCGTTAACAGGGTCTAAAGAATGAAGATTTTGTTAACAGATTGTCTCATCGATGGTTAATCTCATTGGTCATCTCCTTATAATGCAAAGCAACCTTATGTTTAGGACTTGTAAGAGTGCAATTAAAGAAAAGAACAGCCCAATCCACAAAGTATCTCGCGTTAACAGGGTCTGGGGAAGGGTTGCAGTCTAAGGAGTGTGATATCGACAACCTACCCTAATGTAAGCATTAGTGGTTGTTTCCATTTATCTTGACGAGTCTTTCTTACTTTGCTAGCATAACAATTTCTTAACAACCAATTACAAATAAATAATGCATTTGTGATATGAATACAATTTATTAATGCCAAAGCTAGCTAGTAATAAATCAAAACATGATTTCGTAAGTGTTAATTGTTTAAACAGATTTTTTATACATATACTATATGTTCTAATCTACCATACAACCTTGTATAACAAGGCGTCTTTGTAATGCTGATATTTATATTACATGTTAACCCGTTTATGTAATATAAATATTAGCATTACAGAGATGAAATATATTAATGCATGCATCTAAGTGATCACGTAATATCAAATGACTTTCTTACTTTTCAATCAAATGCTATTTCTACGACGTGTTCATTCAATGAAGCAAGTATTAGAACAAACTGTTTTGGATTGGATTAAACATGATAATTTATCGATTTAACATTTATATTTCTTTCTAAATTCTTATATTGTTATATAAACACATCTTTTAAATCTTTTGCTAATTTAAAAATATCTATTCTTCTCAATATGGCGGACACGCGCAAGGCACGCATGCTAAGACTAGTATTATTGTAAAAACATGAAGCTCTGCACGAAATGTTAAGACTTTTTTGTCCTTTGTAAGTGCATTCCATGTTGGGTGAACTTGTACATAGAATTCATTTATTAAAAACTTCAGTATTTCCTATATTCATTATTTGACTTTTTTAATAAGTAAAACAAAGACATCATGAGCCCATTATCATACTCAACACGATTTTTTTAAAGGTCTAAGTTAGTTCTAATGCCAAATTCATTATTTAGACATCACAACCCTTTTATCATGCACAAGTTTTCAAGGTCTAATTTAGTTCTAGTGCCAAATCAATTCAATTGTTACATGGCGTTGGCGTAGAGACCCTAATTTTCTTTTTCCCTGGAGCTCCTTTGTTCTTCCGCCCAAATAAAAAATGAAATTAGAGAAATTAGTTCCGTGGTTACATGATGTTGACCAAAAGACCCCACATTTTCTCTCTGTGGAGATCTTATTTTCATTCTTCCTCCGCAAAAGTAAAATAAATAATTAAATATGAAATTAAGAAACTTAAATTGAAGTAACCTAAAGAATTAACATTAAAGTAACTTCCTTCCAAAGAAAAACCTACACTTACATTGGTAGACATTCTTCAACAAATATAAAAAGTAGAAAACAAGAAAATGATTGTAATAACATTTAAATAAATAAAAACTTCACTTATTCCTTGTATACATAATAAAAGCTGTAAATTTATTTTGAAGTTATCACTTGCTAATTTCCCAAGTTCACAATTGTAATGACCCTGAAAGTCATTTTTAGAAATTTTTGGAAAATTACTATTCTACCCTTACCGGCAGTTGCTCCATGTTATGTTTGATCAGTTTACGGGCTTGGTTTTGAAATTTTAATTGAGTAGTGCAAGAATTTAGAAGCTTCTGAGTTTTAGAGGCTTAAGTTGTTCAAAAATGATTTTTGGTACCTACTGGAGCTACGAATCTCAGAATGAAATTCTGTCAGTTCCATCTGCTCTAAAATATGAAATTTGATCTAGGAGCGTCGTCGTTTTCTATTTTGGAGTTGTTTCATGGATTTGAGGTTGTACGTTGGAAGTTTAAGTTAATTTGGATCACGGTTTGACTTTGGTCAACATTTTGAGTTTGAATGTTTGGATTGAATTTTCAATGATTTTGTTGGATTCGAGAGGTGATTTTAGGTATAGGATAATTTTTGAGAATTCCGAGGGCAATTTAGTCTTTTAGAACCTTAAGTTATTCTAGTTGCGACTAAACAAATTTTGTGTCAGGAAGATCTTGGATCCATGTTTTGATGATTCCATTCATTTCGGAGTCCTCGAATTTAGTATGGTAGCATATATGATATGTGTGTATGGAGTTTCGAACGAATCCCGAGGGTCGATTCCGATACTTCGGTTTTGAATGAAATTTATTTGATGATGTCTGATGCAAGTCCCCTTCGCTTTTGTGAAGGACCCTAGTCAGGCGGTGACCACTTCCGTGGCCAGGTGTTTCAATCGCAACTGGTTGTGAAAGCAATGCCCGCTTCTTTTGACGTGTTACTTAAGCAGCATTAGAGGGGTCTTCTAGGACTGATTGCGAGGTTCTTCCTGATTGTTCCATTTTTAAACTTTGGGAACTCGTGTGGCGATTTTAAAGAGCTTTTTCAAGATAAATTCATAGGATATATGATTTTAACTTATAATCTTCAATTTCTAACAATTACTTTAACATCCAATTTTCGATTTTGAAATTCAAATTTTGAGAATTCTCTCATGAACATGAATTTTTGATAAATTGAGAATTATGGACTGGTTTCAACTCCGTTTTTGAAATGATTTTCATTGTTGATTTTCAAATGCTTTTTGGGTAATTTCATTATGTATTGATTTCCAAATTTACCCCTACCTTCTTGGAAATGAATTTTTTGAATCATTTTGAATTTAGTCTTCAAATTTCATGAATTGCTCATCGTTGTTCCTGTATTCTTATTGAGATTTCGTATTTGAATAGGCTTTGTTGAATTTGAGGCCCAAAGAAAAGGGAAAGCTCAAGTTTTGGAGTGATTAACTGATTGCTTTGAGTCAAATGAATATCTAAACCATATTTGAGGGTGTTGAATCTGTATTTCCTTCTCGATGTGTTGGGGAGTAACGGGGTGATGGTTATGGGGTGAATTCTTCAACAAAACAACCTAATAAGATAGGATGAGGCAATAAAATGGCAACGTGATTATATGTATCTATGTGATACTTGGATTGAAAGATTTGATAGATGATGATATTTATCCTCGTATGCGAGGATTATCATGATTGTTGACTTGAGTGACTTGTTATTGTGGACTTCATCACATACTTATTATATGTATATGCCTATTTGCATTGATTCTAGAAACTGATTGAGATCCACAGTTTCTTGATGCCGAAGGGAAATGATTCCAACGAGATATACTCATGACAAAGGAAAATGATTCCAGCAAGACATGATAAAGCCGAAGGAAATGGTTTCGACTAGATATAATTATGCCTAAGGAAAATAATTCTGCCGAATACATGGATCATGTTGTTCCCCATGGGTTTCGGCCTAAGTTTCAGCCTACGTATATAGTAGGACAAACAAGCATCCCTTTAATTGGCATTATACCTGCATCAATTCATATTTTATTGCTTCGTTATGGCTGTAGACATCTCTTTCCGTGATTTTTTCTTTGATGGATAACTTGGTGTTAGTGAGAGACTTTGCTAGTGAATTAATTAGAACTACGTGCTACTTGAACTATGAACTGTGTAGGTTGATCTGATTTACTTGCAGGTTGAAGTTTTGGTGGTTCAGTTGGTGCAGTAGGAGTACTTGTGTTCTTCATTACTTTAATTCGTTTTTAGTAGTTCGCTTGCCGAGTACCACGTTCTTAGGTACTCACTCCTTGCTTATGCAAGGTGAGCCCGAATTCTCCTGATTACTCTTCTTTTATACCCGTCCGAGATTCAAGATTTGCTTGAGAGTAGCGGCTTGTCTCTTCGGCGAACTCTCAGGATTCCTTTATCATGTTGTTTTTATTCTATTTGGAAACCAATGACACTTGAGACTTGTCTCTCCCATTTCCTTGTATGTATTAGAGGTTTTTACATGTGACACCAGGTCTTTGGATTGGTTTCAGGGTTTTGGTCTATTTACCTTGCTTTAGTTATTTGAAGATCGATATATTTCGCTTTATTTTCTGTTTGTTCTATTTTAAGTAGTTCACTTAGTCTAACTTGTCTTGGTGGGTTAAGGCAAGTGCCATCAAACTGGAGTCCAGGTTGAGACAAGAATAGAATCGGGAAACATTTTATAATATAAACTTCCTTATTTTTCTAGATATTTACTATAATTTGTACTATTAACATATGGGATAAACGTGCAATGCATGAAAATGAAGACTAGTTTGACTATATGCATATCTTTTATGTAAATGTTGTATTTGAGAAATCATCTTAAGATCTTGATGCAAGATATTCTGCCTCTTTCCATATTAGAATAGGAAAGAGACGAGGTTTCTTTAGTTAACTTCTTTTTGTTTTAATACATACAAGATCGAGATACACTCTCTTTTGATTCCTTTTAGTTCAATTTTTTTTATTTATAACAAGTATTTTCTTTAGTTAAATTATTATTGGGATGAGATATATATTCTTTTTTTTAAAAAAAAAGTAAAATTAATACAACAACATAAGTGTAACCCCACAAGTGGAGTCTGGAAAAAAAGTAAAATGAATGAGAGGACACATTTCCAAAGCTAGTAACAAATTCATTTTATACCGTGAAAAGCCAAGAGAATGAAACTCGACCATCTTCACCACAATTTGGATTTACCAAATAAAGCTACTTGCCAATACAAGGGTAATATATATGTTTCTCTCTCGTTTTCCCCACTGACTACAATCACAAGTCCTAAAATGTATTTCCTTTTTGGCAGGAGTTACTTGGTAGTAAAAGAGGCAGCACTAACTCAGGAGAATCTCATGAAGAGGAAATACATGTGTCCAAGATGTTTTTTCTGCAAGCAAAAGGGAGAGACAATCAACCAACAGTTTCTTCACTGCAGGGTGATTAGATAACTTTGGAACCTGTTTACCAGCTTCAGGGGCATAAGTCGGACCATCCCAGAAAGGGCAGGTCAGGCCATAGAAAGCTGGAATAATGAAGGTAGTGGCAGTACAGACAAAAGTAGATGGAGAATTCTCCCAGCAGTGATTTGGTGGACCATATGGAAGGAGAGAAATTTGACATGTTTTGAGAGCACTAACAGTCCTTTACATGGTAAACTATATTATCACTTATTGCTATTGCTGCAGTTCCGAGTATTTCTCTATGAGGTAGTGGTAAGGTTTGCATACATTTTTCCCTCCCCAGACCCCACTTGTAGGATCTTCACTGGTTATGTTGTTGTTGTTGTGCAGTTCCAAGTATTAAAGATCCTGTAGAATAGATATTCTAGATTCTTTGTACGATGAAGTAGGACCTAGTTCTTTTTGGATTTGTTGAGTCTACTTAGCTGTATGTAGCTCTGTGGTGTAAATTTGGGATCCCAGCATTTAGTGCTGAAGATACGCATACAAATTTGTTACCTTTGTCAAAAAAAGAACGTATTTTCCATGACAACTTTACTCTTTATGGTCAAGTCAATCTGTGCAAGTATATCTGGACACTAGACATAAAAGAACCAGAGACCTGGTGTTGGGCAAGGATGCTACAGAAATGCCCTCGTAGACATTTCTGGAAAATGATAGGATGCCAGATGCCTATGGATAATCTCTACGTTTTTACAAAGAACACGAAACTTGACAGTGACTTAAGTTTCAGGTCCAAATGTAGATACTATTTCTATGCAGGTGTAAGACTTCTAAAAGTCAATCCTCCACAATCTACAATAAAGTAGACTAGAAGAGTCAATATAGGAGTAAAAGGTTCCAACTTCCTGTCATGAACTTTTGCAAGCAAAAGTCTCTTTTGATCTCTAGGCGGAATACAGTTTTGATCAGTGGATTGTCCTTTAGGTTGGGATAGCATGTCAGATTCATTGAACAGTACAAGGCAGAAACAAGCATACCATTCCACAAGATAGTACCAAAAAGGAGACAGCAGTGCCCTGGAGGCTTGAAAAATTGTTAAAACTCGGTACAAGAAGACATTATAGATAACACTTGGATTCACCTCTCAATAAATTCTCTGATTTTCTACATTCAATCATACTATCACTTGTTATCCATTCAAAGTAATAATTACGAACTTGGATGAAGTTTTTCACCATTATTAGAAAAGACTGCATAACCATTTCACCCTTGACCACAAGTACCAAAGCAGTATTTGACAAGTTTTCTCAAGCCCCCAGTGGACTCTTAACTCTTATGAATATGGTATTCCCTAGAAATTCTAGAGAATTTCTTGCCCCAAGTCCAATGTTTGAAACTTTGTATTACAGAGAATGTCCAAAAACACTTAAATTCATAAAGAAGCTCAAATCTTTGTTTTTAATTCACATATGTAAAAAGGATATGATGTCGGAGCAAATGGAAAATGCATCAGAAGTAGAGAACTGCTCCTTAGACAAATGACATACCTGTGCTCTTAATTTGATAACCTCTTGGCTAAGGCCATCGTTTGTCCTTTTAGCATCGTCCAAAACAATCTTTGGAGAAGTAAGTCCACCCAATGTTGGAGTAGGTGTAGTAGAACGAGGTGGACTCGCCCGCCTAGATATAGGTGATGTTGCTCGAGAAACAATTCTTGATCCAGGAACTGAAGCTGAAAAGAATTTCTTGGACGAGCCAAATACTGGATTAAAAGACTTGGAAATATTGAGAGCTCCCCACTGAGAGGTACCATTTGGAATAGGTGACACACGACTGCTGTTGAATTCAAGCTTTTTCTTCTGTTTGGAAGAACGGGTTTCTACTTGTTTGAAGGATTCCATTGAAGAAAATCTAGCAAGTTGAGGTCGAGACCTTGTATCAAACTTAGTATCCTTGTCTGTCATATCAGCTAATGACTGATTCATGCTTCCTCGTCGACTCACAGAAGACTGAGAAGACGCATCGGTTTCTATAGCTTTTTTCAATTTACTGAAGCAGTTGTCACAGACACGATAGGGTTTATTGGGATTAGGTGCCATTGACGCCCTCAGTGATTTTCTGCTGCTACACGAGTGACAAAAGACAAGCCCACAGTTATAACAGTTGTGACGTTTTCTTTTGAAGTTAAAAGGAAGACGGCAACCAGAACACATGGATTGGTCAACCCCAGATACCCATTTATGAAGGCAAATAGCAGCAGTAAAATTAGTACCACAAGCAATACTTTTGACTTGCTTGTCTTTTAAAGCTTCTACTAAAGTTGGAGAATTTCTGTCATCAGTATCCCCATGACCTAATCTTCCATTTGCTCCCTTTCCCCATGTGTAAACTTCAGTTCGGGAAGTCAAGACAGCAACATGATATGCTCCACAAGCAATCTCCTCCACAAAACTCTTTGCCAGCTTGCCTTCAACACGACGGGGTAATTTCCCATCAGCTTGGTGATGACCTAATTGGCCATACACAGGACTTCCCATTGTATACACATGACCAGAAGTCGTCAATGCAACTGTCAAGCTGTGTCCACAAGCAACCTGGCAAAAGTTTGGTTCGACAAGAGCTGCAACACAGGTAGGTACAAGTTTCGACTCCTTGTCACCATGCCCTAGTCTACCTTTATCACCATCTCCCCAAGTAAAAAGTTTTCCTGATGAACAATTACTTGAACTTGAGCTTCCCACCATGACTTCGACAACTGCTGCAGTATGCCAAACCCCACAAGCTGCTCGTACTGTTCGAAGCCCCTTCAAAGACTCCACTTCCCTAGGTTTAGAGACACTTTTTCTGTCTCCATGTCCAAGAACACCAAAAGTACCATCGCCAAAAGTAAATAATTGACCAGCAGAGGTCACCACAGCAGTATACCAGGGCCCACAGGAGATATATGAAACGTGTATGCCCTCTAAGGGTCCATTTACTCTTTTGGGGACCCGATGACTAACTTCATTTCCATGCCCAAGAAGACCAAAATCACCGTCACCCCATGTGTACAAGTCTCCAGAGAGTGTTACCGCACAAGTATGATTTTCACCACATGCAACAAGCTCAATGTTTGAATGACTGAGTGAATCTATAAGCTTTGGATGCAGAACATCAGAATCAATACCATGCCCAAGCCTACCTCCCGATTCCTCACCCCAGGAGAAAATTTCGCCCTGCTTTGTCACCAGTGCTGCATGTCGTCCACCACAAGCTATATTTTGAACATCCAATACCACTGCAGACTCTAAAGCTTTGGGAAACAAAGAATCTAATTTGGCACCAAAAGAATTGCCAACTCTATGAGGTCCACCACCTAGGACACCATCCCCAGTGCCTTCCCCCCAGATAAAAACATCCCCAAGGGCATCACCATCATCATGACCAGAACCTTGACTTGATGAGCTTACTGCACTTGAAAGGCTTACTCTAAAATTATCCGTTCCTATTCCCTTCAGCTGACCATGCATGCTATCTGAACCTCCAGAAGATACGGAATGAACAGAAGCGCTAGCAGAATCTGAAGGGAAAAAGCCCTTAGGAGGTACAGCGTACAAAATTACATCAGCAAATGCTTTATCTAGACCGTTCTTTGGAGGACTTTCATATGGACTATGAAGGCGAAGCTGATCACCACCATCCTGAAGGACATATATGAATCATTCAACATCCCAGAAAGACACATAGAACCAAAATACTTTTACTCTATCAACATGAATAAATTAGAGACTTAATCTGCATATGCATGAGTAGACATGTGGATACTATAGTACCTTCTGCAAGCTGTCACCACTACTAAATGGAGAATGCAGAGGAGAGCTTCTTCGTGTGTATGTTCTAGGACTAGTAGCACCGGAAGAAATTCCATCACTCCTTGATTCTGTTCTCCATTTTCTCTGGTGCCCACGAGATATTAAAGCCTTCAAACCACTAAACCAAACCTCCGCTTCATCTTTGTCTTTACATATCTAAGAAGAGAGAATGATAAGCAGAGGTGGGATGAGTTTGGTGCACGACCCAATTTCTGACAAAAATGGAATAATATGGAGCAAAAGTCGCAATAATTTTTTTCTTTAAAGGAAAGACAGAGTTGTTACTAATGAAACTCTTACCAAATCCAGCGACCTATCATTGTATATTAGTGAAAATGACTGATACTCTTTCTCAGGTCGTGGGTACCTTTGAAAAATTGGCTGGAAATAGAACAGCGGCAATTAATCAGATCAGTGAAAACCTACTAACAAGATTTTTGCCTTGTGTGTGTGTGTGGTGGGGGGGGGGGAGGCAAGAAAGACAGAGAAGATAAAAACATTTGATGAGACTAGCATGTCCAACACAAAAGTAAAGCAAGTTCATAACTATTCATGAACAATTCTCAGGTTCTCCGTGACTTTATCAGATATCAGCTCAAATTCCCCTTCTAATCGAGCCCCCCACCCCCAACCCTCTCCATTAAAGATATGCATGAAACTATACAAGCCTAAACCAGGATAACACTAACTCCTACCTTCTTTTCTTTGGGATCACGAATGGAAAGACCAAAAGGGAACAGGGATGTTTGCACCAGGATAACAGAAAAAACTAAAGTTTATTTGCCTAAATAGAAGCTTATTAAAGACCAAGAAAAGGTGCCAATCCCATCGGAGAAATGAACAACATATCTGTTTTCTATTGACAGGGGTGAGATCGGAATGCTGAAACATTCTTACACCTCTGTACCTATAACACACAATTATATGCAGATGAATTTATTTGAATGATGAGAGATACCAATTTTTTTAAAAAAATTGCATGACATAAATAGGCATTTCACTATGGCAAGAACTTACAGTGCGCTGCCCAGATATTATTCTTGACACATGACTTAGCTTCAGGTGTTTCTCCTCTTTACCTGAAAACCATATTAAAGCAGACTCATCCTGCAACCAGAATCAGGAGTAAATGCTTAGACTGCATTTTGGTTCTCAGTTAGCGCTACGTTCAAAGTACACAAAGTAGTCCAGACTTCACACTAAATTTTTCCTGATAGCTAACTTTTTTTGATTGGTATAGTCCCGACTTGAGGCTAACTTAACACAGGGAAGCAATTCCGCCAACTGTACTCCAACATCTAATAAATGAAGGTAAAGAAAAACAATCTATGCAGCATGAACTCTCTCTCTCTCTCTCTCTCTGTTATGAAACACTGTTACTGTAATAGCCAAAATCATCAACAATGACAGACAAAGAAATGCCAGAATCAAGCATTAAACCATAACTATAGGACAACATGGGAGAAGGAAACAAAGAATAAATGCATTTGATGATGTTAAACTACACGCTGCGATCAAACAGTAAGAAGCACAATTATCAAAATGGTCGATTCTCTTTCTGTTGTTAGGAACCAGCATACCTCAATAAACAACTACTTTAGGTGCATATGTTTATGGAAAATTATATATTTTGTTTCAGCATAAATGGATGATTTCTGAGTTTAGGTTGTTGGATAACATGAAAAGGGTAGGACTTTGAAGACAATCCGATAACCAACTTTGGATGCATTTTGCTTGTAACTTAACTTTAAATATTTTCGTGCCTTGGACACAGAGTTATTTTTACGTTTTTTTGGGTGCAAGGCAAATCAGATATCATGGGTATTGCTTTCATGTTAGCATAAAGATTAATGAGCCTGAACTACCTGATCCATACTTTTTCATGCTTGATATGCATTCTCCGTATGTCATGTAGTATTTCTATTGTTTAAATGATATTCCTCCTATCTGAAACACAATAACTCATACAGACCCACAGAGTTCACCAACACTGAACAAATAGAAAGGCATAGAAACTGATGTAGTAGGCATTTTTGTTAAAATAGAGGAGAAGGTATAATATGGTAGGCATTTGTAAACTGATTGTTAGGTAACTTGGATCAGAACCTAAAAGGTTTTCTCAAATAGAAAGGCTGCAACACACATTTTGGGTAACTATGTACAGTAAGACACAAAGCTGAAGATTCCACAAACTTCAGAGCAGTTGTAACTCAACAGGAGATTGTAGACGGAAATTACAGGATGAAATGTATAGCTTGCTAACCATAGTATAGAAATTAAATTTTCTCTCACACACAAGATTAAAAGCCTTCTCTTGCCCTTGATTCTCCCCTCCAACCCCAACTCCTCACCCCCTAAAAAGAAAAGTAGTACCAGACATAATATGAGCTCCTGAGACCAATTCTCCACTAGGGCATTTCACAAACAAGGATCACACCAAACACCTTAACTCCAAAAATAAGGCAAATATAATGCATCTCTTACCAAAACTACCAGACTACTAGCTTCTGCTTGATAGAATCTAGAAGTTTTTAATTCTTGCCTTAAAATTATAGAACAAAGTAGTTACACGTCAAATAAGAAACTAAACAATTATAAGAAAAATTCAAGTCTCAAACATCAAGGTTTTGCAGCCTAATTGACAAAAGCAAAGACCAGCACAGATTTTAAACTACACAAATGGAAAAAAGGGAAAAAGTAAACAGTATCTCAGGCCTTATTCTAAACTCAATAAAATACGAGAGAAATCTTTTTGTTTTGATAAGTACAAATGATAGAGAAATCTTACGAGAAATGCATAGATGATACACAGAAAAATCAGGGTAAGAACATAAAATTACAAAGCAAATCACATAGACTAAAGCAACATGAACTGATACTTACATTTGACAACCGAAAGGGACAAAACTTTGGCTTCCCCCTTCTTCCATATTTGAGCAAGTACGCACCCTTCTTTAAAGCAGTTATGGCCTGATGGAAATCATAAGAAGTAATTACAAGCTGAAATGAAACTACAGACGTCCGGAAATTTCAAACCTAATAAATAAACAATGGAACAAGCAACACTAATAGCTTGATTTTCAGAGGTAGTTCTACTAAAGTGGTAACTGAAAACGAAGTTGCTCAGACTGGGATGCAGGATGCTGGTGTCTGATATGGGTGTGGATATAGATGTCGCATCCTTCGTGATCAAAATTGTAATTACGGACACAGGTATGGTAGGGGTGCAGGAATTTGGCTTAAAATAATTAAAAATATTTAAAAAGAGTTCTAAAAACATGCCTAAGTTATGATGGGCTATTTTGAAAGAAAGGCATGTACAAATTTTTGAGAGCAAGAGCAAGTCTGAATATGAAATATCATTAAGAACAAATGCATCTCCTTCCTACTCTCTCTTTTTTTTTTCTTTTTTTTTTTTTTTTGTGTGTGCGCGCATGTGTGTGTAACATGGTTATTGCAAATGATGTAGAGGTCATGTAGACATCTTGAATCCATTGCATATTTACACTGATGTCGACCTATAAATATCTCTAAAGCACCTTCTGGTTGCGGACTTTCTAATACAAATATCTTTTACCAATAAGAAGGCATGACTAACTTGTGATTTCACCCTTGCTTTTGTTTTGATTTCATAGATCATTGTATTTGCGTCAAATTTCTCGATCGATTTTGGTCAAACAACCCAAAAGCGAATGACCATGACCGATATGGATCCCACTCTCACACCCATGCTATCAGAGTATTATTACCTTAATTGTCATTTCCTATTCTATTATCAAATGAGCATTACAGATTTTTTGTCTCAGTTAAACAGGCTTTCTTCTATCAGTTATCTGCATTACACCCCATAAAGAGGAAACTGGTAATGAATTCTCACCACAGAATGTGGAAAGATACTTCTAACACTAAAAAACAAAAACAAAAAGGAGTCATGGAAAATTATTATCATATTCTCATAAGTCCAAAAAACAAAACTGTCATATATATTAAAAATAATAGAGCATTCCCCACGTTTCCATATCAATGACAACATATGATCTAAGTACCCTTCTATCCCAAACTAGTGACAATCAGCTTATCAATAACGAAGTACAAATCATAACTGCATCTCCACTCCAAAACTAAATTCAATTAAATCAACTCCTCCTCAATCCAAAACCAGCTGGTCCCAGCTGAACAATAATGAAATACAATTCAATCAACTATTCCTCAATCTGAAACTATAGTAAACAAAGCACAATTGAATCAACTACCCTTCTATCCCAAACCGGTTGGTCTCAGCTTATCATCAACAACAAAATACTAGTATCGATAACAGAAACAAAAACAATAATGCTCAACAAACTTCAATCTGCAAAAGTAATAGCTAAAAATGCATCAATTCACCTGCTCAATATCCCTTTCCACTTGTCCACCAGCACGGTTAGCATCTGAATTCATTCTATCAGCAATTGACATACAAAAACCAGTAGTTCCAAAACTAGCCCTAAAATCACTAAACCCCAATACTGAAAAACACCATTCTCAACTCCAACCCTCCCATTCATTCATCTACCAAAATAAAAAAATTCAATTCCAATAACCTAAACACAAATCAATCATAAAAAATTCACCCAAAATGTCCCAAGAAAGGACTGAAAAATCAATTCTTGATAGCCCCAAGAACTTGCACCAGTTGCTACTAATTTGCAACTTGCTCAAAAAATGCTGAAACCCTTTTTGGGTGTGAAGTGGATAATCAAGAACTGAACTGGGTCTTCAAAAAATAGAAAAAAAAAAAACCCCATAGCTGAAACTTGGAAAACGACTGAAAATGAAAGTTAACAGTTACAAAAAACGAAACTTTGACTGATTTCAATGATTTTGGAGACTTTAAAACATCAGGTTGGAAAATTGAGAGAGAGAAAAATGGTGTAGGAAGAGATCAGATGATAAAGTGAAGGAGTAGAATCTAATGTTTGATCTGAAATTTTTTTGCAATTGTGTAGAAGCAACACACACAAAAGTGCAACAGATGAAAGGAGAGAGAAGGACTAAGGTGGACCATGGAGAATAAAAAATTAATATTATTAACTTTGTGTTTTCTATTTTTAATTTTTGGTTGGAAAATTAATGTGTTTTTTTTTTAGAAAAAAAAATGAAATTGGGAGGCACAAAAAATGACTAAATTTGACTTGTCCATTTTTCATTAAAATCAGCTAACACTTTTCGAATTTTGAAAATTAAACAATTTAATTTTAATTTAAATTAAGATATGAAATTTTTAAAATAAACTTTATATATTTAAAAATTATTATAATAATCAACTATTTATATAAGATTTATTTCACAATTTATAAAAGGCAACTTGTATTGTTTATACAAAATTAAAAAATTATATCTCTTATAAATATAAAGTGAAGTTTATGATAAAAAAAATGTGAGGAAAATTCTAAATAAAAATTCACTAATAGTATTTCACCTCACATTTCCCATTCAATATTCATTTAAATTATTTTTTGGATGCTTCAACAAGCTACTTGGAGGAATAATTTTTTTTGTTTTGGTTTGGGGGGGGGGGGGTGGGGGGTTAAAAACATGTATCTTTAGATTCATAGCTTGACTTATTTCAATTTGGTAAATTCCAATTAAAGTGTTTACAAGAAAAAAATGATTATCAAATTCTCATGGAATGAGTAATATTTATAGCATAAAAAATGCATTTCAGATGACTTAAAGCTTGTTTAGATTGACTTATTTTATATATTTTTAAATTAAAATAGTTTAAATTTTTTTATAGTATTTGAATAAAATTAAAAAAATACTTTTAATTATTTAATTTTAAATCAAAATAATAATAAATATTACAAAATAGATTGAACAAGTCATTTGTTTTTTAAAAAAAAGTCCATCTAACGATGGAGGAGTTTAGGCAAGACTCCTAATCTGTATATACTAAAAAATAATAATTACACGGAGGAGGACATAGACCTTAACCTCAATAACATGGTGAAGGTTGATAAAATCAGCCTTTAAAGTCATTTGAGTGCAACAAAAAGGAGTATTCTGGTGAGTATCCTTGCTGCTGATGGTGTGAGACTCATCTGAGTACTTAGGTACTTGATATAAAATTTTAATCACTAAAATAAATATATAGTAGTCAATGAGTATCAGTAGTGAACTTGTTCTTCTTCTTGAATCTAAAATTTTGAAGTCCATATTTTTAGAAAACAAGTCACTAAACTTTCAAAAGATTCACTTTTGGGTTTCTAGCTTTAGATATATCGATCATATTTGAATAATAGGTCATATTGTTAAAGATCATGTTTGTTAGTTATTTGTGCAACATTTTTTTAAAAAAAAAAATAAATAAATTCTACCTCTAATTTATTCCATAAAAAAAAACAGTTAAAAGCTTAATTATATAGGTTAGGAGTCTATGAGATGTATTTAAAGATAATGAAACTTCAATATTTTTTAAATTAAATATTGAACAATTTTTTTATTCTTTCACTTACTCTTATAAATCATAATATCATACACTATATGTGTGTGTATATATTATAACCTAAGTTAAAAAATTAAATTGTCAATATCATACACTATATGTGTGTGTATATATTAAAACCCTACTTTGGTTAATACTTTTGTACAAGAAGGTAAGTTATAAAAAGTTTATGAAAGACATGTTGATAATACCATAAGTCTAAGTTCAAACCATTTGAAATTTGAAGCAATTAAAGAGACTACAATTACAATGTCATAATTATGTTAAATTTACAGCAGTTACAAAGAGACACGTTATCATAATTATGTTAAATTAATTATGCTAAAATGAGGAGAATTATTTCAATTTTTAAATATTGTTAATTATTTTTATAGCATTTCTAATGTACTTTTTAAATAGCGTCTGTGGCATATTTGTTATTTTGAGAGTTAGTCAATTTTAATATATATTTTTAAACATTTCAAGTCGTTGATTATTGTAGTTTATGTGGAACATGTGAAATTTTTAGAGTTAATTGATTTTTATTAGATATTTCAAAAATATTTTAAGTTGTTAGACTTGTGGTATTTTAGTTTACGTAATTTTTAAACAATATATGTTATGCCCTTGTGTCTCAATTTATGAGACGCGGGAGGAATTTCAAAAGTTAATCAAAGTTTTAATATATATATATATATATATATATATATATATTAAATATTTTAAGTTATTTTCATGATTTATTGTACACTACGTTACTCCCTCCGTCCCAATTTTATGTGCCATTAGTGAAATTTTCAGAGTAAACCAAAAATTTTAAATGTGTTTCTAAATATTTTAAGTTGTTGACTATTATTATCTCCAACACTGCTTTTATAAAAATAATTTTCAAATATATTAGATACTAATAACGAAGTAAAACAAATAAATTGAAATGAAGAAACTAAATATAAATAGAGGAAATTAGAGAAGAAAAACAAATCGATCGATTAACTGACACCCTAAGCTCCTCTATCGTTCTTATATTTATATGGCACAATTGAGATTTCGATAATGAATCAAACTTTTAATGTGTATTTTAAATATTTTAACTTATTGATATTGTAATTTACAGTACTATGTTTTATTAATTTTTAAATACATAATATATCCAAAAAAATATTACTAAGTATTATAATTGAGAGCACTATATTGTCGTGATTTTTATACTAAAAAATAAGCAAAGAAATATTAAATATGAAATAGCAGAAGCTTGAGGAGGAGTTTGCGAAGGAGACTAAGCAACTTGACCCCAGGCTCTTCATATATGTACTAGTTATCAGAGCGTGCTAGCGTGAGCCCAACATATGTTATTTGTTTATCTCAATTTATATGACACTGACAAAATTTTTTGTATATTTTTTAAAATTCTTAAGTTACTAATTATTATGACTTTTAATACATTATTGATTATTGTCGTTTATAGTATTATTTTTTTTAAAAAATGATTTTTAAGCATATTAGATACTAATAATAAAGTGAAATGAAAAAACTAAATATGAATAGAAAAAAATTAGAGAAGTAAGGCAAATCGACCAATTAACTGACACCCTAAGCTCCTCTATTTATTCATCTATTTACTAGGAAGAGGTGGTTTGTGCGTGCACAGGCCCAACGTTGTGACATATATGTATACAAACATGTATAAGTGACTAAATGTACACACATAGACATGTATAGATTAATAACCGATAAGTCAATATTTTAATGATTTTCAATAATAATATAGCATATCTACAAGTGATAACAACTAAGTCAAATGGATAAACTTTAAAATCGAACCGATCAATAGTCGTCCTATTGTTAACAAGTATATGACCAAAAGAAAAGATAATGTACATTGAAAATTTGATACTTCTATTTCTGCAAAACACCCTTTGCCTCTTCTGCCAGCTGAACGCCTCTTCTTGTTTTATGACTAATATAGCAGGCTTATTACCACAAGCAATATTCTAACTGTCAAGTACCACACTTGAGTCCAGTAATTTGGGACTTAGAGCACTGGATTAATTGACTCGAAATGTATCAACAGTAGAATTTCTAGCATTTGAGTTGCATCAATGTAACCCCCGGTGAAATTACCAAAATACCTCTAGAATGGAATTACGTGCATAACGCATCTTCCCAAGCTCCAATGAAAAATCTGAGACAGAATTTGTGATCAGCACGAAAAATTGAGTGAGGAAATGGTCTCAGTCGGATTTTAGAAAGACCGAGTCAAAAGATAATTTTCATAATTAAATGGAAAAACAGTGTTGATGCGACTCACACTTATTTCTTTTAAGGAATTTTTCGACGAAAATTAAAAACTCGTTCGGATGATTTTTGGAGGAAAATACACTGGTCCGCGTCTGAGGCGCGTCGCGGACCTGTGTAATTTTCGTGATGATTTTTCTTTTAATTCTGGGAAGGGTATTTTGGACATTCCCAACATATTCCAAGTTTAATGAATGTGTATAAGGGTTGTTTTCTTGAGATTAAGGATTTCAAAACTCATTTTTCTTATCGTTCAAAGTGAGAATTCTTGAGAGAGAAAGAAGAGAAAGCTTGATACTTTGAGTTTGGAGTTGAGATTCTTGCGAAGTTTATTGTTGTTCTTCATCCCAGATATGTGAGACTATCTAAAGCGTTAGATTATGTTCATCCACATGCCCCTTCACTTACTTGAGTCAAGATCATAAGTATAAATTGCATTTCTTAAATCTCATGAATTCTTGAGTTTGAAATTCTTGTACATGATTGAGCTTCTTGAAGATAATGGAGTTAATTCATGAGTTGCATCATTGTTACTACAAATTATATACGTATTTTGTATGCTTGATACCCTAACCCCAAACTTAATATGTCCCTTGCTTATTGACTAAATTGAAATTATGAATCTAACTTCCTAAACTAAGTAATGTGAACTTGGGAAGTATGTTTTCTTGTCTCACATATGCATGTGTTAAATGTTCATGCTGTCCTATGTGTTGAGCATGAGAGGTATGATGTCACATGACCGTAATTTGTAAGAGTCTTGCATAATGTGGATTGAGTCTTGAATTACATTGTTGAATTCCCAATTTGAGTTGTAGAGTAAACTGAGAGAGTTGATGTTGAGTTGATTGAGATGCGTTTGAGTTAATAAGTATATTTTTGTAACACCCCACATCTTACACTACTAGAACAATTCAAATAAAGCATGACATGGTTTGGACAAATTGACGTTAATTTTCAAATGTGCTTGAATCTCGCATTAGTGGGCTATATGTGCATCT
>JAPFFP010000009.1:1816701-1829063 GCA_026153255.1 Solanum medicagineum | reverse complement strand
CCAAACTTTTTATTTTAAACCCAATTGAGGACTTCCGACTCCGCCTTAAAACATACACTCTAATTTAAAATAATTTAGCCCCGCGAACTTACTTAATTTAAATTACGCCGTAATTTTCCAATTGAACGAGTTACCTTGATTGAGTTAACTCCGGGGTCTAACAATCGTAATCCCTCTCCTCATTTCCCCTTCCCCTACCCCCAATTAAAAAAATTATATATTTGTAAAAAGAAAGTATTCTGAAAAGTAGTTAATTCAGTTAAGCAATTATAGTGAAATTAGTTACTTAGGTAGTATAACTAATTTATGTGAGATTAGTGAATCAATAGCTTTACAATTCAGTCATTCAATTCCAATATAAACTTGCAATCTCAACTATCAAAACATATATGAAAATACATAAATTTTCTCTCTTAATTCTTCTTCTTTTGTGAGTGTCTTCTCGAGATCACTCCTAAAATAATAGTTGAATCCTCGCGTTCGTTACGAGTTCCTACAATCGAGTACCATTGGTATCAGAGCTAGTCTATCCTTAGATTTCAATGATGAAAGAAACAAGATTTACTTATAATTCTCTGCCAGAAATAGAGGAATTGAAGGAAATCATGCAGAATTTGACAGAGAAAGTGGGAACTTTGACGGGAGAAGTTACAAACCTAAAGAGATTGGATCAGGTTGTCATGGAAGTGAAGGAATGTTTCATTTAACATTCAAAAATGAAAGGGAGAAGACTCTTACTAAATAAGATGGTACTTTAGTTGGGAGACCTCTAAAGAGAGAATCCACAGAAAAAAGGAGTCTAACTAGTTACAACACCTATCATTCAAACTTCTCAACATGGTCCAGAATGGTATTCCACTGGTTTGCAATAGAAGATCTGAGATCGTGGTTATTCAAGATTGAATAATTATTTCCATGGAAAATGTAGTTGAAGAAGAAAATATGATATTAATTGCAAATTCAATTGGAAGGAGAAGTCATCCAATAATATCTTTCTTTCATGAAATGTAAACAATACTTACAACCATATGAGTGTGTGATGGCTATGTATCAACACCCAAGCTAGCCCCTGATGTGACATGGTGACAAGGATTCTCGATAAAATCCTATGAAACCTGTAGGCATACCATAAGCATTATTAGGTAATGAAACAAGTAGTCATAGTGCGGAAGATCATAAGCAAGAACTAAAGCAACAAACAATAGAGTAAAGAAGCTAGATAACATAAACTCCTATACATTATCAACATGACTCTACTTAGATTAACATAAGCGGGGGCTAAGATATATCCTTAACTAACCCTCAAAGAAAGGTACAAAATATAGTCTCAAAGTATCTCAAGACAACAAGAAAACAAAACTAGAATTTAGTAGATTTGTCCCTGGAGCATGAGGATTCACCAATAATCTCTTAAGTGTTAGCCGGAACTTGCCACAAAAGTGAGGAGTGAAATGATCCTCTTCCCTACATTGTGATATAATGTAGGCAAAGAAGTATGCATTAATATGTTTGAATATACTAAGTATGTAGGCAATGTTACGTAATAATAATCATGTTGTACAATTGATCTGACTAAGTAAATGCATGATAAGATAGATAAATAAATTCGTAAGTAAGTAATGATAGGTCATTGCACTAGTAAGCCATAAGAAAAATCATGCAAGGTATCATAAAGGATCATACATATGTGGGAATCAATCATAACCAACAATAAGATCATGCAAGCTATGACATGAAATCTCAATGTCTATCCATATATCAGAGAAAAGAGAGCCTACTTGCCAAAGTAGAACTCTACTCTAATAAGTGAGTGTCATAAATCATAATACTATATTTGGATCTAATAGCTAGGTCATATTGGCAACGTAATCCTATAGTAGCAACGTAATTATGAGACAAGAAGCTTCTACTAGGAACCCCTTAGGTCAAATTCTCACCTCAAGACTCATGCGGTGCTAAGTCAAATCTCATGGAATACTTATCATAAAAATCATACCTTTCATAGATTCATAAACTTTCATAATTTCATAAGCTATAGTTTCAAAACATGTCATTTAGGAAAGGCCTCAACCTACCAATATGCACGTTTCTTATCCGATGAGTGATAGTCATGGCTAGAGGGGCCCACAGAGGACATGGGTAGCCCATATACACTATCCGAATTCGAATTAGGTCTTATAACAAGTCATTTCTTTCATGTATCAAGGGACTACGTACCAATATCAATGCAAAAAATGAATATGATGTGTTGGCTAGTCAAGTAAAAGATGAGAACATCCTAGATGTCTCTACCGTCACAAGTAAAAAGGAGTTCATTCTTGATGCCTCATAAATATCAAAATCCTGTAACTAAGTGATTTAGGTGGTAAGACTCCCGTTAAAATCAGTTTAAAACTATTAGCACAAAAATAATTCATTTTGTGAATAATAAAGATGAACCAATGAATGAGTTGAGATCGTACAATAACATATGATAGAATGAAAAATCAAGGCAATACATGTCATCAATCATATACAAATAAGGGACACAAGATCAGAATACTACACTGACACTTCTATGCTGTAAAGGTGGAGAGAAATAACCTGGGATTTGGTTGCTCCTCGAACATGGTTTCAAGCCCAACAATATAACAATAGCTTAATAAAGGCATAACAAGCCTACCACTACATAATAAGTGAAGAAAACAAAAAAGAGCTCCAAAATCAAGGGATAAAAATAACTTAAGGAATGATGCTTTACCCCTAAATCAATCACTCCTGTCTACAATCTACCACAACTAAGCCAAATCTACAACTACAATGAGTCATTAAGTTCTCAAGCACTAGTACACCATACCAAATTCAATCTTATTATGAGCAAAACACAGTTTCAAGGGTGATAAAATATATTATAAGTCATCTAAGATGTAATTCTAGTCTAAAACCATCAGTATTAATCCTAATAAGGATAACCACACTTAACCATACCACAAGCAAGATCACAAGCCTAAACTAAGGATTTCACAAGACTACAATAGTGTAAAACTCATCCGAGGACCAAGAAAAATATAATAGAAGGAAGCAATTCTAATACTCGACAATTACCAACCTAAATTGCATGTAACTTATACTAAACATTATTCAATGAATCAAGAAAGTAGACTTTTCGCTACCTCTAAGCGGTCACATAGGCTCCAAATCTCTCATGCAAGAGTATCGACTTCCAAAATACCTCCAAATACTGTCACACTATCAAAATATTGATCTCCCACATCAATATGAATATTTTAACACCAAAATTACGATAACCAAAGCTGAATTCAAAATTAGGTCTAAAATAAAATTGTGGGAACCAAATCAAGAATTTCAAAATCTACTTCATAAAAAAGACTTATTTTACCTCCCAAACTTGTGTCCTAAAATGCAACATAATCTAGGGCTCAAAACAACAAATTCAACTCATGCAGAATTTCACTAATTAAAGTAAGGAGAAAGAGGGGTAACAGTCCTTTCAGAGCTAAAATCACCTTAACCGACACAACTTCGGTACTCATCAAATACTTTAATGCATATGCACGATAAAAAAGAACACACAAAAGGTCTAAAATTATTCATCGCTATTGTGGGCCCAATAGATTGTGATTGCGATGAAGAAAAAATAATTTTAAAAAATTTATTCATCACTATCATGAGATCAAAAGTGGCGATCGCGATGAAGAAAAAAATTTATTTGCAAAAACTATTCATCGTTGTTGCGAGACAGAAAGGCATGATTGTGATGAATAAAAAGTTATGCACTAGAAAAATAAAAAAATCAGCTAAAAACTCAAGCTATGTATTAAATCTGATTAAAAATGATATTCTGACCCAGTGGAATCGACGAAACAACAATCAAAGGTAATTTACTAGAAGTGTTTGACTGAAGTCAATACTTTAACTATAACAAAGGAAAAAAGCAATCGAGTGCCTAAAATAGAAAAGAAGTCTTCGAGATCCAAGCCAAAGGTCCTACCAAACCAAATCCAATATTTTAGAGGTAACGATGCCCATATGACAACTAATTCGCATAATGTTTACTAGAGTTAACTCTAGGCCTTTAAGCTTTTCAACACCTCGTCGAAGTGCTCAAACTCACACCGAAAGATTTGGGACTCAAATTAAAGGTCCTTTTAGACCAAACGTGGTATTCTGGAGCTAATTGCACCGATGAAATTGTCATCTAGGAACATTTACTAAGAATGTCGATCAAGATCAAACTTAGATCAAAGCTTAAAAGCTGAAACACCTAATAACATAAATTCACACTAAAAGCCTCAAAATTCGAGCCGATCATGCACTAGCATATAATGACCATTCTAGAATTGATGGAACTGTCAGAATTTCATTTTGAGGTCATCTTCATAGAGTTTTGACGGAAGTTAAATGTTCAAACTCCAAAAGCTCCTAAACACAAAAACTTGCACAAAATTCAATGAACGACTACTGACAGTGGCAATAAGTTATAAATGACTTTGGGTCGCTTACGAAAAAATTTCAAATGCTGAAAATATCATATAACATAGAAAATGACTTAAAGAGTTATTACGGTTAGCTAGACAAAGTTAATGATTTCTGTTAGATTAGTGATACAATAGCTTTACCACTCAGTCATTCAATTCCAATATAAGCTTGTAATCTCAACTAATACAAAATTCTTCTATCTTCCTAACTTTCTTCTTCTAATTAGTGCTTCTTCTTCTTCTTTAACTATCTTCTTGAGGTCACTCCTGAAATAGTAATTTGATCCTCGAATTCATAGAGAGTTCCTGCAATCAAGTAACAAGTCTTTTCTTTTTCTTTTTTTTTTTCGGTCTAGAATTTTAAAAATAGTTTGCAGTAATATAATATTGTTCTAATTGTTTAATTCTTTTTATTTTAAGTATTCTGAGCATACCACCTTATTACTATTTTGTGGCTTTTAAATAATCTTTTTATGTAGAAGTCACCATGCCTAAAAAAGCTAAAAAGGGAGGTCATAATCCGATTTGCACCTTTACCCTTTTTATTCCTCTTTTTACATTATTTGTTATTCAAGTGGTGTTTTAGCTATCTTTATTTATAAAATTTAAGCTGAATAGTTTAAAAATAATGATATATCTTGTTGTTCATGTTATTGTACTTAGACCTGAAAAAAAATTGTAGTTACTATAACTAATTAAAATCAATCATATAACCTATAAAATCATTGTATCTACTCAATATAGAAGTCACTATAAGTTGACTAATTTTACCTTGACTATAATTATTTATCTATGTTTAGATTTCACCTATCTATATAAGAACTCAGTTCAACATAATTGATTTTGAAAGTAAGCTAAAAAATTATTAAATAATATAAATATCATATCCAATAATCTATATCTATATTATATTAAAAGCTTAAAGACACTTAGAAATATCGTTTAAACTTTTTGCCCTTCATTAAAATACTCTGTTTTAGACAAAATTGCACTTTTACTATTTTACTTAATTTATTATTTTATCTATTGTTCATTTAGTTTCAATATTCACTTTTGAATCAGAATTTCTTTATATTTAGAATTCACTCTTGACTTAGGACTATTCTACATAAATAATTGTCTAGGCTATGAAGAAAAAAATTATTATTTTTTTATTATTTAAGACTTTGAAATTAACTAAAATTTTAATTATCAAATATTTTGTTAATAAAAGCATGTAAAATAGCAAATTTAAAAAGAAAAAAAAAGCAATTAAAATTACGTTGAAATATTAAACTATCCTTTTTTATATTTAGGAGTATTTTAAAAATTAAATTTTAATCAATTAATTATTTAACTTTAAACTATTCAACTCCAAATTATTACATTATGTATTCATAAATTATTAAAATATCTCTATATTATAAGTAATTGAATTGATTTTTTCATCTTTGGCCGTTTATAATAGATTAAAACTCTTGTATCAAATTAGTAATATTTATTTAATTTTTTTTAATATGAATGTTGTATTTATTTTAATGGTAAGTACTATTTATATATAATTTGTAAATTGATGCGGCACATTCGTGTAAAGCACGTACAGTGAACTAGTACTATATATACGTGTGGAGACATTAATTAGTAAATAAATTAGTAAATAAATTTAGCCAAATTATATATATATTGATACATTTCCTTGTTGGTACCTTTATGATTTAGGGCCCGTTTGGCTTAGCTGAAAAAAAAAACTTTTCAAGAGTACTTTAAAAGCACTTTTTAAAGTGCTAAAATTTATTTGAAAAATAAGTAATTATATGTTTGGATAAAAGTGTTATAGCTGAAAAAAATTATTAATATGTTTGGCACATAAGTGTTGTTAAACACCTTTTTAATTAAAAATGTCTGAAATACCCTTCAAGCTGTTAACATTATAAAAATTGATTACCTTAAGACTTTTCTGTCTAAAAAAAAAAGTAAAATAAATATATATTTTAATTATATATCAATATAAATTTATTATTTAAGTAAATTTTATATACACAATTTAAGATGAAATTCTTGCAGTACCCCATTCTTTAAACAAGAAGAAAAGTTGGACTAATAACAATTTTGCAGTAAAAACTAATGAAAAAATCAAAAAAATAGTGTAACTTACATTAATGGCAGCAGAGGAAGAGAACTCAAGTTTTGCCAAGAGAGCGCGGCGAGAAGAGTGTTAGGTTGTGGTTTGAATTGAAATAATGAGAAAGGAGAGAGTAGTTAGAATTACTTTAATTAAGGATATTTTTGGAAAAATGAAAAAATATTCAGGGTAAAAAGATAATTTTTTTTGGTTAAACTATAACAACTTTTAAGCTAAAAAATAAAAAGTTCATGGATGTTTCTTTTAACTTTTAACTTTTAACTTATTTTAAACAAATTTTAACTTTTTTAAGTTGTTTTGAAAATTACCATGAAAATTATCGAACACTTTTATAAGTTAAAAAGAGCTTAAAAGTAGGTTTTACCAACTTTTAAGCTTTTTTAGCTTATAAAAGTGTGTGACAATTTTCAAAACAGCTTAAAAAAAGTTAAAATTTGCTTAAAATAAGTTAAAAGTCAAAAGCAGTCCCCCCTCCGAACTTTTTATTTTTAGCTTAAAAGTTATTATAGTTTGACCAAAAAAATTACCTATTTATCCTAAATATTTTTTTCATATCCCCAAAAATATCCTTACCTATTTAAACATTTCCATTTGTATCAAACCTTCTAATATTGAAATATAGATATATGTTTATTTATATATATTGTCATTCTTTCACTATTTTTTTAATAAATAACTTATAATAGTAAGATAAATATCTCAATCATATTTCGATTTTGATTATAAAAAAAGAGACATTTTAAAATTTTCATGTGCTCTATCCAAATTATATATTTTAAAAACTAAAAATAAATTGTGTATATAAAATTTACTTAAATGATAAGTTTATATTGATATTGAATCAAAATATAAATTTATTTTACTTTATTTTATTTTTTAGACAGAAAAATCTTAAAGTAATTAGTTTTTATAATGTTAACAGCTTGAAAGGTATTTCAGACATTTTTAATTAACAAAATGCTTAACAACACTTTGTGTCAAACACATCAACAACGTTTTTCAACCTAAATACTTTTATCAAAACACATAACTGCTTATTTTTCAAATAAATTTCAGCACTTTAAAAAGTGCTTCTAAAATATTTTTTGAAGGCTATTTTTTTTGCAGCCAAGTCAAATAGACTCTTAATCATTATTCCTTTCTCTGAAAACATCATCCATTTCTCCTTCACCTAAATTTCTTTTCTATTTTGTGTTGTCTCAAACAAACAAAAGAGGAAAACTTTCACATTTTTTGCCTTTTTTTTTTCTTTTGTCAAATTATATATATTGAGGAGTATTCAATGGGTCACTGTAGAATATGTGTGACCCCGTCTAATGAAAAAATAAAATTTAAATAGTGAGATTCTATATTTGATCAATTTCGATATAATATTCGATATCTATCGTATCACGTCTACTCTTTTTTCACATCTTTATTTTTAGAGTTTAATTGTTTATTTCGTGAGAACTTGGACATCAATTTCTTAACATTTTTTAAATTGGTATTTAGAAATTACATTAAAAAGAACACCAATCATACTGTTTATAAAAAAATATTTTTAAAAAATTTATAGTAGTAAATAAAAAAATTGCTTGACTTAGGTATTAAAAATATCCCAAGTCCACTAGTACATTTCCCCATTTTCAAGCTTATTATATCACTTTTCTACTTTTTTCCCCCTTCATTTCCCAGCTTCCAAGCATAAGGCCACATGGGAATCAAATTCTTTCCAATTGAAAAATTCCATTCCCAATTTCCAAAGTTGAAAATAAATTCCGATTCTCTTATAAATCATCAAAATACTATTAAAAATATAAATAATATATAACTATGATCCTTAATTTAGCTTTAGCTGGTGATTATAATTTTTAATTTTATTAGTGCACTAATAGGCATTGTAATTATTTAAAAGTTGAATATAGACACATTTGTCTTACATGACAATTTTATGTTCTACGTGTATTATGTTATGTAGGATACATGTGTACTTTTCATAATTTTATATAAATTTAAGTGTCCACTTGCACAGCAAGGAGGGTGAAAAACAATTATTAGCCCCAAAGTTCTGTTTGAATATCAAGCTATACCTCAAAGTTTTTATTATAGATGGTTCCCCACTTATATTATAAAAATGTGATTTACACAAGGTGTTTTTCCAAACTCAAAAAAGTGTAGCTGAAAATTAAAAAACAATGAGAATAGAGTTAATATTATATATGGAAAAAATAGTAGTGCGTTTCTTAAGATAAATAATCAATAACATCAATTGACTTATTAAAATTAGTCATGTCACATGAAGAGAAGGAGATTAAACTCAAGTAAATTAAACATAAATATTTTGTCTAGTTTCAAATAAACTATTTTAAAAATGTATTAGTATAACATTTTGTACAATTATATACTCAATATATTACAATTCTTTCAACACTTGAGTTTACATAAATCACATGATGTAAATAGTTAATTACTATTTATTTCTACCCTTTTTCAATTTACATAAATCCCTTAAAAACGTGACAATCCAGATACATTAATGCAGTTTCGAATACAAAAATGAGAGTTTTTAAGTAGCAACGGGTAACATTTAAAGCATGATACATTAAATATAGAGATAATTTAAGAGTCAGAATTACAACAACAACAACATACCCAGTGAAATCCCACAAGTAAGGTCTGGAGAGGGTAGAATGTACGCAGACCTTACCACTACCTCATAGAAGTGGAGAGGCTGTTTCTTGGGAACCCTCGTATCAAAAACCCATAAGCAGAATAAACTAGATATGACAAAAAGTAAAAGAAAGAAAACAACAAAAAAACGACTAATAACCAAAATCACATGACAATACGTAAAATATGATACAATTAACACATAAACAACAAATAATGACAACACATGTTATAAAAACTACTACTCCTCTACCCTACTATACCTCATGACTAGATAACCACCTAATTCTACCAACCAATTAGCTTACTACTCTAATTCACGACCTCCACTTCTTTCAATCTAGGGTCATGTCCTCAGTGAGATCAAGTTCCGCCATATCATGTCTGATCACTTCCCCCCAATACTTCTTCGGTCTACCTCTACCCCTCCGTGTAGCTCCTAAAATCAACCTCTCACACCTCCTAACAGGAGCATCGGTACTCCTTCTCTGCACATGTCCAAACCATCGCAGTCTCGCTTTCCTCATCTTATCAGCCACCAGAGCCACCTCTAGCTTCTCCCGAATGGTCTCATTCCTAATCTTGTCACTCCTGGTGTGACCACACATCCATCTCAACATCCTCATCTCTGCGACATGCATCTTCTAGACATGTGCGTTTTTGATTGGGCAACAGTCCACCTCATACAGCAAAGATGGTCTAACCACCAATCTGTAAAACTCATCTTTGAGTTTAAGTGGTATCTTCTTATCACACAATACTCCAGATGCAAGCCTTCATTTAGTCCATGCTGCCCCAATACGATGTGATGTGTGACATCATCGTCGATATCACCACTATTCTGGATGATGGACCCCAGATTCTTAAAGTTTTCCCTCTTGGGGATAGGTTGAGTGGCAAGCCTCACATCAAAGTTTGCTTCATCCCTCTCATCACTGAATTTGCAATCCAAGTATTCAGTTTTGGTCCTACTCAATTTGAATCCTTTGGACTCCAAGACGTGTCTCCAGGCCTCCAACCTATTAATATATCCGAATTACTGAATTAATGTATTCAGATTATTGAATTAATGTATCCCGATGAAAAAGAAGAGATTTTTGAAATTTTTGGAAACGGGTGGGAATAATAGAAAATATGATAAATAAAAAAATGTAATTAGGTGATTAAAGTTTTTTTTTCCGCAACATACAAACATGTGGATAGAAAAAGAAAAAAAGAGACCAAGTTAGCTTACTAAAACAAATTGCAATATAACCAAAACTACCCTTGACGAGAACACTCGTCTTTCCAACCCATTGACAATAACTATCACCACAAGTTCATGCACTTTTTTTTAGAAGGAAAGAAGGATCCACAAGGGAGAATTATGCAAATTACAATGGTCCCCTAGTTCCTTTTTTACAAAATTATGTTTAGGTAATGTACTTGTCAATTATAAAGTCAACAACCATTTCCCACATGCAAATGAAAAGATTTTCAAGCAAAGTATTCTCCACTTTCAAATAAGTTACACCTTTGTTTTGCCCCACAATGTCATGTGAAGATGCTTGATCATTGAGAGATATCTAATGTCTAATGGATTAATTAACATGTTATTAGTAGAAAAAAAAGTTTCTTACAACACAAAAACTTAAATTCTTTTCATTGTTTGGTATTCAAAGCTTATGCATTTTGAATATAATAGTTTTGATTTTACATAAAATTACTAATATATATAAGAGCCTTGAAGTAGGCTCGTCATGTTCGACATGTCTGCTTCAACTGCTGCAGTTATGCATTTACAATATTATTCCTAATCAATTATTTTTCTTAAAGATGGCTGCCGATTAATGTGTCTGCTTCAGTTGTTTAATTTTACTACGGTTGTTTCTACTAATTATTTCTTTAGTTGCTTCAACTGTGAATTTACAATATCCTAATAAATCATTTTTTGGTTGTTTCAACTGTTAATAATTTAAAATATTTAAAAAATAAATACAAATTTTGATTGACTCGCAAAATTTTATACGTGCAACATAAATTCAAACAAAATAAGTAACATATATTATTTAAAATAACATAAAATGTGCTATAAGCCACAATAATTAATAAATTAAAATCTAAGTGTGTGTGTGTATATATATATATTCTCTTGCCATATACTTGATGGATATCTTATTAAGAAAAGGTAATTTTAAGTACCTAAAAATCAAAGGTGAACCCATAAGAAAGGTTGGGGGTAAAAATTTTGTTAAGTTTAGAACTCCGTGTGTGTATATATATCTTAAAAACCATCATATATTTTACGGAAAATTACATGGATAATAATCCATAACTTTTGTTTACATTTTGTAGCCCAAATTTACTTAATTACTTAAAATAACTCTTTTGACTATTTGGTTCTTTTTTTTCTTTTCTTCTTTTCTTTTCCTCCGGTGGCCATTCAGCCCCTTCTCTCTCTCTTTTTATTTTTTTTTAATTTTTGCTTTTGAAATTGATCATTCGGCCTTTTTTGTTTTTTTAAAAATCTTTTTTTGCTTTTTTGATTTTTTAAAGTAATTTTGTTTTAGTTTTTTTTCGTCTCACATTTTGACTCTGTTTATTTTGCCTTTTTCTTTTTGATTTTTTAAAAAATATTTTTTTCATTTTTTTAGCTGTGCTATGTTAAATTATTTTTTTTAAATGTAATTGTTTTATAAATTTTTTAATTTGCACTTTTTTAAAAAGCTTTTTTTGTTAATTATTTCACTTCTTTTGTGAATTTTTTTGGTCATTTTATTATTTTTTATTTATTCTTTTGTTTTATTAAGGTGAGGATACGTGATAGTCAATAAATATCGATATAGATATATTACATAATTATTTATACAAAGTTTTTTGTTGCTATTTTTTAAAAAGTTTTTTTATGATTTTTGACATCGTTTCACTTATTTTGTGAAAAAAATGAATACTTATGTCATTTTATTATGTCTTGTTTATTTTTTATTTATTAAGATGGGGAATGCATGATAGTCAAATAAATAATGATATTGGTATATTACATAATTATTTATACAAACACACACAAACACACACACACACACACACACACACACACACACACACACACACACACACACACACACACACACACA
>JAPFFP010000009.1:1801259-1816601 GCA_026153255.1 Solanum medicagineum | reverse complement strand
CCTATTCTAAGCCCCTTTTAAGTCCTTGAAAAAGACTAGGGTTAAATAAAAGAGAAGAGGAGCGAGGAATTGAAGAGTTCGAAGAGAGTGCCATGAGCTTGATTGTCCAAAGGTTCAATCCAGATATGTAAGGATACCTAAAGCATTGGATTATGTTCATCCACGTGCCCCTTCGTCTACTTGAGTTAAGATCATGAGCATGAATCGCATGTTTTAAATCCTATGATTTTTTAGTTCCAAATTCTTGTACATGTTGGAGTTTTCATGAAAATACTTGAGGCAATTTATGAGTTACACTGTCAATACCATGAAACATGAATGTATTCAAATGCTTGATACCCTATCCCTAAATTTAGTACTTCTTTGCTTACTGACTAAATTGAAAATTATGAATCTAACCTTCTAAACAAAATAAATTAAACCTGAGACGTATGTTTTCTTGTTTCATATATATATATATATTATTTCCTATGTGTTGAGCCCGGATGATATGATGTACTTGACCGTAATCAGTGAGAGTCTTGCATGATGTGAGTTAGAGTCTTGAGTTGCATTGCATAGACGATGGTCCTAAGTTATTGAGTTGTTGAGTAATTGAGTTGAATTGTTGAGAACTGAGTTGACTTGTTTGAGATGAGTTAAAGAGATGAGTTTGAGCTAATTTCTATGAACATATTTTAGTCATGGAAGGAGCATTGAGCACCGAGTTGGGTGATTGTGGAGCACAACAGAACTATGTTTGCCAGCATAGAATAGTCGAGCATTTAATGTTGGCGGCTCACGTCCCAATAGATACACATTCTCTTTGGATCCAAGAGAGAGGTAGAAGTTGACGTCCTTTACCGTGGCAAGTTTCGGACGGGCATGGCAATGACGTCTTTTCATTGTACATCACCAAAAACTCATGGTGGTGGAGAGTTATGTCGGTTAGAGAAACTTCCAAGCAGCACTTGAGTTGAGCATATCATGATTTTCAAACTAAGTTGCATTAAACACTGAGTCTATTTCTAAAGCATGATTTCAAACTTCAAACTCGTATGATTTACTTGAGTTGAGTTATGAGATGAGGATTTGAGTCTCGAGTTGAGTTGCTTGAGTGAGTTTGAGCTTTATTTGTTTTCTTGAGCTATTTTACATACCATACATTCCACGTACTGACGCAACTCAGCGCTGCATCATTTGATGATGCAGAGATGGGTATTAGAGGACTTCAGCAGATTCATCGTTGGAGTTCAGGTCCGTGATTCCAGAGATGGTGACCCCTCCTTATCTTCGAAGGAACCCTTTTCTTTTACTATGTACTACATTTTCCTTGAGTTGGGTAGTCATGGCCTGTTATGGTACCATCTAGATGTTAGAGTATAGGCTTCATAGACATTGAGTAGAGGATGTGGAGTATTTTTCCTTTTCTAACTTTGTTTTATTGAGAACTTTCTCTCTATATTTATAAAGACTGGGTTATTTAATTGCTTTACGGTCTTTTCGTTAAACATTTTTCTTCCGCTATTGAGTATGAGGTGATGATGAGTCCAAGTGGTTTGCTCAAGGACTAGCAATAGTCTCTGAGTGTCGGCCATGCCAAGGGTATCCACCCGGGGCATGACAAACTTAGTATCAGAGCACAGAGTTCAAATGTCCTAGGGAGTCTATGAAGTCGTGTCTAGTAGAGTCCTTATTATTGGTGTGAAGTGCGCCACATCTATAATAGGGAGGCTATAGGACATTAGGAAAAGTTTTCTTTCTTTCAGATTCTGAATCGTGCGATAGATCTATTTTATAAGAAATCTACGATGATTTGTGCATTGCTCTAAACCTTTCGACTATGGCTCATCTACGAGGCGATAGAGACAGTAATGTTCAAACTCTTACAGATGGGATCCTCTGAGATAAAGTAACCAGAATGTTAGAGAGACTGCACCAGGCTTGAGAGAAACTGACTAGTTTGCGGAGTTAATTTACTAGAAAGAGTGCACTATTACTTATATGATTTGTGCATTTGAGTTAGCTCTAGATATACCCAGACCCTCTTTTTCAAGACTTGCTTCCAATGTGACTCATGAGAGAGGAACTTATACCTCTAAAGAGTTTAATGCTACCATCTAAGAGTGCGATTGTGGGGTCTTATAAACCCTGAGTAGAACTGAATCATCCCAAAGTTAAAGGATGATGATGGATAGAAAGGGACGAGATAGCAAGAGTGATGGTTGATTGAGGCTTGTAGTTAGAGTTATGTATCCATTAGGTATGTAATGGGTTGATGAGTCGATTGCTATGAGTTTGATGAAAGAGCCATAAGTACCCTATGATTTTCATAATGACTTATAGAGGAAGAGTTATTGTTAGAATGTGATAGAGCGTGCTCAAACTAGAAGGAAGTTTATGTTGATGTGTTGTAGTATTCATACTATTGAGGGTAAAGTGTAGATGTTGAATAGGGGAAAAGAGTGCTTTCAATGTGATAGATCTAAATTAGGCTTATGATTTTTAATTGAGAGTTCATGAGACTCATCGAGTTATGAGCTTAGTCAGATAAGGAGATATGATTAGATAGGTGAGCAGTACCGAGTTATGAGGAAGGGAGGTGTTGATTGAATACTCGCTATGAGATTTTAGTGGGATTATGTTCCCTAAATTTTTACCTAGTAATTGTAAGTTAACATTAGAGAGGTGTGTGATAGATGCACATGTTAGTGCTAGACCCTAAGCTTGAATTTTGAAGAGTAGTGTTAAAGAGGAGATAGCATCGTGAGAGTGATAACCTTAGTTGGATATTTGCTCTAAGAGGCTTGCCATAGTGTATGTTCAAGAAGAAGGTGTTGCTTTGTGAGGAAGTGATGTTATGGACAGGGTACAAGTGCCCCTTAGGTAAGACGAGTGAGACGAGGATAGCTCAATAGATGACAAGAGGCTTGAGATATGTATCCATGATTATGTAAAGATGTCTGAAGCTCTAAGTTATGACTGTTGCAAGAATCTAGATAGTATATCTGAGTTGTCAATGTGGAGTAGGCTGACGTAAGTAATCTTTGTCGTCAAGAGTAGCTAAGTCGATTTGGGGCTTATGGGTAAATGATGATGAGTTTTTTATAATACTCTAAGTCTTATACAAATGAGTTTATGGGGACACAGGAGTTGGGAGTCTGCAGTCAAAAAGAGGAGGTTAGATTGCAAGAGTTGTGGGAAGTGGTTGTGTACGCCATAAGAATAACACATATAGAGAGATTTCCATAGAGACAGGAAGGAGCTAAGAGTGATATCGTTGAAAAGAGTCTGAGTGGCTAGTTATATGTATGTGACTATAGCATAACAAAAGAGTTTAAGATATTCTTGCGGATAATGATTCCTTGACCGTGTAGAGGTATATGCTTATAGCCTAGGAGAGGAAATTGATTTACAAATTTGGAGAGAGGATCTTAAGAGCTAAGGGGGAGATGACAAGGTGGTAAACCAGAATAGACCTTGAGTCTTTGGTAGTGAATGGGCTGATCAAGATGAAATATCAATTTTTTTCTATCTCATACGATCTTTACCCTTCAGTTATATTTGAGATAATACTCTATTCCCTTCTAGTGTATGACTATTATACCTATGGCCTAGTCCCAAGCACATCATGTTTATTCTCGTTCATGTTGAGTTTGAGGATAAGAAGCGACGAATTCATTCATTAATCTTGATCTTACCCCACAGACCCAAGAGTTTCCAGTCCTAGATTGATTGAGATGTGACTTGAGTTTTACACTACGTATAGTTCTCTGAACTCATAGTGAATCTTGATAGATGAGGGAGATTATACTTCATTATGAATGTCCTCAGATAAGATTTTTTTTTAATTGAATCATGCTAATAACCTCCGTTCCAAGCCCTTTAAGTAATCCACCTTTCTAGTCTTGATAGAAGTATTGATGATAATAAAGGAGTGATGGTTGATGAGAGAGAGTGAGAGTTCTTGAATCTGATATCATCTTACACATGCACTGACCTTTTTCTTGTTATGCCATTGTTTATGGTAGTAGACGAGTTATGGGTGATGGGAGAGAATGAGTGCTCTTGAATTGTGATAATGGATTGAGTTCCTATGTTTGAGTTGATGTTCCTTTTTAGCCTCTACATACTTGAGTATGCAAGTCCTTGATAATATTCGTGCCTAATAATGATGTTGGAGATAAACTAAACTCTAGCTATTGTATTCGAAGTCTATTCTTGAGAATGAGTATTTGAGTTCCTGATGGTATTCGTGCTTATTTTGCATGGAGAGGTAGTAGTTTGAGGTCTCGCCAAAAGGAGAGATGATGAGTTCCCCCAAGTCCTATTTTGATGTTGATAGTAGTAGACTGAGAGTGAGGGTAGATGAGGAGGAATGAATGTATCCTTATCGTGATATTAGTGTTAAACTTGTATCATGTAGGGATAGAGATAGGGAGGAGGAGAGAGATGAGACCTGATGATGTGCAATAGATAGGTAAGAGTATGTTGGTATGACTTTGAGTGGGAGCTCATTGAATGGTGGAGGTAGAAGTGACGATAGGCTTGAAAATTCTAAGACATGGTTGAACTGATAGACTTGAACAGGCGGATGTCACTATATGAGTGATTGGAGAAGGATATCAATGACTTTTGAGTGAGTATTTCAGGTAGATGCATTAGCGTAGAAGAGGTATAGAGTTTGAGTTGAGGGTTAGCTTTATAGGGATGTGATCATTTTAGGAATAGCACCTAGAGACTCAGAAGTAGGCTTGAATGGAAGACAAAAAGGTGGTTAGCTGGAGATTTGAATAAGAGCTATGAGCTTGAATTGAGGGAATAAGTGCCATGAAAAGAAGCACAATTAAGATGGGGAGTTGAGCTCGAGAGTGTCCATAGAGTCTTGCATATCACGATGGTCTCATTCTGGATTAGAGTTGATGAATTCCTTCTTGAGTCGGAACAATCGATTGACGAGGTGTTCGAATGAGTTGAATTGCTTAAGTTCTGATGTTCCGTTCGTGTCTGCCGGTGAGGATGTCTAAGGTATAACATAAGAACCTTATGGGATAGGTTGTAGGATTGTGACTAACTTAAAAGGTAGTGCAAGGTGACTTTGAGTTAGGCTTGACTTTGGTAAGATAATGCACGAGACTTAGGCCTTGACGAGAGTTATGAGCTGCAAATGATGATGCCCTCTAATGAGTTGAGTTTTCTACTCTTGAGTCGATGTTCACCCATGAGTTGTAGTATTTGAGTAATTAAGTTCTTGATGTGTATATTCCTGAGTTTGAATAGAGACTGTTAAGATTGATGAGGAGTCGAAAGTTGGATTGATTGAGCGAGTATTGAGAGGAGCTTATGATTGTTATCCGTGCCTTGATGTCCATCTCCGCTCATCATTCGAGGACGAAGGATTCCAAGAGTGAGAAAATGTAACGCCCAGTAAAATTACCATGATTGTTATTACTTTTGCAGGAGCTATGACGTCATTCCTTGCGGCAACCATTGGAATATTACAGAATGATCTAAAGAGGGTCATAGCTTATTCAACTTGCAGTCAATTAGGCTATATGATCTTTGCTTGCCTCCTCCACACTTCTTTTTCTCCGTGCCCGTTCCGTATGCGCTTCACGCGCCATTGGCGCTTTGCTCTCCTCTTATTCTTCATTGGACGGTTGATTTTAAGAGCAATCGGATCAAAAGATAATTTTTTGATGCGAAAAAGTGAACCAGTGTAGGTGTGCGATAGAAAGTTTAACAACACTTGGTTTTATTTTAAAAATTTTCTACAGGATTAGAAAGCTCGTTTAGAGAATTTTCGTTGAAAAATACCGAAAACTTACATAGTTCGCGTCACGGACCACGTGTCCCGGGATGGACTTTTTTCGAATTTCGTGAGGGGCATTCTAGACCTTTCCAAACCCCTCCTAGACTTAATATATGATCAAAATGGGTCATTTTAAGCATAAAAAGGGTTTAAACCCTATTCTAAGCCCCTTTTAAGTCCTTGAAAAAGACGGGCTAAAGAGAAAAGAAGAGAAGCGAGGAATTGAAGAGTTCGAAGAGAATGCCTTGAAGTTGATTGTCCAAAGGTTCAATCCAGGTATGTAAGGATACCTAAAGCGTTGGATTATGGTCATCCATTCACCCTTTCATCTACTTTAGTTAAGATCATGAGTATAAATTGCATGTTTTAAATCCTATGATTTTTTAGTTCCAAATTATTGTACATGTTGGAGTTTTCATGAAAATACTTAAGTCAATTTATGAGTTACATCATCACTACCATGAATGTATTCAAATGTTTGATTCCTAGCCCTAAATTTAGTATTTTCTTTACTTACTGACTAAATTGAAAATTATGAATCTAACCTTCTAAACCAAATAAATTGAACCTGAGAAGTATGTTTTCTTGTTTCATATATGTATGTACGGATTATCTATTATGTCCTATGTGTTGAGCCTAGATGATATGATGTACTTGACTGTAATCAGTGAAAGTCTTCCATGATTTGAGTTAGAGTCTTGAGTTGCATTGCATGGACGACGGTCCTAAGTTATTGAGTTGTTGAGTAATTAAGTTGAGTTGTTGAGAACTGAGTTGAATTGTCCAAGATGAGTCAAAGAGATGAGTTTGAGCTAATTTCTATGAACATATTCTAGTCTTGGAAGGAGTATTGAGCACCGAGTTGGGTGATTGAGAAGCACCCCAAGTTTGCCACCGTAGGATAGTCGTGCAGTTAACTTTGGCGGCTCACATCCCAATAGATGGACATTCTCTTTGGATCCGAGAGAGAGGTAGAGGTTGGCGTCCTTTACCGTGGAAAGTTTAGGACGAGCATGGGAACGACGTCTTTTCGTTGTACATCACCAAAAACTCATGATGGTGGAGAGTTATGTCGGTTAGAGAAACTTCCAAGAAGCACTTGAGTTGAGCATATCATGATAACTGAGTTGCATTAAACACTGAGTCTATTTCTAAAGCATGATTTCAAACTTCAAACTTGCATGATTTACTTGAGTTGAGTTATGAGATGAGGAGTTGAGTCTCGAGTTGAGTTGTTTGAGTGAGTTTGAGCTTTATTTGTTTCCTTGAGCTATTTTTCATACCAGACACTCCACGTACTGACGCCACTCGGCGCTGAACGTTTCATGATGCAGAGACAGGTACTGGAAGACTTCAGCAGACGCACCATTGGAGTTCAGGTCCATGATTCCAGAGATGGTGAGCCCGCCTTACCTTCGAAGGAACCCTTTTCTTTTACTATGTACTACATTTTCCTTGAGTTGGGTAGCCATGGCCTGTCATGGTACCATCTAGATGTTAGAGTATAGGCTTCAGAGACATTGAGTAGAGGATGTGGAGTATTGTCCCTTTTCTAACTTTATTTTATTGAGAACTTTCTCTCTATATTTATAAAGACTGGGTTATTTAATTGCTTTACGGTCTTTTCGTCAAACATTTTTCTTCCTCTATTGAGTATGAGGTGACGATAAAGCCAAGTGGTCTGCTCAAGGACTAGCAATAGTCTCTAAGTGCCGGCCATGCCAAGGGTACCCTCCCATGACATGACTTGCATGGAGTAAGAGAGTGCAGAAAAATAAAAATATACACATACATACATATACACACGCTTATTACATATTATATTGAAATAACGATCATAAAAATAATATAAAATTTTGTCACAAATTCATAAAATTATTATTGTACTTATAATGTTAATGAACTTAAAAAAAAAAAGTTAAATAAATTATATATATGTGATGTAACAAGGATAAAATGGACGTTACATACTTGCATAGGATAAAGGGGAGAATTTGATTATTGTTGAAAGCTGAAGGATGAATTTGATTTTTAAAGCAAAGTTCGGTGTGAAAATGAATTGATTCAAAGGGGCCTATGATATTCTCCTCCGCCATCAACTTGTAGAGAAATCCATACAAGAACTATTGATAAAAAAACATGTAATAGCTTTTCCTTTTTTAATTATTTATCTTATTTCCAAGTAAATAATCAGATAACATATAAAATTATATCATTTTATTAAGAATCCTTATGGCAATCATTTTTTAAAATGAAAAAAGTCTCAAGGGTTAATTATTTGGTTTAGGAGTTTTCAGAGGTGACAATTCTATGTTTATTTTATTTTTTAACATGTGATACTACACATTATCTAGTAGTAAAATTATAGCCTTGAATTATTTTGATTTTAAGAGTAAATTTCTTATCTGCATCAAGTGTTTGATGATTTGATGAACAAAAAAATCATCATGCAGAGTCATACGCTACTGTCTCTACCAAGTTTCTACCCTTCCAACGCCAACTATAACGATTGATTCATTATTGCAACTTCTCCATTAGTTGCTGCTAAAATTCAATTTCTTTTATACAACTCACTCAGTTGTTGCAACAACTAATCAAGAAGTTGTTCCAATTTGTTCAACTTCTTCACTCAGTATGATAACTCTGCTCTTTGGGTACAACCAGATGAGCATGGCCTGTTTTTTCTTCTGTATAATGGAAGTACTTTACTTTTTAAGCTAAGTAACAGCATATACTAATCATAGTATATCCCTATTTCAGCATCAAGCTACAAAAGAAGATACAAACATTTTGAACTATACAAGCACCAAAAGCTCTCCTCACACATTGGGAGTACCGACAGGTGAATTTAAGTTATCTTCAACTGTAGGAGTTGTATCGACACAGACATCTGACAGAACATTCCTAAAACTAATGGACCTATTCAGTCAAAAAGCAAACCTTTTAACCCTCGAACGAACTGGTGTCTTCTGTTTCTTCATCTTCACTAAAGCTAGGTGGCTTCTCTGCAGCAGCACTACAGCAAACAAAATCAGAGTCATTACTAACTGAAAAGAATAACATAACTACTCAGCTTTAATATGACGAGGACAACCTAAGAACCCGTTGCTTTTTAATTTTTCAGAGCAGGTAGAAAGCCTCAGATAACATCAAAACTTAGTGACTACCAAGGATTTAGTGCACATGGTACTACAAAATAATAGCTTGTGCTTTGTTATATGAACAACCTTATGTGATGGGAGCAGATTTAACAAATGAAGGTCTTACATCATTTCTAATAGAAGTCATTCAAGGGGTAAATATGATTCTTAATAGTCATGATATCTAGTCACACGATCATCTCAAATGTCGAGGCATATTCCGAATATCTGTTAAAATACGTAGGAAGATTAACACATATTAGGTTGTGTAAAATCAAGTTCTTTAAGTTGGCCAAACCTTATCTGATGATTTGTCTGCAATGGCATTCCTGTCATAGATGCTCTCCTCAAGTACTCTTGATGGTCAGGAACTTCAGTCGTTGCTCGTTTAACAACCTTTAACAAAAAGTTGGGTTTATGGAATTCATAACCATGTATAAAACCAAAAGGAAGTTGCATGTAATAACAAAAAACATAAAGCTTACAGTTATCTCATTGGGCCGGGGAACCTGAACCTTCACACGAACTAGATTACAGTTTTCATCAACTGCTGGTCTCTTTCTGCTGATGTGGTCCTATATATCATTTCAAGAAAAAATATCAGGGTCTTGCGGAACCATGGAACAACATAGTATAAAGCGAAACTGTAATACACCTTTTCAGCTTTTTTGTGGAGCTCTCTCTCCCTAAAATTATGATACTCGCTCCCCTTAAAATCAGAAGGCTTGCGATCTAAATTTTCCTTCTCCAAAACCTTAAGACTCAATTCGTTATGGCTAGTGAACCGAGGTTTCACTTTCTCTCCATCGACTTTTCCAACATAGGGACTTCGAAGACCAGCGCTTGAACCAATACTAGTTCTAATGTCTCCATATCCGTGGTTTGCCATAAACTTACAGCTGTCTCTGCTATCAACTGGCATTTTTCTTGCAGAACCTTCATGCATGTCAATTGATGAGTTCCATTCAGGATATTCATTATGCTCAGAGGACTTCAGCTTAGGCTTTGGGTTGAAGCGATATTCAGGATGAGCGGAATGGGATTTTCTTTTGAAGTTCAAACCATCCAGATCAGAGTCATGAGAATTGGACTTGGAATTGGATCCGAATCCCTGATGGGGCAACACAAAGGCAAAATAAATATAATCCAAGAAACAAGATATCAACAATGCTTTGGTTTAGATAGTAAGATGTATACATGATAACTTGGTAATATGAGTGGACCTGAAAAGCAAGTAAAGCAGTCCATCCTAGTCTGAGCCATTGAAGAAAAGGGTGTATCACATTGAACATCAAACAATGCACATGTATAAGAACTACTTATCTTTATTCCTGAGACAGAGGTTACTCCAGCCTTAATTTTTTTAACTCCAAGGAAGGCACTAATGTGATTCTCTTGATAGGTGCAAACACCCTTTCGAATCCCAAAAGTGTGGTCCTTGTAACAGAGAGCTGTTTCAAAAATAATCAACAGAACTCAAGCAGGCTACAAAACCTTACTTTATTTTATTAAAGCTTGCTTTACATTACTAATTTTTTTTATTGTAGGACAGTAATTCCATTGTCTTTGGAGATGTTTGGCCATAGAAGTGTCAAATGAGCAGATTGGGCTGATAGAATGGGCTGAGTTAATCAATGGGGTAGTCAAAGGTTACTTGGACTGAGATGGGCTAAAATTTGAGTGTAGCTCAACCCAATTCATGATAAATTTTATAATTTATTAGTTTCGTTATGAATTGTTCAATTACTGAAGAAGGCTTTTGCTTTCATTAAGGCTATATATGTTATATATAAACAGAAAAGTGTTTTATGTTGAAAATATTTTGACAAAGCCACTGATACTCAATTTGAGCTAAAAATAAGTTCAGTATTGCATAGGCTAAGTTGAACAAATGGGCGAGTCAAGATTCTTGGGCCAATTTTGCCACCTATAGTTAGAGGTGATATAAAGAATTAAGCTGGTAATTTAGAGTGATTGTCTTGTTTTTTTTTTAGAAGTGAATTATACAATTTATCAGAAAGAGCATAATTATAATATTTTAAAAAACGACGCAAGGAAACAGACTTCAGAAACTCCCACTCCTTTGATAAAAGTTCTCATTGCAATAACAATCCTTTATTTGTTAAGTTTGTTGTTATAACCATCTTTATCTGAAGATAGTAACCCCCATAAGTTTAGTTTTTCCATGAAAAGAAACATTCAATCTGGTATCTCACAATCCAGTTGAAACAAGCCTCTATTCGTGGACAAAAGGAAGAAAAAATTCTAGAAATTACCCAAAAATGGAGGAAAATGAGGAGTATTATTTATTAAAAGAAGGAACTGTTCTTTTGGTAACAATTTTTTTTGGGAAGAAGTAAATATTTCATTAATTTCAGAGATGCAAAAACATACAAGAGATAGCTCCCGTACATTGGATGCAGACTTTTTATGATATTTTCTTTTGGTAAAGTTAGAAACTTTGGGCCAATAATCCAACCATAATGCACTCTAATTCACCAAAGACACAAGGCAAGAAAATATTACTCCCTCTGTCTAATCCTATTTAGTTCATCTAAAAAAGAGTGTTGCTTTACTTTAGAAATAATTTTGCTTTAAACTTCCCCTACTACCTTTAATAAAATGATTTTCAACCACACAAAATTCCCCTTTTGTCCTCCATATCAGCAATCAAAAGGATACTCTAGTCAATCCAAGATGCACCATATCTAGGGTGTTTTTTTCCCTTCTAGGGGAGAAAGGTAACTGTGGATTGCACCATTTAAGGATTTATCTAAGAAGTCAGCGAGCTTCAAATAAGTTTCAACATCCTGTTTCACAATGGTTTGAAGTACAGTTAACATAAATATATACAAATTTGTGCAGTTTAGCTATAGCAGAGTTCTAAACATAGCACTTTGTTAGTTCCTTCGCCTTGTCCGCACGAAGTAAAGGGTTAAAATATCGTCTAAAATCTAGTTTTGATCAGTTGACAGAAAATTTAAGCATTCATGTGCAAATGTGCAATACACAGAATATGTATGGTTTTGAGATTACTAAATTGAGGTTCACCAAACTGATAAAGAGGAATGCGGCAGGATCCACTTACATTTGACCGCCTGTAGATGTTGGACATATCTGGAGAGCAAGCTGGAACAGGTTCTGGAGAGTAATAAGGGTCTGAAAAACATTCATATGATAATACCAGTGAGCAACACTTTGTATCAGGAAACTAAGTTAACACTTTGACAATCCATTTTTCAGACATACAAAAAAGCAATGTAATACATAACCCAGAATTGAGCTGACACTGCACATACTAATAAGAGCTTGTCCGTTCAGCATGAAATTCTCTCATAACTCTTATTGTAAATACAGAATCATGGTTGACTACTACGTCAATGTCATAAACCACGGACTAATGCCTATGAATAATTTTAAAAACAAAATTTTGTGTATATAATAAAGTGTTTAGCATATTTGATCAAATAATGAAAAATGGTCCAATTATAATCCCCACGGATGGGAAGATGAGTTCAACAGATGCTGTGAATACTGTTAATAACCAATAACAGTCACTGCCAACATATGAGTGTCGGAGCAGGAAACTAGTAATTCTGGATGGACAACTATGCATGATACAACAAAAGCCGGAGCAACAAAGCAAAGATGGGCACAATAGAAACGTTTTTAATCAAGAAAAACATGAAAGAACTTCACAACTTTTATCTTAGAGACTAGCTCACTCTGTTCTATATAATCATCAACTATTTGTCTATCAAACTTTAAGAGTCGATGCCTTGCATAAGTGCAATAAAATGCAAGTCATGAAAAAATTATAAGAATTTGAATGTTCAATTCATGATTAGATCTTTCTGTGGTATCTGCGCCAACATCTCCACAGCTCAACTATTTCATGGGGTACCATCATCCTTTTATTGGTATAGTACCAAGTAACTTAGGCAAATAAAAAGAAAGAAATCACCAAATCTTTTGCCTTTACTGGAAGACAATCCCTAATCTTCCGTGGTCTTCATTCTATCTTCACCGACCACTAACACCCTTGGGTGCACTTTACTTTGATATGATAAAAAGAAGTTAAGAACTACGAGTGAGACGTAGCTGACAACATAATCATGTTTGTAAGATAACACATCTTATGATCCCACTTCAAAAGGTGGAATTTATATACTCCAGGCACGCTTGCCCAATATCCTTCTCTCTCCCAGCAGAGGAGGGCAAAACTTCCCTCCGGTGACCTTCTGTCACCGGAATCCACCCTTTTCCTTCTCTTTTCTTCTCAACCTTCCTCTCCTCCATTTTATCAGATTATGGAGGAAGATATGATTTTCTCCACAATGGGTTTCAAGTCTTTCGACATAGCAAGAGATGCAGCTCGAGCAGAGACGTGATATGTGATATGACTGGACACCAAGAGAGGAAGAAACACGATGAGCAGAGCAAGCTTTAGACAATAAACGATGGAATGGATCTGTTCGATCCTCAAGGAAGCATCAAAGGTGAAAGGGAATGTAGTTAGATGATGAGAAAAGACAGGAGCATGTTTCACATGTATTTTATGCAAGAAACTTTAACAAAGGCAGATATATAAGCATTATCAGCATACAAGAAAAGAACAGATATGTATTAATAGTCCCTGAAATCACATTCAATGCTGGTTTGTGGGACTTGGCCACCAAAATTGAAAAGTTCATTTAATACAAAGTTGACAAGATAGTTTGCAAGCATTACAGAAGGATTGACAAAGAGATCTCTTATGCAGAGACTGTCAGGAGGAGCAAATGGTCTTCTAAAGAGATAGATACTGGCATCACAAAGGAGAGAGGGAACACCATCTTTATCGACGGAAATTCAAATCAAACTCGTAACGAGCTCTTATCCAGAAGTCTTGTGGGAAGCTTCCCAGCAAATGGATCTGAGACTCCAATCCTCTCAAAAGGACGTAAATGGGCAAGTAAAAACTGGAAACAAACTCATAGCCTTAACATCTACGAGATGGGACACAACCTTTTCCTTTTCGAGTTCTCCTCCATACTGCTGCTGAACACATACTCGGAGGAAGATGGCTTTGGATGAGCCAGCACATACAACTACAATGGTGGTCACCGACTATGGGTGCAACTCAATCTAGGGCAGATGCAAACCATTCTTGGATCAGATTGGTGAGCCTCCAATTACATCTGTGGTCACAAAACGTATTCAGAGCAGTAGGAGATTTCTGTGCTGGATGGCTGAAAATAGAGGAGGAAACAAAACTTCAAAATCACCTAAAATGGGCTAGAATGCTTGTCAAAAATAACGGAAACCCCATTCCGAAGGAGGTGAAGATAGGTTTTTGAGGGTTTTGGGTATATCATACAAGTATGGGATGAGACATCGACGAGTTCTCTATTGGAGAAGGTGGTTTCGACGTTGTAGGTGATAAAAGGGATCTTGCTTCGACCCAACAGTTAATACACAGGGGCGGTGCAATGAAGTCCACGCCTTTGTCAGCTGGTGACAGCAACTACCACATGGGGCCTTCAAAAGTTTTTGAATTTACTAAATGCACACGTGACCCGGAGCAAGAGAAAGGAAAAGAAATTAAAAGGTTGGGCCCAGATCCACCAGCCTAACATGTCGTTGACTTAAACAAAAAAAAAGCCCAACAATATTGGAAGTCATTATGAGCCTTTACTTGATGAAATAGAAGCAAACTGCAGAACCCTAAGGGAGCAAGTCAGAGAAGGTGACTTAATTCCACTAGAACAAGGAGATGAAGGTCATAAGCTAGATTCTGAAGCAGTGTCGTGAAAGGTGATAGCCCTGTCGCCAATGGCGAGAGGCGAAGCGACCCTTCATTGCCTTTTAGCTTTTGGCGAGGCGATCTTCAAAAGGTGATGCCATAACGATAATGGCGACAAAGGTGAGAGGCAAGAAAGGTGTCGTGTATTGTATTCTCTTTAAAAAAGCGACTAATTTAGGATTTTTTAAAAGTTAAAAAGGTATTTTGGGCTTCCTTTTCAAATTTGCGCAGTTGCACTCTTAGACTTAGACTATACTCCAACCAAATGACTCAACTAGACTTCTCCAGCAACCAACCGAACTTTTCTAGAGATTCCAAAGTCCAACAAATATGCATTTCTTCTTTTCTTCTTCAGATTTCAACACTCTGTGTTTCTTTTTTCTCCTTCTTCAAACTTTAGAGTTACTTCTATCTCTGTTTTTTTCCGTCACTATTGACTTTGGTTTAGACTTTTAGTATCTATTATCTATTTTCAATTTTTGAATTGGAATATTTGCTAACATGAGATTATTTTTCATTTAATACAAATGAAGGTAATAGTTAAAAACCAGCTCCAACAATCCTTCAACGTTCCTCTCCCATCAGTACGATTTCGTTGAGGGGAATCAATCCAGTCGTCTTCATCA
>JAPFFP010000009.1:1790029-1801159 GCA_026153255.1 Solanum medicagineum | reverse complement strand
GCATCCGTAAGCTCTCCATTGGCCGGTTGCTTCTTGTGCGTGTGGGTTCGCCAATATGTCGATCATCCAAATAGAGGATAGAACAGAGTTGGGGACTCAAACAGTAAGAAACATGCAACTAGAACGTGAGGTGGAGGGGGAACATACAATTGAGAATATCCTACCACTGAACTCTGATGAGAATAGTACAGTAGCAGAGAATGAAATTCCTTCATAGGTCCAACAAAACATAATCAGGCTCAGCAAAGAATTTGAGGTGCATTTTGTTGGTTGTGAAGAAGTGGCCCTGAACCTCTTCATGGCGATTGATAGCAAGAGACAAAGTTTAGTCCCAACGACTCCAATAGGGAAGGTGCTGAAAGAACTCAAGAAACTAAAACCAATGAGTAATTTTGTGAGCTATGGCACAAGAAGTAAGAGGGGGGGGGGGTGCGTGCTTTATAGACGATTTAAATGAAAGTTAACATAGTCCCATGAAATGTAAGGAGCCTCATTGATCCAAGAAAGAAGTAACATAGTCTCATGGAATGTAAGGGGCCCCATTGATCCAAGAAAAAGGCAGCAGATCAAAACCAAATAAAAAATTAATGGTGATATAAGCAGGATTGTTAACAAGATACGGGCGAATAGGAATGTCAAATATGCACAACTAGATACAAGTGGGACAAGAGGGGGTATCGTTATCTTGTGGGATAGTAGTATTTGGGAGGGTGAAGTATGTGAAGTAGGGGCTTACAATATCACTTATAAGTTCACTGGGAAAGCAAAAGATTTTGGATGGCATTTGTCAGGTGTCTATGACCCAAATCGTAGAGAAGAAAGTATGGGGAAATTGGGGACAGTGAGGGGTCTTTTCCGAGGACCTTAGGTGGTGGCTGGGGATTTCAACGTAGCAAGATTTCCATCAGAGAAGAATTGTAACAGATTCAATAAGGCAGTGGAAGAAATTTCTAAATTTATGGAGGACATGGAACTACAAGACTGAGCACTTGTAGGTGGCAGATTCACATGGAGCAAAGGGGACAGACAAGATATTGCAGCTAGACTAGATAGATTTCAGATCTCTGAGGAATGGAAAGTAGCCTTTTGAAAGATTAAACAATCAAACTTGCCCAGAGTAACTTCTGACCATAACCCTTTGTTGTTAGAATGTGGTAACTTGGACTCTTATTTCAAGTTTAAGAACTGGTGGTTGCAGACTCAAGACTTTGATGGAAGAGTTAAAGAATGGTGGAATTCCGCAGCTTTTGTGGGAAGACCAGATTATATTCTAGCTTGGAAATTGAGATTACCGAAAGACAAGTTGAAAAATTGGAGAAAAACAGTACATGGCAACCTAGGTACATAAAAACAAAGGATTCTTAATTAGTTAGCTAATCTAGACTTGATACAAGACCAAAGAACCCTATCTGATGATGAGTCTTATTTTAAGAGCAATATTGATGGTGGAGTTTGAAGAAATTGCCAAGAGGGAAGAAGTAGCTTGGAGGCAAAGATCTAGGGCCTTGTGGCTTGAAGAAGGGGACAGGAACTCAAAATATTTCCATAGAACAATCAACTGCCACAAGAGGTACAACACTGACAAACTGATCATCAATGTGTCTAACGTGACTGAACCAGCTAGGATCAGAGATGAAATCACTGCTTTCTACCAAAAAATATACACTGAGACAGAAGTTTGGAGACCTCAGTTCAACCCTATATTTCAGTCTATGGTTGATGAAGAGGACAATGCAGCACTGCAAGGCCAATTAGAAGAGCAAGAAACTAAGAGTTGTGTGTTTTCATGTGCAGGTGATAAGGCATCAGGCCCTGATGGTTTCACAATGGTCTTCTTTATACACTATTGGGAAGTGATAAAACAGGAAGTGGTAGCTGCTATTCAGAATTTTCATGATCAGGGCTATTTTGAAAAAGTTTTAACCCACTTTCATAACGCTGATCCCAAAGAAGGTGGGTACATCCAAACAGAAAGATTTCAGGCCAATTAGTAATTAGGAGCATCTACAAAATCATATCAAAGATTTTAACACAGAGACTCAAGAAAGTTATACCAAAGATAGTGGATGATCAGTAAATAGCCTTTATTACGGGCAAGCAAATCATGGATGCAATTTTGGTGGCCAATGAATGTGTAGATATGAGATACAGATCCAAAGTCCCAAGAATCCCATGCAAGCTAGCCATAGAAAAGCTTATGATCACTTGAATTGGGAATATATCTGGGGAACACTAAAAAGGATAGGGTTTGGCTACACCCAGATAAAATGAATGAAGTTTTGTATGTCCCCAGTGAAGTTTTCTATCTTGATCAATAGATTTCCAATTGGCTTCTTTTCCTCTAAGAGAGGGTTGAGACAAGGAGAACACCTTTCTCCTTTTCATTTCATTTTGTCTATGGGAGGCCTACGTGATATGCTGGGAGTGTCTATTTCTCATTTGCAATATGCTGATGACACCTTGGTGCTATGCGATGTACAGAAGGAACAACTGAAACACCTAAGGGTTATTTTCATCTTGTTTGAAGAAATTTCTGGACTTCATATTAATTGGGGAAAGAGTTTTGTCTATCCTGTGAATGAAGTTCGATCAGTACCTTGGAAAACATTATAGGTGGCAAGATAGGGGAACTTCCCACCACCTATCTTGGTATGCCTTTGGAAGCTAAGTGTAAATCCATGAACATATGGAATTCTGTGGTGGAAAAATGTGAAAAGAAGTTGGTTAATTGTTGATGTCAATACTTATCCTTGGGTGGTAGAGTCACTGTGATCAATAGTATTCTTGATGCCATGCCAACTTACATGATGTCGCGTTTTCCCATTCCTAGGAATATCATCAAAAGGTTGGTTGCTATTAGAAGAAATTTCCTTTGGCAAGGTAATGGTGAAGGGGAGAAGAACTATCATTTGGTCAAGTGGGATGTTCTCATAACTAACAAAAAGGAGGAGTTATGGGAATCAAGAACTTCAAAGCACAAAACCTCCTGCTAAAATGGTTATGGAGATGTGCAGCAAAAGAGTAGGGCCTATGGAAGGAAGTCATCATTGTAAGATATGGTAGGGAAGGACCATGGACTACTAAGGAAGTTAAAAATCCTTATGGTGTGGGTCTATGGAGGACTATCAGAAATCAGTGGCCGAGAATGTGGCGTAATTCTATTATCAAAGTGGTTAATGGTAGAAAGACCATGTTCTAGAATGATAAATGGCTGGGACAAACATCTTTGAGGCAACAATTTTCTGACATCTACAACATCAATCAGCAGATACTAGCTACAATCTCAAAAGTCAAAAATGCACAAGGCTGGAATCTGTCCTTCAGAAGATTTCTCAATGATTGGGAGGTAGAGAAAATGATTCAATTCTACAATACCTTGGAACAAGCTAAGAGCCTCACCTGCGAGGAAGACAAATTGCTTTGGAAGAGGGACTAAGATGGCATGTTCAAGGTGACATCAGCTTACAAGTTACTGGATACATCAACTCAAACTAAGGAGTGGCCTTGGAAGATGATCTGAGAAGGAAACATACCACATAAGGTGGCTTGTTTCACTTGGCTAGTTGCTAACCAAGCTGTATTGACTCTGGACCACCTTATGAAAAGGGGAAGACGGTTATGTTCCAGATGTTTTTTTTGTGAAGTTGAGGCAGAGACAATAAACCATCTTTTCTTGCATTGTAAAGTGACTGAGAAACTTTGGCAATGGTTCTTCAACCTGAGGGGATTAGATGGTCTATGCCAAGGAAAACTGCAGAAGTCTTAACATGTTAGAACAGAGATGGGAATCAATCAGGACATAAGGAGAGATGGAATATTGTCCCTGCTTGCATCTGGTGGACAATTTGGCAAAAAAGAAATCAGAGATGTTTTGAGAACAAGTACATTCCTTTCCAAAGCCTAAAAATGAACTGTTTAGCAACCTTATACTTTTGGTGCACCCATATTGTGCCTAAGGACCCAGGGGAGATTACTCCATTTTTAGATAATTAATGAAGGTCATAGGTGATAGATCTCTCTTGGCTTTTCCTATATACTTTTGATGTAATTACTACAAGAGTACACTATTGGTGTAACTCTCTTGTTTATAATACTAGTTAACCTAATCAAAAAAAAAAAAAAAAGGATAACACTATCTTAGAAAACATAGCTGACAACATAATCATGTTTCTACCTTCCCATTGGTGCCAGAAATAATGACCAATCTATGTGAAAGTGGTGATTGACAAATGTGAGAAGAAGTTATCCCCTGGATGAACCAGTGCCTGTCTTGTCAAGGAAGATTGACTCTCTTCAATAGTGTTCTAATGAGTCTTGCACCAATTTCAGTCAATATAGAAAAGAGAATTAACAGGTTGAGAAGCATAGCATGTCCATGTGGTGGGAAGTATTATATTGGTTTGGTATACAATGGGTGATGCCAGGCATGGTCGGAGAAGTATTGTTTTACTCTCCTTTGGAAGAAGTGGAAGAAGACGCAAGGCATGGGATATTGCACCGCTAGCACTTATTTGGACAGTATAAAAGAGAAATAAAAGAGCTTTTGACAGTATCAAGATGCACTCTGTACACTGGAAGAAGAGCGTCTTATCCCTTATTTCCTTTTGGTGTACCCACGAGATTCCTTTAGGTTTAAAAGATTGGATGCTGTTCGTAGAAAACCATATTTTATCTCTGAGGTTTTCTCCATTTCGGTATACTACTTATAAGTTGGACATGGTAATTTTTGCCCATTGTTAATAAAATGTAATTACTTGATTTTCTTTTTTTAAAAAAGAAAGGTTGAGAAGCAGTTTCTTATGGGAAGGTAACTAAGAAAGGAGAAAATTCATCCAGTGAAGTGGAAAAACATAATGCAGGAAAAAAAGAGAGGTGGCATAGGTACAAAAAATTTGGAATTACATAATAAGAGTCTTCTGTTTAAATGGCTATAGAGGCACAGTGATGAAAAGGAAGAACGGTGCAAAGAAGTTACTAATACCAAATATGGCAAATGGATTGATGGAGTCCAAATCCCATTAGTTATTCTAGCAGAGGAGATAGTTGGAGAAAATCAGTAGTAGGTGAGAGGAATTTCATAAGTATGTTAATGTGGAAATAGAGGGTGGAAGGAGAATAAAATTCTGGGAAGATCAATGAATGGTCAATGGGAGAGTCAAAGATCAGTTCACTACTTCGTACAATTTAACAATAAACAAAAACTGTTCAATTATGATTGGTTTGCAAGAAACGGATGGCTGCTGAATTTTGACATTTGAAATGGGAATCGATGAAGTCGGCCTGTTGCGAAATTCATTGGAATCTTATACTTTGGATGACAGCAAGAAAGATCCCCTAAGATGGAGTAGGGAAAAGGTTACAGCAGGCTGCTGGAAAAGAGTGACTAATGGGAATTGGAATAGCCACGGAATATGCTTTGGAAGACCAAGGCACCTACAAAGGTTGATCGTTTTGGATGGGTGGCAGCAAAAATTGCATGTCTAACACAAGAATGATGGCAGAAGGGGGAATTTCATCTGTGTTGCATATGGTTTTTTTGTGAAAGAGCAGGAGAATCTCCTAAGCGTATGCTTCTTCACTGTGAATCTACCTGGAAAATATAGACAATGTTTTTGCAGATTTTAGGGGCACAGCGGGCTATGCCATATGAGATGAAGAGTTTACTCAGTTGGCAGGGTCAAAATTTGGATAGCATATGTACAAAGAACTGGAGCTCTGCCCCTTTATGTGTCATCTGGAATTTTTGGCTTGAAAGAAACAAGAGATGCTTTAATGGAGAAAAACAACATATATCTTTTGTAGAATATAGGGGCTTACAAATTTATATTCTTTGTGTAAGGGACAGATTGTTGGGGAGGTGTCTCAGCTTGTTTATCTCATAAAAACTATGAGCTGAAACTTCGTATTGAGGATGTGATCTTTTTTGTTGTACTTTTGCAGTACCTCCTTGCTACTTGCTTTAATAAAACATCATCTTACCAGGAAAAAAAAAACTATCCATGAATGATGTCATGTTTTTCTGAGATAAAGCTTTGACAAGACAAAGGTTGTGTAGTCATGCGAAGTATGATACAAATCAACAAGTAAGCATTTAGGCTGAATAGGAACTGAACATGACAAATATGAAAGAAGAAAAAAGCATCTTCCGGTTAAAACAAAGACGTGATCTGAAACAACAAGAGTGATTCTAGACAGGCCTATGAAGCTTGGATTTGAATAACAGGAACATTAAAAGAAAAAAGTTGACCTCACCATTGACAGGATTTGGCATTGATGATTCAAAGGCACCAGGAGGAAGTGGATCAAATTCAATTCCAAGTGGTGGACCATCCAGTCGGTAGTGCCTCCCCAATTGCCTCTTCACAGCAGTAATTGCAGCATTCTCTACCTGACCCTTTACTTTCAAATACCCAGACGGGCCATTCTTTGGTTTTACTCCCTTAAAATCAGTAGGTAAACTCTGTGATATGTATCTTGAAGTTGCTATATCATATGGTTCTGCATTTTGCGAAAAACATTCATTCCTTAATGAAGAGCTGCTTCTTGAAGAGTCATCGTCCATGCAATTAGACTTTCCTCTAAAATGAGTTCCAACCTCACATGCCACATCTGCAGTTGAGAATTCTGGGCCAGTTAATCTTCTACTCTCAACTTCCCGATGATCAAATTTCTTATCATCCGCTTGCTTGGTGCTACCACAAGAATCCTGCCTAAATCCGCTGCCATGATCCTGAATGACACCACTCGAACGATCTTGTCTTCCATTTACATATATTTCCCCATTCGACAGCCTCTTGTCCTTCAACCGCCTGTGACAAAACCACCCAGAAATTTGTTTTTCTGTTAACCCTGATGATTCTGCCAGATCAGCTTTCAGCTCGTCGGTAGGGTACTTGTGTTCTGAAAATTTACAGGCTTTCTCTTATTTCTAGGTCTGAAACAATAGATATGATGTCCTAGCTCATTGCAAAAAAAAAAGTATGTACAGCGAATTACCTTCATAAAGTTTCTCTAGAGCTTCGACCTGAGCACGTGTCTTGATTATTCTTTTGCTGTTTTTCTCTGGGTGACCTTTATCATCTTTAAAATGCTCATCTTTGGGATGCACTTCGCTTAAATCTGCAAAAGATTAACAGCGCCAACAACTTAACTATTATCCAAGCTGGACATAAGGACTATCAACTGTTCCAAAAATAATGGTTCCTACTTCGTAATGAACAAAAACCATATAATATACAGAACAAGAGTACCCCTCCCTATCTCATCTGAATTGACTCTAGTCATCTGAATAGACAGAACAAGAATACTCCTTCTACTTCCAAATGATACTTTTTCTTCGAAAGATCATTTAAACATGAAGGCACAGAATAGTTCCCACACAGAATATCATTAAATGATTGCCACAACTGCCAGCTGTTGCAGACAGCTTTACACCCTATGAGGAACAAAAGCGAGCTGCTGAACTTGGATTTCTCTATGTACAAATAAACATTACTTGGCAAACCCTGACTAACCTAGAGCATTCATTTCATTATAGGCAACAAAAACGGTAACTAAAGAACACAGGATAAAAGAACTGGTGAAAAAGGAATAGCATAGATTTCATAGTTGCACTCGCAATATTCCCTCCTTAAGATCTTCCTTTCTTTTATTGCATATTTAGAGACTAAAGTACGAAGAACAATTTTAATTCCAGCAATGGAAAATGAATGGAAAGAGGGTATTTCCCAATGCAAATATGCTGCATATCGATACCCAGTGATCTTCACGTACCTAGCATACAAAAGAAAAAAAATGTAATCTTGTCATCAGCATCTCAAGTTTCAACCACTTAAAGTTCTCAGAATGTCATCCGGCTATGCATGTACCATTGTAGTGGAACATCACATCAATCATTTGTATATGTAATCTTAGTTATCTCCAAATTAAATCCATTCCATATCATCATAACCAATTAACACTTCCCTAGTCAGGACATCGCAAATATCATGTCACGAGTAGGTTAATCCATATACAAGGAAACTCTCTAATTCCGCGCACCCCAAACTCCCAAAGACAAAAAAAAAAAAAATTAGAAACACAAAAACACCTACACTGCACATAAATCTCAAAGCATTCAATCTAGCAAGTTACCCAATCCACTTGATCCGCTATACGCAAATCAGTTAAGAGTCCGGTTGAGTGAATCCTCTATACCCATTCAGCTCAGTAACATTATATTAATTTTATGATTTTCTTCTGACATGAAACATGATTTACAATACTTATACACCATCAACTAGCAGCTATCAACACTCTGAAACACATACAACTAAAAAGAACATCAAGGTTTAATCACAAGCAAAAAAATGCGCAAGACCCCCATCCCAAAAACTGACACAAAGATAACATCTAAACCTCATTATCACAAAATGAAACCTACAGAAGCAGCAGAATCTTTAAACTCACAACAATGCAGAAACTGACTTAAAACAGCACATAAAACCAAAAACTTCTAAACCCCACCGCCAACAGAGTGGTAAAACATACAGAATTACATCTGATTTTTGATCTGTAACAGAAATAAGGTAAAATTTTGTACCTTCCATCAGTTTTTCCTCAACAGAACTTTTCTGGGTTCTATTTCCTCTACACGTTGCTCTAACACCTTAAAAAATCAATCTTGGTGCCATACCAGGCGGAGAATGCAAGAATTGAAGCATCATTTTGTGCACAAAAAGATGGAAAATAAGATTTATATAATACCAAAAAACAAAAATGAAAAAGTTCAAAAAAACTAAAATTTGACACACATCTGGGTTGGAGAAGCAAAGTTATCAAAAGGGTAAGAGAATTCTTGAACAAAAAATGGGGAGAATTGGAAGAAGTTATGGTTTTGCTTTGCTTGTTCGCTTGTGTTCTTCTCTTCTTTATTACACGTTCCTCTTCTCTCTCAATTTTCTATTTATTTTCTGAATTTAATATTCACTTTATTACTATGGACAAAAAACGAAATCATAAAGAATTGTTTTTTCTTATTTGCTTCATTAGATTAAATTTTTTCCATTATTCTATAAATTGTAAAAAGCTAGCAGAGAAGGGAAATCATTTCCTCCTCTTAAAGTATCCTAAGATTTTGTATATATGTGCATTGTGCAATTAAAATTCCTAATATATTGATAAATTCATAAAATTATTTATCGGGATAAAAAAAAGTTTATTTTAAACTATTTTCACTATTATGCTAAATCTTGAATCCTAAATCCTGAATCATGAATTCTAAAACCTGAAATCTGAAGACGATTAAGGGGGCAGGAGAATACCTCTTGTCCCCTAGTGTCGTAATAGGTGTAAATCTAATGATGTTGAGGGCAAAGGTGGGTACGTGAGCTTTATGCTGACTAGGATTGAGCTGCATGTGGAGTCGCTATCTTTCGAGGTGCCTGCTTGATTTTGTGCTTGCAAACCCTGAACCCTGTGGATGGTCAGAGGGAACTACTGAACCCTGATTCCTAAACTTTAAGGGTAGTCGAATGGAGCTTCATCTTTTATGAATAATATTAACTATTTTATTTTAGATTTAGGTAGAATGATTCAGGATATGTGAAATATGGATATTTCTCTTAATTTTAAGATCTTTTTTACTATCATATTCATATTTTTAATAATATAAACTATTTATTTTAGATTCAATCAGCTAGAAGAATTCAAAATGGATCAAATCAAGTAGCAAAAACTATGACCACCAGAAAAAGAACGATCTATTGTATAAATAATCATCTATTATTAATAATTTTAGAGACAGATTCATTGATCTAGAGAACATATTGAAAAATTGTATTGATTGTTAATAACATAAGCATATTGAAAAGAGAAGACAATGCTATAGTGGAGCATATATATATGGAGAAGTCATGTGATGATATATTTTTTAACTAATTTTAATTTTGAATTTGTAGATGCATAGAAAAGTAATGTAATGATAGATTTTTATCTGATTTAACTTTGAAATCATAGATGCATTGCACACATGTTTCTTCATTTCAAGCGTTACCATCCGCATAAAGTAAGATTCTAAATACGAAGAAAGTTTTAATTTCAAGTTTGAAAATTAGGTTGCAGATTCATATGACACAGACAACACACGATGAAAAGTTGAAACTTTAAAAAAGCTCATTGATTACTTGAATAAAGTTATAAATCGAGTTAATAATCAACTTATATTTTTTTTTCTAGAGGATCAAATTAGAATATTTTTTAATATGTTGTATCGACATGATTACTTGTCTCAGAATCTTTTTAAATAATTATCTCTAAATTTAAATAGCTAAAAATAATTTAAAATTTGTTATTTGTCTTAACAATCTCTTCAAAATTTGTATCACTAACATTATACTTGTATCAATTTAAAAAAGAGATATATCACAAAAGAATAATTTAGCAGTTTATCTCGTTTAAGCATAAATAGTTAACTAGTGAACTTATCAGCGCTTTGTGCGGTTATCAAAAATCTCATTGAATTTATAATTGAACCTTTTTTGACAACTCAAATGTATATATAATTACAAAACATATTTTAAAATCTGAAATTTTCTTTTATTCTTCTTTCAACATATATTTATTTTTTCTAAACTTATAAATTTCAAGAAAACTAAATGTAAAGTCACAACATAAACCAAAATAACTCATAAACTAATTCAATAAAAATACACGTAAAGAAAGTCTTTTTTGTTGTGAAAGAATAATTTATTACTATAATTAACTTAAAACAGTCCTTTCTACTAGCGCTAGTGTTTGTGAGTTAGAATTAGTCTAAGCCACATTCCGACCTTGAGATGAATAGTTTTCAAATTAACTTTTCTAGCAAAAGTAATTCCTACAATGTTTGCTTGTAGGAGTGGAAAGCATACATCGGTTGAACTTCTAAAAAGTTTGCGTCATCAAAAATTCTCTGTTATACACCAAACTTTTGCCAATGTATCTGCCACCCTATTTTGCTCTCTGAACACGTGTGTTATTTTTGGAGCTCCCAGCATCCGCATCAAGTACCTGCAGTCAAAATTAAATTATCACAGTGTTAGACCCCGTAGTTAAAGTAACCGGAGCGAAGTGTCCATTTGAAAACTTTTGTGAATATTGGGTAATTTAAGG
>JAPFFP010000009.1:1758649-1777389 GCA_026153255.1 Solanum medicagineum | reverse complement strand
GGCTAATTGGTAGGGTTAGGTGGATGCATGGCCTTGGGGTATAGTAGGGTTAGGTGGAGGACGTGTTTTTTATCATGTGCTCTCATTATCTGTTGTATTATGTGTTAGTTTTATCATATTTACATACTACCATGTGCTATTCATTATTAGTCGCTCTTTCTGTTCCCTTCCCTTTCCTTTTTGTCATATCTAGTTCTTTTTGCTTACGGGTTTTGAGATGAGGGTCCCCAGGAAACAACATCTGTACTTCTATGAGGTAGTAGTAAGGTATGCGTACATTCTACCCTCCCCAGACCCCACTTGTGGGATTTCACTGGGTATGTTGTTGTTGTTGTTGTTTTGCATACTCAAACTTCGTTGTGTCATGCAATTCTGAAGTTTTACTTGTTCATTGTCTTGACTGAGCACCTTTCAATTTCTTTCCACGCCTGTTCTTACACATTCTTCCTTAACTAATGGCTGTTTGAATCTGTAGATTGAACCGGAGTGGAGACAGGCCTTGACCCTCAGGAAAACTATCGAAGATAAAATTACAAAAGGTATAAGCTGAATCTTTATCTTCAGTTATTTAACATATTCTATTTCCAGTCAAAGAAATAAGTTTTGAATTATGTATATTGCATTGTCCAAGTAGATGGTGTAATTGGCATTGGCATTGCCGCTACTGCCGTTACTGCTGTTGGACTCCTGGCTGGTGGAATTGTAGCAGCTTTGACCCGCAAGAAATGATCCATCAGTAACCATGAAACATACTCTGATCTGTGTATACACCTGAGGCTAGCAACTCCAATTTGTCAGCGCTTAATTTTGATACTTGTCTTTCTCTGTAGAAACACCGACATACTGCAACCTAAGCAAAAGGATGTAGGTTGGCTTTGCTTGACCTGATGGTCTAGTTTATATGTGATAAAAAACAGCGACTTTTGTATGTTCATCTTAATTGTAGCAGAAAGGAGGATCCATGTTGCTGTTTCTTTTCAATAAGTTGGTTTCCTTTATCCCTCTGATATAACTCACTTGTTCATCATTACAACTGACCTGGACATGCCATCTGCAAAATTTAGACGCTATGGGTTGATCTTTACAGAGTTACTTGTAAAGATTGTAGACAAAAATTTACACATATTGATCATCTCAGTTTTAAGTTTTTACAGGGAGATGAGAAATAAAGCGCTGTGGCAAGGGCTAGAACGTATGTTGTTTATAAGTAGGGGGCGACGAGATTAGATTCGGGGTGGGTTTATTTGTTAGCTCAACTTAATTCATTTCAACTCACCAAAAATTAGATTGAATGTAACCCAAATTAACTTGAGAAATTCTGTCAAAATATTTTTAAATTTTATATGTTATATAGTTATAATAAAAAAAATATAATTTTATTAAGTATTAAAATATTGTAAAAGAACAAATAAAATAAGTACTCTTTCTGTCCCATTTTATGTTACAATGTTTGACTTGTGAAAATTGAATTAAAAGTGCCCTTTAAGTCTTGAAATTTAAAAATGTGACAACTTTGACCATCCAAGGTCAAAGTTGTATTAATTAGAGATTAAGGAGATTTAAGTTAATTGGGAGGCTAAAGTGTATATTCTAAAAACTTGAGCAACTATTTTTTCTTTTCAAAAATATCTATAAGCTTTTTGCTAAAAATTAAAAAATCTAACACCAATTATAAAATACTTAAAATTAATTGGAGAAGAAAGAGAGGAGGAAATGTATTCGTGTATTCACACATCTGTGTATTCATTCTAAAGACATGTGTGCTATGTATATATAACAAAGCATAAAGAGGTGTGGGCCTGTAAGAGGCACACCTCTATGACTTATTTATCAACTTTTTACTATTTCTCATACACGTTTTACACCTTTATGACTTATTTATCTACTTTTTACTATTTCTCATACACGTTTTACTATTTTCCATTCACGCTTTATTCTTATACATATCAACAATTCTAACTTTTCTAATACTCCCCCTAAATTGTCCATGTAAAAGGAAGGTTCTAGGTAATCTTGATACGCATCATTAATTGCCTCGTTAAAAGCCTTGCCAGAAAAACCCAGTGGGATAAGACCTTGGCCAAGAAAAGAAGAGTACAACGCGTCTTCTCCCCTTGATGAAAACTTTGCTGATACTTTGGAAACAGTGCATCAATCTTATATTTTAGCTTTTCGAATGTTGACGTTGGTAATGCCTAAGTGAATAAATCTGCAAGATTATCACTTGAACGAACTTGTTGTACATCAATGCGCCTTTCTTTTGAAGATCACGTGTGAAAAATAATTTTGGTGAAATGTGTTTTTTTCTGTCTCCTTTTATAAAGCCACCTTTTAATTGAGTTATATATGCGACATTGTCTTCAAATATGACCGTGGGTACTTTGACATCATTTTTCAGTCCACACTTCTCTTGGATGCAATGCATCATCGATTTCAATCATACACATTCTCCATTTGCTTCATGAATTGCTATTATTTCAGCATGATTTGAAGAAGTAGCAACAAAGGGTTGCTTTGTAGATCGCCATGATATTGCAGTTCATCCGTAAGAAAAGAGATAGCCTGTTTGAGATCGATCTTTATGTGGATCTGATAAATAACCTGCATCTGCATAACCAATAAGATCTGCACAACCTTTGTTAGTTAAAACAAATCCATATCAACTGTACCTTTCAAGTATCGCAAAATATGCTTGATACCGTTCCAATACTTTCGTGTTGGGGAAAAAATATACCTTGCTAGAAAATTAACAGAAAATGTTATATTAGGTCTAGTTGAATTAGCAAGATACATAAGTCCTCCAATAGCACTGAGATATTATACTTCAGGATCAAGGAGTTCTTCATCCTCTTCTGAAGGATTGAATAGATCTTTATTCGCTTCAAGTGATGTAACAACCATTGGAGTACTTAATGGATGTGCTTTGTCCATATAAAATCGTTTTGAGATTTTCTCAATATAGGCAGATTGATGAACGAAAATCCCATCTGCTAAATGTTCAGTTTGCAGACCTAGACAAAGTTTTGTCTTTCCAATATCTTTCATCTCAAATTCTTTCTTTAAATATTCAATTGCGTTTAAGACCTCTTCGGGAGTTCCAATGAAATTTATATCATCAATAAAAACAACGTGTATCACAAACTCTGATCCTGATTTCTTAGTGAAAACACATGAACAAATGATATCATTTATATATCCTTCATCTATCAAGTACCCACTAAACAATTGTATCACATACGTCCTGATTGTTTCAGACCATATAATGATCTTTGCAATTTGACTGAGAATATTTCTTGAGACTTAGTACGTGATTCAGGCAATTTAAATTCTTCTAGGATTTTCATGTAAATTTCACTGTCAAATGAACCATAAACGTAAGCTGTAACTACATCTATTAGATATATTTCAAGATTTTCATTTACAACTAAACTGAGGAGATATCGAAAAGTTATTCCATCCATAACAAGTGAATATGTTTCTTCATTGTTGACACCGGGTCTTTGAGAGAATCCTTGTGCAACAAGGCTTGCTTTATATCTTACAATTTCATTTCTCTCATTTCGCTTTCGCATAAAATCCGATTTATAGCCAACTGGATTTACACCATTAGGGGTTTGGACTATAAGTCCAAATACCTCACTCTCAGAGAGTGAATTCAATTCAGATTGAATTGCTTCTTTCCATTTAGTACAATCATCTCTACATTGACATTCTACGACGAATTTAGACTCAATATCTTCACTGTCTTGCATGAGGTTAAGTGTAACATTATATGTTAAAAATACCACCCATTGTAACTTTTGATCGATTTAAATTTATCTCATCACTTGTAGAACTTATATGAAGTTCTTCATTTACTTGAGTCTCGAGTTCACTGATTTCTTCAGGAATATCAGGATTTCTCAAGTCTTGTTCTTCTTCAGGAGGTTCTTTTATATTATCATCTTTATTGATCTTTACGCTTCTCTTTCTAGAATTTTTATTCTTTGAACCCAATAGTCTACCGCGCTTCAGGCATGTTTGAGATTTAGAAGTTGTGATACTAGCAGATGGTGCATTTGGGACATCAATCAGGATAGACACATTCACTGCAGGGATATTACTTAGTTATCTGTTTCAAATCAGTAAATGCATTTGGTATTTGATTTGCTGTTGTTTGTAAGTGGATGATCTTTTGGACCTCCTGTTCACATATGCGTGTTCGTGGATCAAAATGAGATAATGATGAGACTTTTCACGCAATTTCTCTAATGACTTTTTGGGCTTCCTTTTTCTCTCCCCTTAATTGCGAGAAAATTTTTTCATCAAACCGACAATCTGCAAATCTGGCAGTAAATGAATCTCCTGTCAATGGTTTAAGATATCGAATTATAGAGGGTAAGTCAAACCCAATGTATATACCTAATCGCCGTTAAGGGCCCGTCTTAGTACGTTGTGGTGGTGCTACGGGCACGTATACCACACAATCAAAAATTCGTAGATGAGCTATAGTTGGTTCATGACCAAATACTAATTGTGATAGAGAATATTTATTATATTTAGTTGGTTTGAGGCGTACAAGTGCTGCTGCATGTAAGATAGCATGACCCCATACATTAATAGGTAATTTTGATTTCATAAGCAATGGTTTAACTATCAATTGTAAGCGCTTAACAAATGACTCTGCAAGGCCATTTTGAGTATGAACATGCGGTACCAGATGTTCAATTTTATCCCAATTGATATGCAGTAATCATCAAAAGTTTGGGATGCAAATTCATCAGCATTATCTAGACGAATAGATTTAATTGGATAATCTGAAAATTGCGCTCTTAATCTTATTATTTATGTCAGTAGCCTCGCTAATGCCAAGTTGCTGGATGATAAAAGGTACACATGAGACCATCTTGATGATGCATCTATTACGACCATAAAATATCTAAACACTCCACTAGGTGGATGAATAGGTCCACATATGTCCCCATGTATACGTTCCAAAAATCTCAGGGGATTCGATGCCGACCTTCAGGATCGATGGTTTGGCAATTAATTTGCCTTGATAACAAGTAACACATAAAAATTCATCAGTCGCAAGAATCTTCAAGTTCTTTAGCGGATGACCAATTAAATATTTAAGAATTCGTCTCATCATTATTGATCCAGGATGACCTACTCGGTCATACCATAGCACAAAAATTTTTGGATCAGTAAACTTCTGATTTACGATTGAATGTGCTTCACTGCCATAATTTTCTGCATAATATAGGCTAGACGATAAAGTCGGCAATTTTTTCAAAATATATTTCGGTCCTGAGACACTCTTGGTTATACCAAGGTATTCAATATTCATTTTATTTAGTGTCTCAACATGATATCCATTTCTGTGGATATCTTTAAAACTTAGCAGATTCCTTGGGGATTTAGAAGAGAATAATGAATCTTGTATAATAATTTGTCCCCTTAGACAGAAATATAGCAACTCTTCCGGAGCCTTCAATTATTTTTGCATTACCAGATATTGTAGTAACATTTGCTTTTCTTCTAAGTGTAGTAGAAAAATATTTTTCGTCCTTAAAAGTTGCATAAGTCATTCTACTGCCAATTACACAAATTTCTTCGTGGCTTGTTTATTGATAAACATAAAATTTGAGGCATATCAATTCTTTAAAGAGAAAAAATAATAAAGTAAATATTTATTTTAGACCTCATGCGTATTAATGAAAAGCCTTGCATAGATAATGAATTTAGGAATAACTTCCCAATCAACCGATCGATAAGATAAAATAAATGAATCTCATATTAATCTATACTTGTTTTTAAGTAGATATTTAAAATTGATGAGGATTCCATTATTTTACGGAACCATGTTATACTAACTTTTTTTTTCAATTGTATAAAACTTTGTGCAAATTAGGCATCACTCATTTGTCATATGTCATTTATTACAAGTACTTTGAAAATGGACCAGAAGAGCATATTTATATTAGAACAGTGATATAATAGGTCAAGAACTAATCTCACATTTATAATAATAAGAAAAACATGTACAATTTTATTTAGTTTACATAAGTCGTAAAAATACATGTTCATACATAAAAAAGTAGAAGTGAAACAATTAGAGAAAATTATTTAAATATTATCAGGCTTATCAGTATTCATATTTTCATCAATATTTAAATTTTCTTCTAGGAAATTTAAGTAGTCCGCTACATCCAGATGCATATGTTCTATATTATCATCAGATAAAAAATTTGTCTGTGAATTTTCGGCTCTTTTTAATGATGCCTGATAGAGCTGAACGAGGCGTTTAGATGATCGGTATATCTTTGACCAGTGTCCCTTTCCTCCACATCTGTGACATATTTTTTGAATTTTTTCTTGGAAAAGCTTCTGGATATTCTTCCCTCTCTTTTTATATTGCTGGTCGTGTCTCGGTGCGAGACGACTATCATGATTTCTTCTTTGACCATGACCACGACCACAAGCATGACCACGATCATGACTGGGGCCATGATTTCTTTCTCATTGGTTATAGTTCACCTGATTTATTTCATGGAGTGGTGTAGAACCAATGGGCCCACTATCATGATTTTTCATCAATAAGTCATTGTGTCTTTCAGCAATAAGAAAGTTGGAAAGTAATTCAGAATATTTAGTAAACCCCATACCACAATATTGTTGCTGTAGGAGCATATTTGCGGGGGAGATGTGTAGTATGTCTTTTCAAGCTTGTCATTTTCAGTGATTTCTTCTCTTCATAAGTTCAGTTGTGATATAATTTTGAACATTGCTGAATTATATTTAGTCATATTTTTAAAATCTAATAATCTTAGATTTAACCAATCATGACGTGCTTGTGGAAGGACGACCAACTTCAGGTGGTCGTATCTTCTTTAAGATTCTTTCATAATTTTAGGGGATCTTTTATTGTCAGATATTATAAATTTAAACCCTCATCAAGATAGTGAGAGAGAAAAACTAAAGCTTTAGCACAATTTTGATTAGATGATTTATTGTCATCGTTAATGGTGTCTGTCAGACCCATTGATTCTAAATGTAATTCAGCATCTAGTGCCCATGATACATAATTTGATCTAGAAATATTAAGAACAATAAATTCAACTTTTGAAATGTTAGACATTTTAATAAAATAAAATTCTTACCCCTTTATCTGTTAAAAATATCTTGAAGTGGGCAGATTTTCATGCTGATAACGTATTATAAATAATTAAAATTAATCGGAGAAGAAAGAGAGGAGGAAACGTATTCGTATATTCACATATCTGTGTATTGATTCTAAAGAAATGTGTGTTAGATATAACAAAGTATAAGAGGTGTGGGCCTACAAGAGCCACATCCTTATGACTTATTTATCTATCTTTTACTATTCCCTGTACACGTTTTACTATTCTCCGTTCATGATTTATTCTTTTACATATAAAAAATTCTAAATTTTCCGACAACACCCACTTTTTCAAAACCTATTCTTCAACTTCCCCTTTTCACTCTTAAGATCAAATGCAAAATCAAAGAAAAAAAAGAGTTTTCTTCTTTAGTTCTTCTTCTCTTTTCTTTCTTCATTGCTTTTGCCATCTTCGTCGTTGCCGTCATTCCATCTCATCAATTTTGTGGGGTCATTGTGAAGGTAAGATTTTGTTTATTTTTTTTCAGTCATGGTTTTGATTTTTGTTGTAAAAATGAGTATCTAGATTTAAGAAGATGAAAAAGTATATGTATTTCTACTTGGATAGGATTGTTCTTGTTGGTGTTCTTTGATTTTGTACTCTATGAAGATGAAATTTTTGGGTATGAGTGCTATTTTTTTTGTTTGATTTTTTGTAAAAATGAATATTTAGGTTTAAGAAGATGAAAAAATATATGTATTTCTACTTGGTGGGATTGTTCTTGTTGGTGTTCTTTGATTTTGTACTCTATGAAGATGAAATTATTGGATATGGTTGTTGTTGTTTTTGTTTGATTTTTGTTGTAACAATGAGTATTTAGGTTTAAGAAGATAAAGTATATGTATTTCTACTTCGGCAGGATTATTCTTGTTCTTGTTCTTTGATTTTTTACTCTTTGAAGATGAATTTTTTGGGTATGGATGTTGTCGTTTTTGTTTGATTTTTGTTGTTATATTCTTTATGAGAAAAATGTTTGATTGGTTGGCTGATTTCAGATATGGTTGGTTGCTCGATTTTAAAGTATTGACAGTAATTGTTAAAGTACTTACAACAACTGATATGATTATTGTTTTTCTTTGATTTTTGTTATGATTTTTCTAAGAAAAATGTATTGCGTGCTCTAATTTCTACTTGGGTAAGGTTGTTCTTGTTGATGTTCTTTGATTTGTTGTTATATGAAATTTTCGGGTACAATGTTGTTGTTTGATTTTTGTTGTTGTACTCTTTATGAGAAAATATTTTGTTGGTTGGTTGATTTTGAGTATGGTTGGTTACTGATTTTAAAGTATTTACAACAATTTTTGAAGTACTTACAACAACTGCTATGGTTGTTGTTTTTTTTAAATTTTTTTTGTTATGCTTTTTGTGAGAAAAAAGTATTGCATGCCCTAATTTCTACTTGGATAGGATTGTTCTTGTTGATGTTCTTTGATTTGCTGTTGTACTCTTTGAAGATAGATTTTTGGGCATGTGGGTGTTGTTGTTTAATTTTTATTGTTGTACTCTTTATGAGAAAAATGTTTGGTTGGTTGGGAGATTTTAAAGTATTTGCATTATTTGTTGAAGTACTGACAACAACTTCTATGATTATTGTTGTTATACTCTTTGTGAGAAAAATATTGGTGTTGAGAATAATATTATTGTTGTTGGATTGCTAAACTTTTTCAAACAGTCAGTGAAGCACTTGCTGAAATTTTTGTAACAGCTCCTTTGAAAGTCTTTCATTCATGTAGTAATGAGCTCTTAAATAGGTTGTTATTGATTGTTGTTGTACTTTTTTTTGAGAAAAGAATGCATGTTGTTCATGTAGGGATGTTCTTGCTTGTTATTTTTGTATCAAGTTTGAAAAATATATATTTGCTAAAAATTATAAATTTGCTGCACTGAAATTGTGTATCTGCTGAAATCTCGGAATTTGTTGAAAAAAACTAATAAATTATCTCTATTTTGTGACAGGAATTTTTATATCAATGACTCAATCTAAAAGGAAAAAAATTCTAGACCTGATGTTCCTACGAGAGCTTGAAAAAGAAGGCTAGTTATATCTGAAGAAGAGGATGAATCACAAGAAGAATTAACAGATCTTATTGAACGTGTCACTGCTGAGGCTGCTGCTGGTGCCAGTCCGTCAGTTGCTAGTGTCAGTCCCACAACAAAGGAGGAGGAGACTAATTTCAAAAAGCACTCCTGAATGCTAAGAAGAAACAACTACATAGGAGTAGCAACTAGCAACTACTATGGAGGAGTAGCAATCAACAAATGGCACAGAGGAGTAGCAATTAGCAGATGCTACAAAGGTGCAACAATCAGTAGATGATGCAACGAAAAGAGATTAAGTATTGGAGTGGTGATTTTCTATATTTGTATTATTTTGGGAGGAAGTTGTTGATTTAAAGGTTGGATGTTCATTTAATGCTTGGATGATGGATATAATGATTATATTTTTATTTCTAAAAATTTTTAGGGATGTTAATGATGGATAGTCTTTTTATGGACATGTATTTTCTTTGAATGTTAATGATTGATATTTTATGTTATAGACATATCCCATTTTATAGAAATATCCAATTTTATGTTGAAATGTTAATGTTGTATTAATTATTAAATTCTAACAGTCGTAACATTTACTATGAATATACTTAGCAAGTCAGCATCTTGCTAGGGCTATTATTATATCTACTGTGAAATGACTCAGCAAGTCATCTAGGATAGTCTTAACATTTGCTGTAAATATACCTAGCAAGTCAACATCTTGCTGGGGTCATCCTTAAATATATTGTGAAATGACTCAGTAAGTCATATACTTGATGGGATAGTCTTAAAATTTGCTATGAATATACTCAGCAAGTCAGCGTCTTGCTAGGGCTATCATTATATCTGCTGTGAAATGACTTAGCAAGTCATCTACTTGCTGGAACACTCATATCATTTTTTGTAAATATACTCAACAAGTCAACATTTTGGTGGAGCTATTCTTATACCTGCTGTGACATGGCTCAGCAAGTCATTTGCTTGCTGGGAAAATTGTATCATTTGCTATGAATTTACTCAACAAGTCAACTTATACTGCTGTGAAAATGACTCAACTAGTTAATATCTTGTTGGGTCTATCCTTATATCTATTGTGAAATGACTTAGCAAGTGACCTGCTTACTGGGATAATCTTAACATTTATTTTAAAAATGACTCAGCAAGTCAAATTTTGCTGGGGCTATCCTCATATCTGCTGTGAAATGACTCAACAAGTAACTTACTTGCTGGTACAGTCTTACATTTGCTATGAAAATAATTCAACAAGTCAATATCTTGCTGGGTCTATCCTCATATCTGCTATAAAATGACACAGCAAGTGACCTACTTACTGGTTTAGTCTTAGCATTTATTGGAAAATGACTCAACAAGTCAGCATCTTGCTGTGACTATCTTTATATCTGTTATGAAATGACACAACAAGTCAATAACTTACTGTGATAGTCTTAATATTTATTGTGAATATGTCTCAGTAAGTCAACGACTTGCTGGACAATCGTACCATCTGCTGTGAAGTTACTCAGCAGCCCAACTTATACTGAATAATTGTCTATGTAAATGTCAAATCTAGTGATAAATTGAATTGTGTTAGTCCAATTTCATATTAAAATCTAGATTCAGTAGCGATCTTATACATTGGGAGGTAATTAAATATACAATCTGTTGAATAATTATACATGTAAGTGATGGTGAGTAAGTAAATCGATTATTAGTTGGTTATCTCAATATATTTTATAATATATGAGGTGGAGTTAATCCAATGTCGGGTTAAATGCAAGAATCAGTAATGATCTTATATATTGAGATAGTACTTACACAACTAATAGGATCATAATTGTAGATCATACTTATTTTAGTTGATTTTTTCAGTAGTTAGTCCATTTGATCATGGTCATGGATAAATATAGTGATTTTAGTCTAATTCAACATTAGAAATAAGCCGATGGTAAAGATTTTGTTTAAATTTATTATAGCAAGTTGGCTAGTTGTTGAACTATTTGTGGCAATTGCTGCAAAATATCTAGCAAGATATGCAGTTGTTGAATTTATTTTAGCAATTGCTGTGTATTGTGTAGCATTTGTTGTAAAGTAAGTAACAATTGGTGTAAAATTTGTAGCAATTGCTCAACTCTTCTATAGCAAGGTAGTTAGTTGTTATAGCAAGTTGACTATAAGTTGATGTTATAAATCATATCTAGTGATAAATTGAGTTGTGCTAGTCCAATTTCTGATTAAAAGCTAGATTCAATAGTGATCTTATACATTGAGGTGGTAATTAGACAAATAATATACAATCTATTGAGTAATTGCATATGTCAGTGATGGTGATTAAGTAAATTGATTATTAGTTGGTTGTGTCAATATGTTTTATAATATATGAGGTGGAGTTAATCTAATGTCGGGTTAAATGCTAGAATTAGTTATGATCTTATACATTGAGATAGTACTTACACAAGTAATAGGATCATGGTTGTAGATCATATTTATTTCAGTTTATTGTTTAATTAATTAGTTCATATGATCATGGTTATGGATGAATATAGTGATTTTAGTCTAATTTAACACTAGAAATAAGTTGATGGTAAAGATTTTGTTTGAATTTGTTATAGCAAATTGGCTAGTTTTTGAACTAGTTGTAGCAATTGTTGTAAAATATCTTAGCAAATTAATCAGCTTTTGAATTTTTGTTAGCAATTGCTAAAAATGGTATAGCATTTGCTATAAAGGTAATAACAATTGCTGTAAATTATGTAGCAATTGTTGTAGAATTTGTAGCAATTGCTGAACTTTTCTATCGCAAGGTAGTTACTTGTTATAACAAGTTGATATAAGTTGATGGTATCAATCATATCTAGTGATAAATTGAGTTGTGTTAGTCCAATTTCATATTACAAGCTAGATTCATAGTGACCTTATACATTGAGGTGGTAATTAGACAAGCAATGTATAATCTATTGAGTAATTGCATATGTAAGTGATGGTGATTAAGTAAATTGATTATATATTGGTTGTGTCAATATATTTTATATATATATGAGGTGGAGTTAGTCCAATGTTGGGTTAAATGCTAGAATTAATAATGATCTTATACATTGAGATAGTACTGACACAAGTAATAGGATCATAGTTGTAGATCATACTTATTTCAGTTAATTTTTTCATTAATTAGTCCATTTGATCATGGCTATGGATGAATATAGTGATTTTAGTACAATTCAACACTAGAAATAAGTTGATGGTAAAGATTTTGTTTGAATTTGTTATAACAAGTTAGCTAGTTGTTGAACTAGTTGTAGCAATTGTTGTAAAATATCTTAGCAAGTTATTTAGTTGTTGAATTTTTATAGAAATTGCTAGGAATTTTATAGCATTTGTTGTAAAGGTAGTAACAGTTGCTGTAAATTAAGTATAACAATTGTTGTAGACTTCGTAGAAGTTGTTGGAAAACTCTGTAGCAAATACTATATAGGTATAGCTATTTCTATAAATTATGTAGCATTTGCTGTGAGATCAACAACAATTGCTAAAATATTAGTAACAATTGTTGTAAATGGAGTAACAATTACTGTTAAACTGTTGGTAGTTTAAAATGCAATTTCTTAATATCTAAAGCATTTGATGAAAAATGTATTCTAATAACAATAATAATGATAATATTAAATAACAACAAATGTTAATTGTACAAATAATATTTTGCATAAAATTAATATATGCAAAATGAAACAAATTCAAAAACACCAAATAAAAGTGAGCGTACTTTTGAAACATTTTGCTCCGAGCATGTAGTTTACTTGTGCCCAACCTTTTTGCATATGGAACATTTGTTCTTTTTGCTTGAAAATGATTATAAGATACTTGGCCGCCTCTTCTTTGCTTTTCTTCCCACCTTTCCCGTCACAATATGTGGAACAGGCTTCCTTCATCTTCCAAATAAATTCGTAAACTCACTTAATTTTTTATTCTAAATGGAGTCACTCTCTGTTTTTCGCCACAAGAATGCATGTAAATGATGACGATATCTTTCGGCTCATAATTTAATTCACAACTGACAATAATTTGATTCACAAAATCCTAATTCATGATGTCTTGATTCACAATCATCGCTATCATCTCGATCATTTCTTGTCTTTCTAATGCTTAATAAAATGATTGTTAGACTCAACTCATTCACCATGATAATCTATTCCTTCCTATTGATGATATTGAAGGTACCTAAATAAATAATATTTAAAAGTGTAACATGAGAAAATTATACAGAAATACAACAACTATTGTATTTAATAGTAGCTACTTCATCAGTTGAAACATCAGATGTGACAAATACTGCAATACATTCAGCAATGATTCAAAACTGCTGCAGGAAGTGGTGAACCAATTACTGAAAAAAATATTTCAACTATTATTCTATATCGTTCAGCAACTACACTGCTGAACTTATTTCAGCAACTGCTGAACTTATTTCAGCATCTGCTGCAACGTCGCTGAAAATAGCTCAGCAGTGAAGAATTACAACAATAATAAAAACAACAATAAAAACACAAAACTCAAATAAACAACACCAGATTCATTTTTATTAGTCATAATAGTGATTAAAAGTTATCTTTCAAGTAATTTCCAAAACTATATGAACAAATGCCTCAAAAATTGATTTCTTTTTTCTCCCAAATTTGAAGTAGTTTGAGGGAAAGGGGAGAGGAGAAAGGAGCAGCAGTTGAAAATTTTCTCAAATTGGGAATTAGGGTATTTTATTAGGTGGATTGAAGTGTAAAGAGAAAAACCTAGGGTCATATAAGAAAATGGTCAAATATTATTAACCCTTTTATTATTAACCCTTTATTATCAACCTGTCACTACACCTAATTCTTAAAACTTGAGTCATTTTTTTTTAAATTTTGAAACCTTTTTGTCACCCTTAGTTCAATCACTCGCTTGGCACAATGTTTAAGAAAAAGGGAAGACTTTTGAAACTTGTAGTCTAAAATCAACCATCATAAGTATCTGTGTGGATGAAAATTATTTTATTGGGAGCAAAAACGAAACTTTAACTTAAAGTTATTTCTAATTCAAGTAAGGTGACATTCTTCTTTGGGACGGTTAAAAAGGAAAGTGCGCGACATAAAATGGGATGAGGGAGTAAAACTTAATAAAAATTAGGTTGGGTCTTGATCGATTTTATAATCCATTATTCAACCTATTTTGATCCAATTCATTTTGACTCGGGCAAATTTGAGTTGGATTGAATCTTGATTTGTTTGTTGTTTTGACTTATTATAACTTGCCCAAATTTGATCCAACTTGTCAAATCGTTATGCCTATTTGTAAGACAATTACAAGTACAAAATGACATGTGCGTACACTTACTGGCCTTAAATTTTCACCCACGTGATTTTTTGTTTTTTCTTTTACAATTGATCTTTAAAATCCTAAACTCTCCTCTTCTCAACATCTCCCAACTATTTTTTTCTCCTCTACTGCATATATTTTAAACTTCCTTCTTCTTCATTTTATTCTTTTATAGTCTAATTTGATTTGTTCTTTCATTTTGATTTTTAACTTATTTGTCTTCTTCATTTGTTTTTTAGGAAAAAGGAAGAGAGGTAATACATGCTGTCAGTTATTACTTCAGGTGGTTTCTCACACTCCAATAAATCAAGTGTGCAACATTTAAAAAAAGGAGATAGTCTATTTATGTTCTTGACACTTAACTTTTAAAATAAATTATTAAATAGAACTCCTTTTTTGGTGTCAAAGTAATAATTAGGAACAGTGATATCAAAAAAGTAATAATTAGGAATAGTTATTGATTTTTAGAAAAAAAATATCGATTATGACACTTAACTTTAAAAATAAATTATTAAATTGAACTCTTTTTTTGGTGTCAAAGTAATAATTAGGAATAGTGATGTCAAAAAAAGTAATAACTAGGAATAGTTATTGATTTTTAGAAAAAAATATCGATTATGACACTTAACTTTAAAAATAAATTATTAAATTGAACTCCTTTTTGGTGTCAAAGTAATAATTAGGAAAGTGATGTAAAAAAAATTAATAATTAGGAATGGTGATTGATTTCTAAAAAAGAAAATATCTATTATAGAATATACAATGGTACGAATCTTCAATTGAATTTTTCTTTCCATTTTTTACAGAAAGGAAAAAACTTAAATAGAGCAACAACTGTATGAGTAGAGAACTTCTTTCTTTGTCCTTGTTCATATTTTAAAAAATATTTTGAAATCCCAATGCAAGAAAAATTATCCATATTCCTTTCACAGCTTCTCCTCTTTCTTCTTTGTCCATTTTTTTGTGTTTCTCTTTTATACAGTTGATTAATCTGTGTAAGTTTTTGTTTAGTTCTTATTCTTGCCGGTTGCATTAGTGTTGTCCGATATGGCTGATGAAAAAACTCCCGTTCAAAGACGACTCCATTTATATCACGTCCCGGGAGCGGACCCAAGACGTCTAGTCCCCAAGCGAACCACTTGGCCTTATCACATTCATCCACTCAACAATATTACTAATCAGCAGAAGATAAATGAGAATAAATGGGCACATCCTAGTCGTAATAGTAATGATAAATAAAGGTCAGTGGAAAGAAACTATCTTACAAGTTCTAATATCAACGTCTGACTCTAGTTTATGAAGCCTCTATCACTATTACATGGTGCCAATGACAGGTCCATGGCTACCTCAATCCAACATAAAAAAATAAGCAGTTCTAAACTCTAAAGCATGATGAAAATAATGCAATGACCCCTCCGAAGTAAGGGAGGCTCACCACTCTGCTGAATACTCGAAGGTTCTCAACGGTTTGCCTGTTGATGACCTCTATCCTGCGTATCTACATCATAATACGATGCAGTCCAAAAGGGGATGTCAGTACTTGAAATATACTGGTATGTAAAATAGCTGAGTGAAACCGAAACAGGAAGAATAATAGTAAAAGCAATAACAACTCAATATAGAAATAAATCAACATGTTAAATGTCTATCTAAAGAAAGAATAAAGAGTAGACAAGTTACCCATCTACCAATCAACTCATCATCAAATCAGACTCACCTTAGAAGGACTCATCTCAACTCATCTCATCACATCACATCTTATCTCATCACATCTCGACTCAGAGTACTCTAGGTAGGAACTTTCTAGGAGTTTCTCTAATCCGACAACAATCACTTATGAGCCAGTGATCATACAACAATCACGCTGATGTTGCCACAACCGTCTCATACTTGCCAGGCAGGGGACGAATCAAATTCACTAGGGACTCTAACAATCCTTTAAGTCCTCTATTGTTTCAGGGACTTTATCTAGAGGGAATCACAATGAGATGCAATGGTTCTAATCCTCACCTAAGTTTGGCTACGTAGTTTGACGAGTTCGATTTGGACTAACTCTTACTCTTTCGGTGCTCGATACTCCTCCTATGACTCGATGCTCATAAAACAATCGATCCAGTCAATACATCTCTGTTGACTCATCTCAACTGAGCCTTATGAAGGCTCTCATCATTCAATCAGTCTCAGAGAGACTCTAATCATCTCACCATTCAACATCTCATTCAATAATTCAAGGATTTGAGCAATCATTAGTGATCAATCGGATAGATAAATCTTTAGAGTTCATTTTTGGAGACTCAAGGACTATCAAGTTCTATCAACTCATCATCTCATCATTCTCACATCTTACTCTCAATCACAATCCCAAATCACATTCCCAATCGAGGCACTAGACTCAATCCTACCTTCTTTCACGCAATCTTTAAGAAATTGTAGATAGGATTATGGAATACTTCAAGTATAACATTCAATTCAAGTAAAAAAGTTTATGATGATCATCAACATATGAAAATAATCTAGTTTTCAAGAAAATATTCAAAAGAAATTATGCATATTGACTCAAGAACCTTCAATCAACCATCTAAGACCACCTGTGGGGTACATGAGAGGACAATCTCATGTTTTTATTTAGCCTGACATACCTGGGATCGAAGCTCTCTAATTCAACCATCAAGAATTCCCAAATCTTGTGTTCTTCTTTCTTCTCTCTCAAGCCCTATCTTTCAAGTATAATGACGAAGGACTTAGAATGGAGGTTTTGACCGTATTTTATCATCAAAACGACCTAGATGGGTCATGGTTCATGTTTAAAAGAGGTTAAAAGAATTCCAGAATACCCCTCCAAAGAATAAAATTTTAAAACTTGATGATGCAAGTTGGAATGATAAGTTCGCGACGCGGACCTGTCACGCATCAGTGATTTTCGAAAATTAGTCCCGTTGAAATTTTGAGAAAAAGTATGTGTGGTTGAGCATTGGGTCCTCGTCACGGAGCCGTCGCGTACTCTCACTGTTTTGGGTCCGCATTGGGTCCGCGTCGCGGAGCTGTAGTACTCTCACCGTTTTAGTCAATTTTTGTGAAAATGTTTTTTTGACTCGGTTGCTCTTAAATCGAGTCGAGACCATTTATCGACTCAATTTTTCGCGCTGATCATAAATCCGGTCTTGAATTTCCCATTCGAGCTTGGGAAGATGAGTTACGCGCACGTCTCCGTTCTAGGGGTATTTTGGTAATTTTATTGAGCTTTACATCATCTCTCCCTTGGGATCATTCGTCCTCGAATGAGGAGTAAGGGTAGATATCAAGGCACGAACAGACTCGAAACTCTTCTCAACATTCAATGTATCAATCTATCTTTCAACTCCTCATTTCTATCAACAATCTCTATCCGGGCTCACGAATAGATAATCAACATGAAAAGACAATCAATTTGGTCAAGGATAAAGAATTTACCTTCAACATTTTCATTCATTGGCTCGAATAGATACATATATTTCGCTTTCATCTCTTCCTCACCTTCCCATGTGGCCTCCTCAAAGAATTGATTCCTCCACAGGACTTTGCCTGAGGCTATCTCTTTGGTTCTCAATCTGCGAATCTGATGATCAAGGATTTGGACCAAAACTTCTTCGTAGGTCAAACTATCCTTCACTGTTATGCTCTCCACATGGATTATCAAGTTAGCATTTCTTCAACATTGACACATGAAACACCGGATGAATATCATCTAACTCGGAAGAGAACTCTAATTAGTAGGCAACCTTCCCAATCCTTTTCACAATTTGATAGGGTCCAATATAACGTGGACTCAATTTACCCTTCCTCCTAAATCTCATGACACCTTTCATCGGTGACACTTTCAAATATACCCAGTCATCCACTTTGAACTCCAAATCTCTCCCCCTGGTATCGGTGTAGGATTTCTGGCAACTTTGCGCAGTCTTTAATCGCTCTCTAATGATCTTAACCTTCTCCATTGTTTGATGGACAAGATCAGTCTCAATCAACTCCGCTTCTCCAATCTCGAACCATCCAATTGGTGATCTACCTCTCCTCTCGTATAAAGCTTCATAGGGAGCCATCTGAATATTTGCATGATAATTATTGTTATACGCAAACTCAATCAATGGTAGGTGCTCATCCCAATTTCCATAGAAATCAAGGACGCAGGCTCTCAACATATCTTCTAACGTCTGAATCGTATGC
>JAPFFP010000009.1:1727425-1746490 GCA_026153255.1 Solanum medicagineum | reverse complement strand
GGAGGCATTATCCGACAGTTTCAGTCAACACACAGCAGCATACACACACATTTCTGATCTAAAATCAACACGACATTGCAAAACTGAGTCAAGATGGAAAACGGGTTCAGAGAATTAACAAGAGTCATTGTAATAATAACAATAAAAATCAGCGTCAAACCATCACAGTAAGCATTTTCAGCCAAGATAAACATAACAACTTCGATATAGCTTCATGAATTCATATTCGAACACAACATACGAAACTCGAAACGAAAAATGCGTTTAGAGATTACCTTTGTCGGAGCAGCGAAACTGGGACGACGACGAGCGATGAATTTTGACACCACAAACGAAGTCCGTTTTCGATTCTTTGACTCAAAAGAACCGCTATTCTGGCTTGAATCGACGGACTTTTTTACTAGTAGTGATGGCTATGGAATACGCTAGAGTTTTTCGGATCGATTTCTGATCGATGATTGCTCTTTTCAAGATTTCGATCGCCGCCCAAGATTTAGGAGATTTCTTAGACGACTGACGACTAGGGTTTTTGAGAATTTTAATCGCCGCCTATACTCCTTTTTTGAACTTTGTTCGCCGCCCCCCAAAAACGAAGAAGATGGGGGATTATGCATCCCTCGATTAGGGTTTGAAACGGATGAAATTTGAATTTGAAAAAATGAGCACGCGTGGCCGACAACGGATCGTGGGGGAGCGGGATTGTCGGGGAACGTTGGAATGTGAATGGGAGAAAAGGGTGCGGCGCTGCTTTTAGGGTTTCTGTTTTTTTTTTTGAGGGGAAAGCAATGAAGAAGAAGGAGAAGGGGAATGGGAAATAAGGTATTAGGGGCGCGTGGGTTACACGCGCCCGCCTTGATTTTTTTTTTTTGAAAATAATTGTTTGAAAATTGTTAAAAATAAAAATAAAGCTCGATGACTAATTTGACACCGTGGAGGGTAAAACTTGGGTGTCAACAGCTTGCTTCAACTACGGTTTTGTAAAAATAATGAAAAAATTTAATAACAATTAATTATATCATTAGAAATAAATTTATGAATAATTGTTGGGCCCGTGTTTTCCACGGGCATAGATTCATTTTTTTCTATAGGTCTCAACAATTAACAACTTTAAATATTAAATCGAGAGTAAAAGTGAATTTACATTTGGCCCGTACTAGCACAAGATGCCTGCTTGAGCAGTTTAAGAGTACATCGGTAATTTTGAATGGTTCTTCTGTTATAATGAAACTGAGAAGTTCATATATATTGATAAATAAATTTTCGCTACACTCTCAAAAGTTTAAGTGCAACTTAAATTAGTTTTCTATAGTTCTCAATAATTAACAGCTTAAAATATCAAATACTAAAAGTAAATTCATATTGAGCTCGTCCCAGCACGGACTATCGTAACTAGTATATATATAAATATCTAGAAAAGAATCATATTGTTGGAAACAATAATTATTCCCACAAATTATATAATAATATAGTGGAGTGAATTATTTTTGAGTTGAATGGTGGACCCACCACATATCTTGTATGTGTAACAATGGCTATATAAAGCTATGATGTTAAGGGAAATTGACGCACGAAAATAGAAGAAAAATATTACATTCATAAACAAATTTCTAATTCTCTTTCTCTACATGTGAATCAAATTTAGTATATAACAATACACTACCATAGAGTATTCCCCTTTCAGGTCTTCCATCTTTAATATTCATTCTAATTAATCCAGATCCTATTTTATAACACGTTATCAGCACGAGTTTCTAGCCAATTAAGATTTGTTAAAATCGGAGTTATCTTTCTCTTAAAAGATTAATCGAATTGGTATACATATTTATATATTTATTTATAATATCCTTAACATGACTTCCCTAAATAAGCTAATCACATATTTTCAAATATGATATATGCTTGTTACTAGTTATGTTTACCCTTGTTGTTATTATAATTATGGTCCCTTTTGATCAATCTATGAATTAGTATCTGTTTTAAATTCAATAAAAATTCATGTGTTTAACAAATTGAACTAGGTCTTTTTGGTAATAATCAATAGTTATGCACTGCTGTAGAAACATAGAAAAGAACATAGTAACATCCAACTTTATTTAGCTGGTTTGAATTATATAGAGTTTGCCACTAGTGTTGTGGACTTTTGTCATAATTCTCAACCCTTTTTTTTTATGAAACTTTGGTTCATTTTAAAACCAATATTATTAAAACTTTTACATGATACACCTATAGTATTAATTATTACGATATGTATGATGTATATGATTTTTTTTAAGAGTGTTGCCTAGATTTCATGGTAATGTGTTTGGCGGTCCAGTTAATCTATAATTATAAATTATATTTATGATAATAGGTTAATTAGAAAATTTATAAATATATTTCTCTTGTATATACATATATGACTATTTGTGTGACATAAACAAGATTAATATTGTGTTAGATATAACTATAATTCAAATAAAATTATTTCACTAATATCTATTGAATTTTGTAGTAAAATATTATACATAAAATTTATCATTTTAATACTTCATGAGTTTATATGACTTTGCCACATCCATGTTCATGCATATAATACGTTTTGTACTCATATAATATTTTATCATTTGAAATATTAATTTATCATTAAAATCAATATTATGTTATTAAATCAATTATTTTATGATAGCTTTCATCATGTCGAATTTGTAAAAACTTGAATTTGTGGCACTTGACATCTCTGGAAAGAACTATTTATCATGGGTTCTTGATGCTGAGATTCACCTTGCCGTTAAGGGTCTTGGTGACACTATAATCGAAGGAAATAAAGCATCGAGTCAAGATAAAGCGAAGGCAATGATTTTCCTTCGTCAACATCTTGATAAAAATTTGAAGGTTGAATACTTAACGGTGAAAGATTCACTTGAATTGTGGATCGGTCTGAAAGGAGGGTAAGACCACCTTAAGACCACGGTATTGCCAAGGGCTCGTTATGAGTGGATGCACCTACGGTTTCAAGATTTTAAAACCATAGTTGAATATAATTCTGTTGTATATAGAATCACTTCCCAATTAAAATTATGTGGGAAAATTATAACGGATGAGGACATGTTAGAAAAAACATTAATCACTTTCCATGCCTCAAATTTTGATATTACAGCAACAATATCGTGGGAAAAGTTTTAAAAAAAATATTCGGAATTGATCTCATGCCTACTGGTGGCTGAGCAACATAACACCTTATTAATGAAAAATCATGAGGCCCGTCCCATTGGAACTGCTCCGTTATCGGAAGCAAATGTGGTAAAAGCACATGGCCTGTCTGAAATAAGACAAAATAATTAGGCCAGAATTATATGCATAGGCATGACAAAGGCAAGAGACGATTTAATAATCGTCGTGGTGGTGGTCACCATAAAAGGGAGAACAATACGTGTTCTCAAAGGAATTCCTTAAAAGGCAATTGTCATCGTTGTGGAATGAAAGGCCACTGGAAAAATGAATGTCGAACGCCTGAACATTTTGTTAGGCTTTATCAAAATTCCTTCAAACTGAAGGCAAATAAAGGTGGTGCTTCTTCCAGTGCTCGAATAGAGTCACACTTGACTCTTGAAAATAATGAGGCAGGTCCTTCACAAACATATAACGATAGTATTGAAGCAAATCTGGCTTTGAAGGATGATATTTTAATGATCTCAATGACCTTACTCATCTGGATGTTGAAGATTTTTTGGGGGATCATAACTGATATTTAATTTTATGATGTATAACATGTTGTTCATGTGGCTTTTACTTCTCTTATGAAATTTAAATTATAATAAAATAAAATTTAAGTTTTCTTACTATATTATTAATTATCTTATTTCTCATAATGAACTTTTATTTTGTGAATATAAAATTTCAATCTTCTATTGAATCCAAGATGAGTAATGGATAAATGTGCCTTCTGGATAGTGCCACAACCGCACTATATTAAGAGAAAAGAAATATTTCTCTCATTTGGTTATGAGAGGAGTTAGTGTTACATAATATCTAGTAGTACTAAAATAATTGAAGGCTTTGGAAGAGCAACCTTATTACTACCTGGGGGAACAATATTAATTATTCATAATGCTTTATATTGTAGTAAGTCTCAAAGAAACTTGTTAAGTTTCAAAGTTATTCGCCAAAATGGCTATCATCCTGAGACTGAGAATGAAGGAAAGGCTGAATACCTTTATATTACTACAATAAATAATGGGAAGAAAGTTGTCCATGAAAAATTATCTGCACTTTCTTCTAGGTTGTACCATACAATTATTGGTACAGTTAAATCACATGCCATAGTAAACAAAAGGTTTACTAATTGTAATGATTTTATTATTTGGCATGATCAATTGGGGCATCCTCGTTATAATATGATGCGCAGAATTATTGAGAATTCACATGGGTATACTTTGAAGAATCATTTCTTCAATCAAGGGAATTCTCTTGTGCTGCTTATTCCCAAGGAAAATTGATTGTTAAACCATCAACATCTAAAGTTGGATTTGAATCCTCTGCGTTTCTGGAACGCATACAGGGTGATATTTATAGGTCAATTCACCCTTCATGTGGACCATTTAAATATTGTATAGTCTTCATAGCATCTACAAGATGGTCACATGTCTTCTTATTATCAACTCGCAATATGGCTTTTGCGAGGTTGTTGGCTCAAATAATAAAGTGAAGAGCACAATATTCAGATTATGCAATAAAGATAATTCGTCTTGATAATGCTGGTGAGTTTAGATCTCAGGTATTTAATGATTATTGTTTATCTATTAGGATAACAATTGAACATCTTGTTGGTCAAGTTCATACTCAAAAAATGGTCTAGTAGAGTCATTGATTATATGTCTCCAATTGATAGCCAGACCATTGTTGATGAGGATAAAGTTGTCTGTTTCAATGTGAGGCATGCCATATTTTGCATGCAGCAGCACTTGTGCACATAAGGCCAACCAGTTATCATGATGTCTCCCCATTACAGTTGGTTTTTCGTCAGGAGCCAAATATTTCCCATCTTAGGGTCTTTGATTATGCGGTATATGTTCTAATTGCCCCACCACAACGCATAAAGATGGGTCCCCAAAGAAGGTTGGGAATATATGTTGGGTATGAATTTCATTCTATTATAAAATATTTAGAGCTTAGAACTAGAGATTTATATACGACAAGGTTTGTCGATTGTCATTTTGATGAATCAGTATACCCAACATTAGGAGGAGAACATAAACAATTGGAAAACAAGATAGATTTGACATTCATTATTATTATCTCATTTGGATCCTTGAACAAGTCAATGTGAGCAAGAGGATCAAAAGTTGATTTATTTGCAAAGTGTTGCAAATCAACTACTAGATACATTTACTAACCTTTCAAGGGTTACGAAATCGCATATTCCGGCTGTTATTGCTCCAGTTCGAGTTGATGTCCCAATAGGACAGACTCTTAAGCAAATGAGTCTAGACCACACTTAAAATATGGAAGGCCAATGGGTTCCAAGGATAAAAATCCTCGGAAAAGAAAAGGGATAAATGATCATACAGAGGCAATGGCTCAAAAGGAACCTCGAGACATAACAAATGGTGACATCACCGAAAAGGTTCAGGTACCTGAAAAATAATGAAAATGAAGAGATCTCAATAAGTTATGTCTCGACGGGGAAAAGGTGGAGCCGAAATTATATTATGGTCGAGAATATTTTTGTCTATAATGTTGCTATTGAAATAATTCAACAAGATGAGGATCTTGAACCAAAATTTGTCGATGAATGTAGACAGAGAAATGACTGACCAAAATGGAAGGAAGAAATTCAAGCAAACTTGACTTCGCTTGAAAAAACGTGAAATTTTTTGATCAATAATTCGAAAACCTGAAGGTGTCAAGCTAGTGGGGTACAAATGGATTTTCGTGAGAAAGCGAAATGAAAAGGGTGAAGTCGTAAGATACAAAGCACAACTTGTGGCCCAAGAATGTTCGAAAAGGCCTGACATTGATTATGAGGAGACATATTCTCCTGTGGTAGATGCAATTACCTTCAGGTACCTAATGAATTTGATAGTTCATCAAAAGCTTGAAATGCACATGATGGACGTAGTTACTGCCTATTTATATGGATCATTGGGCCACGATATTTTTATGAAAATTCCTGAAGGATTCAAAGCACCTGAAGCATACAGTGATTGTCGAGAAAATTATTCAATAAAGCTTCAAAAATCCTTATATGGATTGAAACAATTAGTTGAATGTGGTATAATCGCCTTAAGCAAGTATTTGCTAAGGGAAGAGTTTAAAATGATCTAATTTGTCCTTGTGTCTTTATGAAAAGGTTTGGATTTGAATTTGCCATTATAGTTGTATATGTTGATGATTTGAATATTATTGGAATCCCTGATGAGCTTTCAAAGGCAATAAAATGTTTGAAGGAGTTTGAAATGAAAGACCTCGGAAGGACAAAATTTTGTCTTAATCTACAAATTGAATATTTTGCCAATGTAAGATTTGTCCATCAATCAACATATACTGGGAATATCTTAAAGAGATTTTACATGGATAAAACACATCCATTGAGTACCCCAATGATTGTGAGATCTCTTGATATTAATAAAGATCCATTTCGACCTCATCAAAATGATGAAGAGCTTGTTGGTGTTGAAATACCATATATTAGTGCAATTGGTGCATTGATACTAATTCTAGACCAGATATAGCCTTCGTTGTACACTTGTTGGCAATATTTAGTTCTTCTCCAACTCGAAGGCACTAGAATGGAATTAAGCAAATATTGAGATACATTCGAGGTATTATTGATATGAGACTATTTTACTCAAATGAATCAAAGTCACAATTGATTGGCTATGCGGATGCAGGATATTTATCTGATCCTCATAAAGGTCGATCGCAAACATGCTATTTATTTACAAGTGGCGGTACAACAATATCATGGCGTTCAACGAAACAAACTTTGGTTGCCACTTATTTAAATCATGCAGAAATAATAGCCATTCATGAAGCAAGTCGAGAATGCGTTTGGTTAAGGTCAATAACCAACACCAAGAAGCATGTGGTCTTTCTTTGAGAAGAAATGTTTCAACAATATTATATGAAGACAATACTGCATGTATAGCTCAACTGAAGGGAGAATACATTAAAGGAGACAGGACAAAACATATTTCACCGAATTCTTTTTCACTCATGATCTTCAAATGAAGAGAGAAATAGATGTTCATCAAGTTCGCTCAAGTGATAATTTAGCATATATGTTCACCAAGGCATTACCAACCTCTACTTTTGAAAAATTGAGATACAAGATTGGAATGCGTCGTCTCTGAGATATTAAGTGATGTTTTCATTAGGGGGAGTAAATATGCGTTGCACTCTTTTTTCCTTCACCAAGGTTTTTTTTTCCACAAGGTTTTTCCTGATAAGGTTTTTAATGAGGCAACAGCTGATGCATACTAAGGTCACATAGAACCTTCATTTTTCTTGAACAATTAAGGGGGAGTGTTGGAAACAATAATTGTTCCCACAAATTATATAATAATATAGTGGAGTGAATCATTGAATTAAATGGTGAGACCCACCATATATATTGTATGTGTAACAATGGCTATATAAAGTCATGATTTTAAGGGAAATTGACACACGGAAATAGAAGAAGAATATTACATTCACAAACAAATTTTTAATTCTCTCTCTATTAATCAAATTTAGTATATAATAATACACTATCATAAGTTATTTCCTTTTCAATTCTTCCATCTTTAATATTCATCCTAATTAATTCAGATCTTATTTCATAACACATATATTTAATTAAGGCACTCTTATAATCAGAAGTCTCGGTGCACTGATTGAAATTGAAGATGTTGATTTTACTCAGATCATTGTTAGTTTGAGTTCAAGATAAGGGCTCCATTCTTTTTGGCCTTTTTGAAGCCAGCCCTTTCTTACTTTTTGCTACCTCATATGGCCCCACGCCTTTCTTTATTGATTTGAAACTAAAAATAAATAAAAGTTCTAGCTCAATTTTAAATTAGTTTTTACGAAAAGTAGATAGTGTTTTCTTTCTTTCTTTCTTTCTTTTTTTTTTAATACTTGTTATTCTTTTTTAGTATTCAATAGTATTTCATGTGAAAATAAAATCATAAAATTTATTATTAAAATTTTTTGGAGTCTCAAAATTTTGAGTCTAAAGTAGACGCTTTACTAGTTTTTTTATCTTTGAGCCATTCAGGGTGGTGGCCCCTCTATCTTCGAATTTTTTTTAGATGATAGAGGTGGTTAATATCGATGGATGATGGATGATGATTGTGGATAGAATGATGATTAATATCATCCACATAAAATTGAATATTTCTTAATGATATTAAAATTTTATTATGGATCTAGAGAAGTAATGAGGTGGTGTAGGATGAGTGTAGCATGAATTAAACTCAACCTGTAAATTTTTCAAACTATCGTGCCTTGTCAGATATACAATTTTTTTCATGTTCAACTCATCCCACATAATGTTTTAGTTCTTTTCCTTTTTAATTGAGTTTAATATGAAAAATAAAATTTATATTTTTTCCAAATTAACATTTTAACAACTAATTAACTGTTTCTACTTAATATTTCAACAATTATTTCTTAACCGCTAATTAACTGTTTCAATTAACATTTCAATAACGAACAATTCACTAGACATGACACATCTAATTTAAGTTTTAGAAAAGAACTTAAAATTTAAGTCAAGGTTTAATTTAGTAAAAAGTTATATCATGATTCTTATTAATTACAAAACTTTAATTTTCTTCGAAATCTTATTTGATATCTTAAACTTGCAAAAACTCGTAACCCTTTCTGCTTAGTATTAATTTTATAAATAATTATTTCAACCCACTTCGCATCCCCATAACTTTAAACCACCCCTCTTCGCTCCACTGTGTATAACTCTAAACCCGTTCCACTTATTCCATTGCCCACCTTATCTAGATCTTAATATTAAGATCTATTTAGATCCATTAAATATTTAAATTTTAATAAAAACAAATGTACTTATATTTTAAAGTTTGAATCATTCAGATCAGACATGCATTCATTAAGTGTAAAAAAATAAATTAGTCTAATGATATATATTTCTTAAATAAGTTTTTAATTTTTGTTTTCATGTTATTCTTTAATACTCACGTACTGAAAACCGCCTCTATCCTAATTGATGGAAAATTGGAAATGTCGTGAGTCAACACCTAATCAAAATTTGGAAGGCGCAGAGAAACTTTAGTAATATTACTCTCATTTAATCGCGACATTTTTTTTGGTTAAAAAATTATTATTTTATTAAAATAATTAGAAATAATTTAATTTTAATATTTTTAATAAAATAAATTTTAATTATATAAATATTTATTGATGATTTTAAGTCATAATATTTAAAAGTTTTCTTTGAAAAAAATTTTGCCACGTCAAATAATGTCATATAAAAATGAGACGAAGAGAGTACCAAATAGTTAGAACATGAAAGCAACAATAATGAGAAAAATCAAACTTTAATATTGACCACAACATCTGATAAATGAACCAATCTACACAAATTTTCACAAGGCGTATAAGAATAAGGCTAAAAGTTACTGTGATTAATGTGGTGCAATTGTGATTGTAATTGTGAAATCAAATTAATACAAAAACAATAATATCAAACACCATTTAAACAATTTTAAAAATAAAAATAAAAACAGTATCCACTGTGTCAAGTAGTCAAAGAAGAAAAGAGCCAAAAAGACTGCATGCAACGTGCTTATATTCAACTTGTAATTAATTATTATAATCACATGTTTACAACGTATACGACGAGGTTACAAATATTGACCTTTTGACTAATAAATCTAGGTTTAATTTCCAGATCAAATTGCCTAGTTTGTCCAATATTACTTGGTGCCAACTCTAGTGGTAGTTGATTAACAAATCATAATATGCCAAAGGAGTGATGATTAAAATAGAATTGAAATGATTATTCAATTCATGATAACATATTATATAGTGACTAGTTATCATCTTCACCTTTTGAGAGATTTATTTATAATTATATTTAATAAGTGATGTAATTTTATAAATAATTTTACCACTAGTAATTTTAATTTAATAAGGTGCCATTTATGTTTTTATATTACTATACATTTCTTATATATGAGTCTATGACTTTTCATAGACTTAGGGTCCTTTTTGTAGGGAAACAAGTTACACAAATGTAGAAATTATTTCTGATGGATTGTTTGCGTTTTAAATTATTAATTTTCTAAAAAAAATATAAAGTTGATAAAACTGAAACGATAAGTGATGAATTTGAAGAAAAAACAAAAGGTTAATTTTGTCTTTTGATATGTAATTCATATATTATTTGAATTTTTTGTCCTTCATTAAAATACTTTTTTTTTTGGATGAAATCATCTTTTAATCTTTTTTTTCAATTATTATATTAAATATAATAAAAATTAAATGAAGAAAAATTTCTTGTTATACTTAAATTTCTATACAAAGAATTCTTTTCCAACTAAAATAAAATTGATCATAAAGAAAATAATTAAAAAGATTTTCAAATAATAAATAAAAAATTAAAGAAGAAAAAGAAAACGTCCAAAAAAAAAAAACAACAAAAAATGTCCTCCCCCCCCCCCCCCCCCCCAAAAAAAAAGTTTGAAAAACATTTAAAAAAAAAAGAAAAAACACAAAAAAAAAAAAGATAAAGAAAACGACAAACAAAAAAAAACAACTAAAAAAGTACTCCCCCCCACCCCGCCCCCAAAAAAAAGGTATAGCAAACGTTTAATAAAAAAGGCAAAAACCATTAAAAGATAGACTTGATCAAAGGCAAAAACCATTAAAAGATAGACTTGATCAAAAAATAAAATAGATAAAAAAAAGTTCAAAATAATAATAAAAAACTTTAACAATAAAATGTCTCAAAATAAAAACAAATAATTTCTTTACCCAAGTCTTATTCAAAATAATACAATAGCTAGTTGCAATTAAATTATATTAGGATTGGTTAAGTAGGATTTAAAAGACAAATTAAATTTTGAATCAAATAATACTATCAAACTTCCTATCATAATTATATTTTATTCAATTCATCAAACTTCATTCTGAAATTACCCTTCCTTTCTCTATTGAATTACTGAGTTGTATTCTAAAAAAGGAGTTTTAGTGTTTTTTTTTTCAAATTTATATATAGATAATATTTTTCAAGTTTATATATAGATAATATTTATTTTAAAAGAAATGTCAATTCCATTCCTCGAATCATATTTATTTTTTGTTTCATGTTATTAAATTTTCTTACACTAGAGTCCTCAAAAGGTTGTTAAAAATTTGGACTTCTTGTTGATGACAATAAATGTCTATTTCCTCGTTAAATATGGGATATTTCTTCAAAATTTAAGGTACTGTTCCTTTTTAGAAAGCATTGGGGACCCATTCCCACGTGCAGCTTGAAAAAAACAATTTTACAATTGTCCAATTCTCTGTCTCTATGAGGCAATGATAAAGTTTATGTACATTTTATCTTTCATAAATTTTACTTGTGAGATTCTATTGGGTATATTATTGTTATTGTTTATAAATACAGTAAAAATAACATTAAAAAGCTTATCTATCATTTTTTAGTTTTATCTCTAAGAAGTAATTAATATTATTGAGTTTTAAAATTCACAAATGAAATTTGATAATACTAGTAATCTACAACTTCATCTATAAAATTTAAATATTTTATGATAATGATTTTTAATTTACAAAAAGTATTAGTTGTGTGGTTTTACCCTTTAATGTAGGTGATGCTGAGTTATGATCTATTTGTGAATGTGTTTTGCTAATCAAAAATTATAAATCACAAGCAGTAGACTGCACATAATGTTTGAAATAATTCTGACAAATTTTGCAATTTATTTTAATTTGTGAAGATACTTTTAGTACAGGTTTAAAATTTTATGCGCGTGTTTTTCCTTTTAAATGTTCAAGACAGTGGATATAAATCCGATTAAATAAGTGGTACTTCTTCCTTCCCATCGTGTCACATTTCGAATTTCAAAATTTAAATAGTCATATATTTTTTTAAAAATATTTGGAAATATCAACAATTTTGATTTATAAATTTTTTTTTACGTAGCTTGCAAATATATAAATTTTACTTTAATTTTTTTAAAAAGCTCATACCTAAATTTATCATTAAAATTAAATTATTTAATCCTTAAAAATTGAACTGTAATATATAAATTAAAATGGAGGGAGTCATATTAACTTCTAGACTTACCTATTAAAAAAGAAATAAAGAATCTTATGATCCACGGTTTCTTGAAGTTTTTGATGTAGAGTCACTTGTTTAAAGACTCTAAAACATAATTACCACCATCCTTAAGCTAATTACCAACTTGATCTAATTGAGTTCTATCAAGTTTTCCATTGGCTTTTGAACTGTACTGTACAAATTGACATGGATAAAGTGGTATTAAATTCTAGACTTACCAATAAAAGAATGGGATTAGGAATCTTATTATTAGTCCTTTAAACTAAATCACAAATGTTGATGTAATTATAGATCATACTATTAAAAATAAAATGATAATTTTAAAATTAAATTATTATTGGTCCATTTTTTCTAACATCCCTTTGTTTTAGTTCATTCATTTCAAAAGATGTCATTTTACTTTAATCGAAAATAATTTTATTTTTACCATTTCAGCTACACGAATATTTAAAAATTATTTTACACCGTAAATTTTAAATTTTTTTTTATTTCTTAAATATTGTGCCAAATCAAATAATACAATATAAAATTGGATGACAGGAATACTAAAGTAAATTATGTTATTTGTTTTGAAATAAACTAAAAAAGTACGTCACATAAATTTGATACCGAGAATGACGTATTAGTATCTTTCATGAGTACCAATTAGTTTGATACATTATAAAAACGTTTTTAAAAAGCAACCACTTTCAATACATTACACAATTCCAATACTCCAAACTATAAATAGAGCTCTGTTTTCTCTTCTTATCAGCAAATCCTGAAGAAGAAGAAGAAGAAAAATGGCGGCTTTCACTAAATTCTTCTCATATTTCAATCAACATATCAACATTTTCTTCTTCTCATGGATTCCTCAAGCATTACGGTTCCTAATCCTTTTACTTTTTGTTTCGATCACTGCATACGCACGCAGACTGGAAAAACGCAATTGCAGGAAAATTATAAACAAAAATAGCACTAAATTCGTCTACAAAAAGAGAAAATTACTTGGATTTGCTGCTACCGAACCGACTGATTGTTCGATTTGTTTATCGGATTTCGAGCATGGAGATAAAGGAAGGAAAATTGAAAGCTGCTGTCATATTTTCCATGAAAATTGCTTGGATAAGTGGTTGATGCACGGGAAAGGACAAGCCACGTGTCCGCTTTGCCGGAGCGTGATTATACCGGAAAATATGGTGGACGTTCACCGGAAAGTTAAAGATGAAGGACTGACGTTTGGTATGTTTGAGGAAGAACTTGCTCTGATATTGCTCTCTGGTTTGACTAGTGGATGTTCTGACTAGTTATTATCACAAATTTGAAAATTTCTTTTTTATTTATTTTATATTACCAAATTTTAGGGGAAAATATTACTCAAAGTTGGTAATCTTATTTATTTTTAGCTCTTTTTTTCCCCATGTTATTAGTTGTAGTAAAAATCACCTCTATCTAATCCATGGAAAATTGGAAATGGCACCTAATGAAAATTTGGCCAAGAAACTTTAGTACTTCATTAGCTTAAATTTTTTTTTTCAATGGTTCTAAAATAAAACTATACTCTCTTAAATCCCTTTTATATGTTATATTTTGTAACTGAAAATTTGGAAGGGGCCAAGAAACTTTAGTACTTCATTAGCTTAATTTTTTTAATGGTTCTAAAGTAAAGTTATACTCTCTTCGATCCTTTTTATTTGTTATATTTTTGTAATTGTATTTGTATTAAGAAAAACATTGACATTACTATTTTGTCGTTATTTAGTATTTTCTTTATAGTCATACTTCAATTAATAATACTAAATATGCTAAATTTCAAAAATTGAAATGCATTTAGAGCCAATTCCAAAATTTTAGCTGAAATGCATTTATTTCTTCTTGTTTTTTAGTTATATCTTTCAAAACTAATTAGTTATCAAAGATAAAATAAGAAGAACAGTGTCATTTATGCTTGGTTTTGTGATATGACATATACTTCCTCCGTCTCATAATATATTATCACTTTTCATTTTACACGGTTATTAAGAAATTATTAATGCACTAATCAACTTTACTATTTTATCCTTTATTTATATCAATGTACATTAAATAAAGTTAGAAAAAATCATTAATACATTAATTAATGGTAGCATGAAATGGAAAAAAAATAATTAATTCTACCTTAATTTAATAAGTGTCATTATAATATGAAATAAATATTTATAAAAAGATGTTCATATAATATGAGACAGAGGGAGTATTAAGGACCATCTATTCATGGTAAGGATAATATATAAAAGTGACTGGAGAAAGTAATAAATGTACCAAAATATATTTTAATCTTGTGACCTAATATGTCAGGTGAAAAGTTAAAATTAAAATTTCTCCCTAAAAGAAATAAGTCTTTTTTTTTTTTAAAACGCGAAGAGTAATTAATAGTAAGGAAATGAAAGCAACAATGAGGAAAATTCAAAATTAATATTGACCACAAAAACTGATGAATGACCCTATTTAAATTCTTTCATTACAACAGTTTAAGCAGTATAAGACAGGTAACGGTCCATGTAACAGTCATTTTTTGAATTTAAGTCAACATGATATAAATTAAGAATGCTTTTCAAATTGCTTCTTATTAAAGTGAATTAACTTTCTAGTCTGCCAGAAAAGGACACTGTTTCAATGTTTCATTGGCTAGACTTCTTTGATGTAGTGTTCTTACGACAATTAGATCCATTAATCAAATTATGAAGAGAATAAAATATACGTAAATTTTATTTTTATTTTAAATTTTTGAAGGAAGAAAACAAAGAATTCATCCCTTACGGGAATAATCAAATTTCTACAGTCATACAAGTAAATTTCAACTATATATATAATAATAAAAAAAAGCAACAAATAATTATCAAATGGAGTTAATGTGCTTTAAAATGAGTGAGAGAATAACCTTGAGAACTTGTATTTGTGGCCAAACAAACTACCCGATTGAATTAGTTGAGAGATGATGTGATGCTTCTCCTTTTTTTCATGAAGTGTTCTTAATATGTTCCATTCATGGACTTTTCAAAGTACTTTCTCCGTCTATTTTTATTTATTCATATATTAAAAATAGATATTTAATATTTTTTTCGTACTAATTTATGTAGTATCATTTAATTTGATACGATGTTTAAGAAAAAAATAAGACTTTTTTAAATTTGTGGTCTAAAATTATTCTGAAAATTTGTGTCGTTGAGATTGATTTCATTAAGGATAAAGGGGGAATTTTAAAGCTAAATTGTTTCCAATTAGAGTAAGGTGACATTCTATTTGGGACGGACCAAAAAGAAAATGATGTCATATAAAATGAGACAGTATTTGTTCAATGTATAAAAATCAAGAAATAGCTTATACTTAATTTTTAATTTATCCTTATTATTAATTATAGTCATTTTTATTATATGTTTTAAAGATATTATATTTATTATATTTAAAGAATGATTTGGTAAGGGAGAAAATTTTTTGGCCAAATTTGGCTACAATGATAAAGTGTTCTTTTTGGAACATATTAACCCTTTATCTTAAAAATAAATATATTCTTCACTTGTGTTTTCAAATCAATAAAAAGTAACTAGCGAAATTAATTATTAATATTTTCATAGTCAAACATTGAAAAAGAATCACAAAGTCCACTATATTTTTTAAATAAATAAATAATGTGTCATTTTTATCAAGATTAAATATGTTTGTTTTGTGTATTATAGAAAAATAAAATACAAACGGATTAGATATATACTTATTCAATAACTTAAAAATTTGATTTAATTTTTTTAATTATCATAAATAAAATTTACGTAGGAGTATATTTGACCCTTTTTACAAAGTTCAGAAATAAAATTGAAAATGTAACACTTTTTTTAGCCATTTAATCTAAAAAACCATATTACTTAATATATGTTTATTTGATTAGAATGTGTTCTTATTTTTGTGAATTATATTTTTGTTCGTTTAGCTTCACAGTAATAGTTCATGTTTAATTATTTTTTTAAAAAACAAGTACAAACATTATTTTTGAAATCTTCACAGAGAAAATAGAAATAAAGTGACAATAAAAAGTATAATGAACAATGGAATTTAGTCAAATGATAAATTATTTATAATTGAAAAATATTTGAAGGATATTAATGAGCAATCAGAGGCGGATCTAGGATTCGGAGGTTACTGGTGCCATATCATTTAAATAGAATAAACGGGTCGGTCTGTTAATTTTGAATTATAATTCAGATTATTTTTTTTTTCATTTTTTATAAGTAAATCAATTAAATATGCATATTATATATATACACACACACATAACTACTTCATTTTTTTAAAAAGAAATAAGAGACTTTGTTCTCTCAAACTTTGAGAAAATCAGAGATTTATTATGTTAAAATCTGAACTTGTATAATCATCTAATAGTATATGGTTGAGAAGAAAAAAATAAGAAATTGTAGTTTAAACCCAATTATCTTTACTTAGGGCAAATGTCTTTAAAAGATCGAAAGAACCTTTAAATTCAAAAGTTTTAACATAATAATATCTACTAGTTTTAAAATTTATTTTTCAAAAAATTAATATTATTTAAATATATTTTAATAATATTTATTTGACGTTCAATATTAAATACTCTGATCAATAGTTAGTATAGAGTGCACACACAAACTGATATCAATAAGAGATTAATACTTAATGAAAGAGAAAATAAATAAAAAATAAGTAAAAATAAAAAAATAATTAATTAGTAAAAGAATAATTAATTGGATTAATAAGTGTTAGTAAATTAGGAAGGAGAGCTAATGGATTAAAAAGAAAAATTTAAAATCTTTGCATGCATTAATGAAAAAGACAAAAAAGGAAAGGGTTTGGTGAATTGTTTTAATAATAATGCCTGTTGACATAAGAGTTCAATGTAAGTACCTTTGCCAGCTGCACCACCTGCCATCGGGTGCCGTGACACCTTACCCCTGAGAGCAATGCTATGACATAAAATGTGGTTAACTTTTTAGTTGAGTGTTGTTATTTTTAAAAATCATTTGAAAGGTTACTTCTTTTTAATGTATCAAAATTGAATGTAGTTATTTTTTATGTAATAAAAAATAAAATAATTAAAAATAGTTGGAATTAAAAAAAATATTATTAGAGGATAATTTTAATTTAGGATGAATATTAATATAGTGTTTTTCAAGGAATGTAACATAGATGAAATTGAATATATTATTAAAATAACACATGACTTAAGACATAAATTTACTATAAAAATTTAAGTTTAAAAAAATACTTAACTTAAAAATCTAATACGGATCTCTTTTATATAAACATGAGCATCAGACTAAAATAACACATGAGTTATGTTGTGTTTTGATGAACTACCCATGTAATCATGAATCTTTTATTAACTTCTCTTTGTGACTAATGTTGCTAGAAGTAACATCCCCCTCAAACTCAAAATAGTTTAGAAGAAATCAGATTGAATTTGGCCACATCTAGGAAGATAAGGCTTGGTGAAATGCCACCTGACTGGTCTAAAGACCCCAAAAAAGCTAATCGAATGGCACCAAGATCAATGTGTTCACGAGTAAATGACAATCAATTTCAATATGCTTTGTACGCTCATGAAATACATCATTATAAGCAATCTGGATGGCACTACGATTGTCACAATAAAGAGTTGTGGCAGAAGATTGAGGAACATTCATGTCAGCCAATAACCAGCAAAGCCATAATCTCTCAGCAGTATTGTATGCAAGTGCTCGATATTCTGATTTGGTACTTGATCGGGATGCTAAGGTTTGTTTCTTGCTTCTCCACGATATTAGAGAATCTCGTAGAAAAATACAATAACCAGTAGTAGAAAGTCTATCAATGGGATCACGTCCCCAATCAACATCAACATATGCTTTCAATTCAAAAGAAGAATCAGCTGAAAAGTGAAGTCCATGGAATATAGTGCTTTTGACTAACAAAGAATTCACAGAACAATAACATAATGAGTAGAACGTGGTGCAGCCATGTCACGACCCAAAAATTTGGCGTGATGGCACTCGCTCAGTCCTACCAAAGCAAGTCAACTCTCGGTTGGGGTATTCACTGCGCCCCAACCCCCTGGGCAATGTTTTCAAGCATACCCATCATCCTCAACAGAGTGTCCTGAAGTAACGGCGTAGTTGCGGGCTCTGGAAGGGGCTGCTCCTCATTAACCTCTATCTGTGGTTCCGGAGAAGCCTCTCTCTCCTGCCTTCTAACTGGTGCTACTCTTTGGGCACGCCCTCTCACCGACGTCACTCCACGGGCAAGTCCCCTAGCTCGACCCCTTCCCCTACCTCTAACTGGGGTCTCAGCAATTCCCTCAGCAGTAGCCTCATCTCTACCAGCAGTAGTAGCTCTAGTCCTTGCCATCTGTTAATAGAATATAGGTACCACTCGTTACTATCAAAAATAATCACGCACGATACGAGGGAATGAATAAAAAGAAGTTTCCTAATAGTCTTCATAACCTCTTAAAGACAAGTACAAACGTCTCCGTACCGATCCTCAAGACTCTACTTAGACTTGGCTTGTATATACGTGGGACCTATGAACCTAGGGTTCTGATACCAACTTGTCACGACCAAAAAATTTGGCGTGATGGCACTCGCTCAGTCCCACCAAAGCAAGTCAACCTTAACTTAAAAGATATCAAATATAATGTGCGGAAGCTCTAAAATAATTTTTAAACTGAGAATTTTTAAATCCCACCCAAGAACAGGTTGTCACGTGTACAAGCCACTAGAAATACAGAATCAAATAAATACAAGTCCAAACTGTCCTTCTTC
>JAPFFP010000009.1:1708739-1720905 GCA_026153255.1 Solanum medicagineum | reverse complement strand
GAACCCAGATTCCAAATGAACAAATTCCTCATAGATGGATCTCAAATGATATATATTTAATCAAATATAATTATTTGTCATTTGATGGTATTCTTATATATAATTTTCTCTTATATAGAGAAGGCTACAAAGCAGCTATAGCAGACATACCGACAAAGCAACTGAAGCAGGCAGCTGTTGGACGACATGTTTGCTATAGCTGCTTGCTTAATTTCTCTTATATAGAGAAGGCTACAAAGCAGCTGAAGCAGACAGCTGTTGGACAACATGTCTACTTCAGTTGCTTGCTTAATTTCTCTTATATAGAGAAGGCTACAAAGCAACTAAAACAGGTAACTGTTGGACGACATGTCTGATTCAGCTGCTTTGTAGCATTCTCTATATAAGAGAAACTAGATGTCAGTGATCTTGCCAGTGTTGGCCAATATTTGCTATTTTTGTGTCTCAAATTTAGAAAGCCAATCAAATTTTAGTATGATTTTTCAATATTTTAAATTATTAATTATTGTGAATTATAGTGTATTTTTTTACGTAATTTTTAAATAAAATATGTTATTCCTCTTGTCCAAATTTATGTGGCGCTGATAAAATTTCAAAAGTCAATTTTTTATGTCTTTTACTATTTAGTTTTTTATTTTGATATATAGATATGTTACTATTGTTAATTATGTAGATTTATGGTAATTTTTATGTAATTTTCCAATTAAATAAATACATGCTATTTCTTTTTTGTCCTTTTTTATGTGACGCCGATAGATCAATTATAGTATTTTTTGTACTAATCTAGATTCATGGTAAATTTTATTGTAGCTTCCTAATTAAATAATACATGTTATTTCTTCTATCCCCCTTAAACAAGCAGACGAAGTAGACAAATATCATGATTTATAGTATATTTTTTATACTTATCTAGATTCATGATAATTTTCACATAGCTTCCTAATTATGATGATAGATTATTTCAATAATCAAAACTTTTAAAATTCGGTAGTTGAGGCAGGCATGTCAATGAATAGTTGCCTGCTTGAGCAAGCAGCTGAAGTAGACATGTCGTCCAACAGCTGTCTGCTTTAACTACTTTAAAATTTTTTAAAATCAGGTAGCTGAAGCAGGCACGTCAATGGGCAATTGCCTCCTTGAGCGAGCAGCTGAAGCATACATGTCGTCTAATAGCTGCCTGCTTCAACTGCTTTTTAATTTTTACACAGCTTCTTAATTATATTGATAGATTAATTCTAATAATAAAAAATTTTAAAATCCGATAGCTGAAGCAGACATGTTAATGAATACTGCCTGCTTGAGCAACTACCTGAAGTAGGCATGTCATCCAACAATTGTCTGCTCTAACTGCTTTAAAAAATTTTAAAATCGAGTAGTTGAAGCAGACACATCAATGGACAGTTGTCTGCTTAAGAGATTACAAAGTAGCTGAAGCAGACAGTTGTTGGACGACATGTCTACTTCAATTGCTTGCTTAGGCAGGTAGTTGCTCATTGACGTGTGTGCTTCAGCTCCTGATTTTAAAAATTTTCATATACATAAGAGGCTACAAAGCAGCTGAAGCAGACAACTGTTGAATGACATGCCTACTTCAGCTTAAGCAGGTAGCTACCCATTGAAGTGCCTGCTTCAGTTGCTTGATTTTAAAATTTTTTATTATTGAAATTAATCTGTCGGCTTAATTAGGAAGCTAAATAAAAATTATTATGAATCTACATAAATATTAAAAAAATATATATTATAAATCATGATATTTGTCTGCTTCAGTTGCTTGTATCCAATTTTTTTTAAAAACAAATAAAATATTCAAATAATTGTTAAAACTAATCTATCGGTATCACATAAAGGGGGACCAAAAAAAATAATATGTATTATTTAATTAGGAAGCTACGTAAAAATTATCATGAATCTAGATAAGTATAAAAAATACTATAAATCATGATATTTGACAACTTCAATTTTTGTAAAAACAAATATAAAATTTAACTGATTATTGTAATTAATCTATCGGTGTCACATAAAAGGGGACAAAAAAGAAATAATATGTATTATTTAATCAGGAAACTACATAAATATTATCATAAATCTACATAATTAACAATAGTAATATATCTATATATGAAAATTAAATAAAAAATTATTTAAAAACTAAAAAGTAAAAGACATAAATAAATTAACTTTCAAAATTTTATCAGCGCCACATAAATTTAGACAAGAGGAATAACATATTTTATTTAAAAATTATGTAAAATAAATACTAAAATTCACAATAATTAATAATTTAACAACAACAACATACCTAGTGGAATCCCGTAAGTGGGGTCTGGGAAAGATAGAATGTACGCTGACCTTGCCGCTACCTTATAGAGGTGGAGAGGTTGTTTCCTGGTAACCGTCGTCAGAAAAATCCACAAACAAAATAAACTAGATATGGAAAGTAAGAAATATGCAAATACGAGACAATTAACATATATAAGACAAATAATGACAACACTGGATAAATGTTATTTACCCTACTATACCCTACAGCTAGACATCAAACTAACTCTACTAATCTATTAACATGCTACTCTAATTCGCGACCTGCACGCCTTCCAATTTAAGATCATGTACTCGGTGAGATCAAGTTTCACCATATCTTGTTAGATCACCTCCCTTCAATACTTTTTCGGTCTACCTCTACTCATTCGTGTAACTCCTAAATCCAACCTCTCGCACCTCCTAACAGGAGTATTGGTACTCCTCTGCATGCGTCCAAACCATTGCAATCTTGCTTCCCTCATCTTATCAGCCACAGGGGCAACCTCAGATCCTTCCGAATGGTCTCATTCCTAATCTTATCACTTCTGGTATGCCCACACATCCATCTCAATATCCTCATCTCTGCGACCTATATCTTCTGGAAATGTGAGTTTTTAATAATTAATAATGGAAAAATTGCAAGAATATATATTTTAAGACTCGATTTTATCTCTATGTGTCAACCTCTAAAAATATTTACACTTTTGTCAAACTTTATGTCACTTCTTTAGCCTTTATGTCACATCTTTAGCCTTTATTTTTGTTTTTAATTTGTTTGCCATAGTTTGGTAAATAATGGTTGACATTTTTGGGTAAAAATAGAGGTTGACACATAGAGGTAAAATTGGTTCTAAAAATGTACACTTTTGCAGTTTTCCCTTAATAATTTAAAATATTGAAAAATTATATTAAAATTTAATTTACATTCTAAACTCTATCTATGTATAATAAATTAAGATGAAAAAATAACAAATGTTGAACCCACGCTGATGCAGGCGCCGACATCTAGTATGTATCCTATTTGAGAAGTGACTATTATCTTCACTATTATCTTCCGAATTTTGTCAGTCTGAAAAATTGGTCAGATTGACCATCAAAGTCTAGTAAGGTCAATTAAGAATATTTCTTTTATTTTCCTTTATAAAATAATACTTTTTTGTGTTTTTTTTTTAAATTTATTTATCTTATATTCAATTGACACAAAACTTTAAAAGCTAAAGAAAATATTTTGTATCTTGTCATTTTAAAATAAAAAAATGTTAAATGCACCAAAATATTTTTTAATCTTACAATTTTAAATATGTCAATTGTCAAATGGAAAGATAATTAAAAAATTGTTAGTAAAAGAAAGATACACCAACAAAGGTTGTGGTGGAGTGGTAAGTACTCCTTCATCCTTAATCAGAGGTCTCGGGTTTAAGTCCCTTTGGGTACAGAGTTGCCTTTATTACGGAGTATTTTACCCCTCAATGTGGGACTTTCTGGCACGAATATCGATTTTGTCGGGTTCCAATGCAGATACTGGACACTGGGTGAAAAAATTAAAACAAAAATATTTTTTAAGCAATTAAAAAGAAAAAGAATACAAATTGGAAAACATTATAATTGTTCAAGATAGAAAAGGAGTAATATAGTGGAGTGTGGGACCTACCAAAATGAATTAAAAATTAGTAGTGAGTCCTATATCAATTATCACATTCTCTTCTCTCTTCGCTATAAATAGTCATGTTTGTGAAGTATAGAGACACACGAAATTATATAACAAATAATATCATTTTTCACTCCGCTTAATTTTCAGTCTTTTATATTTAGATTTCGTTCTGCTATAAAATTTATTTCAGTTAATTGATCTTTAATTTTACAACTCGTCATCAGCACGAGGCTCTACCATTTGAAGGCTAAGGTATTATTGTTTTGATTATATTTATTATATCTAACCTTGCTAAACTTGAATTTGTTGCATTTCAAAGTTCTTTCAAAAACTATCTTTCATGGATAATGGATGCTGAGATCCATTTGGATGCAATGGGTCTTGGAGATACCATAAAAAATAATAATAAGGCATCCAAATAAGACTGTGCTAAAGCAATGATATTCTTGCGTCATCACATTAACGAAGTTCTAAAAATGAAATATCTCACAGTCAAAGATCCACTTGTTCACTGGAATAACTTGAAAGAAATATATGACCACCTAAAGATGGTCATACATCCAAAGGCACGATATGATTGGATACATCTAAGGCTACAAGACTTCAAGTCTATTCGTGAATATAATTCTGCCATGTTCAGAATTACTTCTCAATTGAAACTATGCGGAGATACTATTAGTGATGATGATATGTTGAAAAAAAATATTCTCCACATTTCATGCCTCCAATGTGCTGTTACAACAGCAATATCAATAAAAAAGTTTCAAGAAGTACTCTGAATTGATTTTTCATCTTCTCCTGGCTGAACAAAATAATAATTTATTGATGAAAAATCACGAGAAATGACCGACTGGGTCGAAACCATTACCTAAAACAAATGAGGTGGAGGCCTACCACGCTGGGCATGGAAAAGGTCGTAGGATGCATACGCGAACGTGGACATAGACGTGGTCATGGCTGTAATTATGACCAAAAACAAAATTCTTTTCCTGGTGTTAGTCATCCACCAAAGAAAAATCAATATAGAAACGGAAAATAAAAAGATGGGAAATGAAAAAAAGTTATATCAAGCTGTTTTCAATGTGATGGAAGAAACCACTATGCACGTGATTGTCGAACTCCCAAGCACTTGGTTGACCTTTCTCAGGAATCACTAAGAAAGAAGAATGAGGATCCTGAAGTTAACTTTGTAGACGAAGACCGTGTTGATTGGGCAAACTTAGATGTGGTGAATTTCTTTGAAAATCCTAATGGGAAGATCAACGACATGATTGGTGATGGCTCCGTGAATATGAAAGAGTAAAATAATAATAGTTAATATTTATCAATGATGATGTTATTTATTATCTTTGTACTACTTTTAATATTTGTTATCTTTGTGCTACTTATAATATTTGTTGTCTTTTTACAACTTATGATATAAATATTTTTAAACTTTATGCGTATGCTCATCGAATTGCTTTAGTAATATGTATGAAAATATGGACATTTAATTTATTGATTCAAGTAAAATAATAACAAAATGAGCTATTTTGATAGGGCGATTTTCAATTCTCTCTAAATTTAAATTCGTGGGACATACTACTTTACAAGATTCTAGTATTAACAAAGCCAAAAGAATAAAACATTATAGTTGACGAGCTAGTTCATCTACATACGATCAATGTTAATATACATATATTTTCACATTAATGAATAGGATCGTAATTTTTTTATATTGCATATTACAATGAAAAAAAAAAATTATCTTTGAAGATATGAATAATTTTCAAAGTAAGCTACTAATTATGAAGACATTTGTTTGATTGATTCTGGCACAACGCACACAATATTCAAAAATGAGAAATATTTTTCTCATTTGAGTATGGGCCGTATAAATGTTACTACAATTTCTGGTAGTACAAATTTGATTGAGGGCTTTCAGAAAGCCATTATAATTTTTCTCAAAAGAACAAAACTCACAATAAATACTCGGAGAAGTTTGTTGAGTTTTAAAGATATTTGTAAAAATGATTTCGCATCAAGACAATTGATGAAATGGATCTTGAATATCTTGTTATAACCGAAAATGTCTCTGGGCAGACATGTGTTGTTGAAAAGTTCCCAGCATTATCTTTTGGGTTATATTGGACAAAAATCAGTGCAATTGAAGCACATTCTATAGTAAATAAGAAATTTACTGATTTCAATACTTTTGCACTTTGGCACAATCATCTGGGACACCCTGGATCCATAATAATGAGACAGATCATAGAAAATTCAAATGGTCATCCATTAAAGAATATGAAAATTCTTTTAAATGATGAATTTTCTTGTACCGCTTGTTATCAAGGCAAGTTAATAGCAAGACCATCACAAACAAAAGTGAGAATTGAGTCCCCTGCGTTCTTGAGACGTATACATGGAGATACTTGTGGACCTATTCACCCATCTAGTGCGTCGTTTAGGTACTTTGTAGTGCTAATAGATGCATCTTCGATATGATCTCATGTATGTCTGTTATCATCTTGCAACTTGGCGATTGCAAAATTGTTGGCACAAATTATACGATTACTGGCACAGTTTCCCAATAATCAGATTAGAACAATTCGCCTTAACAATGCTGCAGAGTTTACATCCCAAGTATTTAATGATTATTGCTTATCAATTGGAATATGAGTTGAACATCCTATAGCTCATGTTCACACTCAAAATGGCCTTGCTGAGTTATTAATTAAAATATTGCAGTTGATAGCAAGACCACTGCTTATGAAAACTATGTTACCCACTTCTGTTTGGGGTTATGCAATTTTGCATGCGGCAACACTGATTCGTCTCAGACTGATACATTATTATAAATTTTCTCCATCACAGTTGGTTTTGGGTCAAGAACCTAATATATCTCATTTAAGAGTTTTTGGGTGCGCTGTATATGTGCTTATAGCACCACCATACTGCACTAAGATGGGACCTCAAAGAAGGTTAGGAATATATGTTGTTGAATCACCCTCCATCATTCGGTATCTTGAACCACTGACTGGAGATATGTTCACTTCACGATTTGCAGATTGTCAGTTTGATCAGACGCATTTCCCAAAATTAGGGAGAGAAAGAAGTGAAATCAAAAGAGAAATTTTGTGGAAAAATCCATCTGTCTCATCTTGATCCACGTACTTCTGTATGTGAGCAAGCAGTAAAAAAGATTATTCACTTGCAGAAAATAGCAAATCAAATGCCAGATGCATTTACTGATTTGAAACGAATAACTAAGTCATATATCCCTGCAAATGTGTCTATCCGGATTGATGTCCCAAAAAGACCATCTGCTAGTATCATAGCTTCTGAATCTCAAACACGCCTAAAGCGTGGTAGACTATTGGATTCAAAGGATAAAAATCTTAGAAAGAGAAGCGTAAGGAATAATAAAGATGATACTGCAAAAGAACCTGAAGAAGGTCAAGACTTGAGAAATCCTTATTTTTCTGAAGAAATCAGAGAACTCAAGACTCAAGTAAATGAAGAACTTCCTATAAGTTCTTTTGGTGATCAGATAAATTTAGATCGATCGAAAGTTATAGTGGATAATGTTTTTGCATATAATTTTGCACTTAACCTCATGCAGGACAGTGAAGCTTATGAGCCTAAATCCATCGAAGAGTGTTGATGCAGAGATGATTGGTCTAAATGGAAAGAAAAAATTCAATCTGAATTGAATTCACTCTCTAAACGTTAGGTTTTTGGACCTATAGTCCAAACTCCTGATGGTGTAAAATCAGTTGGCTATAAATGGATTTTTGCGCAAAAATGAAATGAGAGAAATGAAATTGTCAGATAGAAGGCACGCTATGTTGCACAAGGATTCTCTCAAAGACCTAGTGTCAACTATGAAGAAACATATTCACCTGTTATGGACGGAATAACTTTTCGATATCTCATCAGTTTGGCTATACATGAAAATTTTGAAATACATCTAATGGATGTAGTTACAACTTACCTTTATGGTTCACTTGACGGCGAAATTTACATCAAAATTTCAGAAGGATTTAAATTGCCTGAAGCATGTAACAAGTCTCGAGAAATGTTCTCAGTTAAATTGCAAAGATCATTATATGTTCTGAAACAATCAAGGCGAATGTGGTATAATCGCCTTAGTGAGTACTTGATAAATAAAGGATATATAAATGATTTCATTTGTCCATGTGTTTTCATTAAAAAAACGGGATCAGAGTTTGTAATACTTGCTGTTTATGTTGATGATATAAATCTCATTAGAACTCAAGAAGAGGTCCAAAAGGCAATTGAATATTTAAAGAAAGAATTTGAGATAAAAGATCTCAGAAAGACAAAACTGTGTCTGGGTCTGCAAATTGAACATTTGGCAGACGAAATTTTTGTTCATCAATCTGCTATAATGAGAAAATATTAAAACGATTCTACATGGACAAAGCACATCCGTTAAGTACTTCAATGGTTGTTAGGTCACTTGAAGTAAATAAAGATCCATTCAGTCCTCAAGAAGAGGATGAAGAACTCCTTTGTCCTGAAGCATCATATCTCAGTGCTATTGGAGCACTTATGTATCTTGCTAACTCTACTAGACCTGATATAACATTCTCTGTTAATTTGCTAGCAAGATATAGTTCTTCCCCAATACGAAGGCATTGGAATGGTATCAAGCATATTTTGCGATCCCTTAAAGGTACGATTGATATGGGTTTGCTTTATACTAACAAAGGATGTGCAGACCTTGTTGGTTATGCAGATGCAAACTATTTATCCGATCCATATAAAGCTCGATCTCAAATAGGCTATCTATTTATTACGGAGAAACTGCTATATCATGACGATCTACAAAGCAATCCGTCGTTGCTACTTCTTCAAATCACGCTGAAATAATAGCAATTCATGAAGCTAGTAGAGAATGTGTGTGGTTGAAATCGATGATACATTCTATCCAAGAAAAATGTGGACTGAAAAATGATACCAAAGTACCCACAGTCATATTTGAAGACAATGCCGCATGTATAGCTCAATTGAAAGGTGGCTTCATAAAAGGAGACAGAACGAAACACATTTCACAAAAATTATTTTTCGCACACGATCTTCAGAAGAAAGGTGAAATTGATATACAATAGATTCGTTCAAGTGATAATCTTGTAGATTTATTCACTAAGGCATTACCAACGTCAACATTCGAGAAGTTAAGATATAAGATTGGAATGCGGCGTCTCCAAAATATCAAATGAAGCTTTCATCAGGGGAGAAAATACAAGTTGTACTCTTTTTTCCTTGGCAAAGGTTTTTTCCCACTGAGTTTTTCCTGACAAGGTTTTTAACAAGGCAGCTAATGCATATTTAGGCTACATAAAACCTCTCATGTACATGAACAATTAAAGGGGAGTATTGAAAAACATTTTAATTGTTCAAGATAGAAAAACAGTAATATAGTGGAGTGTGAGACCCACCAAAATGAATTAAAAATTAGGAATGGTCTCACATCAATTATCACATTCTCTTCTCCCTTGGCTATAAATAGCCATGTTTATGAAGTGTAGAGACACACGGAATTATATAACAAACAATATCATCTTTCTCTCCGCTTAAGTTTTCAATCTTTTATTTTCATATTTCATTCCGCTATAAAGTTTAGTCCAGTTAATTAATCTTTAGTTTACAACAAAAACAACAAAGAATAATTGATTATTGTTTTCCCAATCTACTGATTTCTATGACTGATTGGAGGCTTATGTCAGTGTGTATTATTAAAATTCTAATATTCCAATTGCATTAGGCTCCACATAAAAAGATACTGGTCATACATCAAGTTTTTGTGGCACTAATATTGCCATTTGCCACATAAAAGTATTTAAGATGATAATAATTCAAGAGGATTTTAACCTATTCACTTTTATATTTGTTTGGAAAGACTTACCAAATATGCAATATGTATGTATAGTAACACAAATATGTAAGGTATGTTGAGGTGGATGTGTGGCCATATCAAGAGTGATAAAACTAGAAATGAGATCATTGTCAAGAAATTAGAGGTGATCCTTGTGGCTGACAAGATGAAGGAAGCGAGACTGAGATGGTTTGGACATGTGTACAGGAAAAGTACCAATGCTCCGATTAGGAGATGCGAGAGGTTAGATTTAAAGGTTACTCGGAGGACAGAGGTAGACCGAAGTAGTGGGGAAGGTCATCAGACAGGATATGACAAAACTTTATCTCACCAAGGACATGACCTTAGATAAAAAGGAATGGAGATCGCATATTAGAATAGCAAGCTGATAGGCTAGTAGAGATAAGTTGATGTCTAGCTTAGTGTTTCAGTAAGCTTGTAGGACTAGTCGTGTCTTTTTATCTTGTATTTTTTCCCGACTTATATTTGTTACTTCTATTTTATTTTTATATTATCATTTACTTTCCGTTTTAGCTTATTTTTTTCTCCTCTTCCTTTTCTCTTTGTTTCACATCAAATTTCTTCTGCTTTTGAGGGTTGATAATTTTCTAACAAGGGTCTTTCGGAAACAACCTCTCTATGAGATAGTGACAAGGTCTGCGTACATTTTATACTTCCCAAATCATGTCAAAAGTTTTTACAGAATAACATCAATTCACTAAGATAAACAAAAAGATATAACTCAATGTATGTAATGATACATCAACATATTAAACGAAAAGCTGTATCCAATCAACTGACTAAAAGTAACAGTTAGAAGAAAAAAAATCTTCAAGAGCTCAGCAAGCGCCGAGCAGCTTCCAAACTTAATTCTTCATCAACCTGAAAGTCGTTAAGTTATCCAGTGTCAAGTTATAACACAAGTTTTTAGGCAACAGACTTAACATGAAATAGCAGAACATACTTTTACCAAATGCAAACTCAGAGAAGGCAGGAAATTTTCTGCTCGGGTTAGTGCACTTACAAGTTTCCTGTAAACTTGTCGAAATGTCTTGCAAAATTCTTCCGCTTCTGCTGGACTCATCTGTTGAAAAGGCCAGGCCAAATCCTTTTTTAGTCACAGACGAGACCACACTTAAGTCTCATAGTAGGATGAGATAGATGCCAATGATGAGGGATGAAAACCATGTTCTAATGGGCAATGATGTCAGACGAAACTATGGGGGAAGTAAGGTTTAATTTACAGCAGAGGCAAAAATATTGATTTTCTTCCATTTCCCTAAGCTTGATAGATAGAGTTATTCGATACCTGGTGGGAGGTAAGAGGCTAGCAGGCACCCGATTGAATAGTCGTACACACAAGCTTACTCATACACCACCATCACGAAAAAGAAATTATAGCAGGATTAAACATTGCACACAAACCATCTAATAAAGTTCTCTCAGCATGTACCATTTTGCTCATGAGATGACCAACTTAACAAAAGAGACTCCTTGCTTGGTCATTTAGCACCTATATCCATAGCTATTCTGATCTAATCACCCCTATCGAAGTATAACGTCAAATGGAAATTGGGCCTAACTCAACCCCAAAAGCTAGCTCAAAGGGAGGAGGATTAGAGAGTCCAAATTCTCCTCATCCCATGGATATGTTACTCAACACCACCTCACGCCCACAATTAGACATTTGGAGCGTGAACAATTTAAAATGGGGCCCCAACATACGTAAATCATAAATTGGTATGGCCCTGCTTTTGATACCATGTTAAATGGATCTTGGACCTAAGTCAACTCCAAAAGCTGGCTAAAAGGAGAGAATTGCCCACGAAGAGTCCAAATTCTCCTTATCAAATCGATGTGGGACTCAACAATGTAAGTGTCCCACACCGAATATGGAATGGGTAATGGTCTCCTTATATGGTCTTGGACAATCCTCCCTCATGTGTTAGTTTTGGGATTGAGTTAGGTCCACACAATCCAATTCTTTACCCATTCCAATTCTTTGTTCACCAAGGGCTCCATATTATATTGTCCACGCTCCATTTAATAAGGTCTGGACGTGCCGGGTAGTGTAAGAATCCCACATCGGATATGGAATGGGTAATTGGTCTCTTTATATGATCTTGGACAATCCTCCCCTTATGACTAGCTTTTGGATTGAAGTATGCCCAAGATCATTTTTACACATAATATGACTTTGACTTAATCGTGGTGTAATTTTAGCTATAATGTTTCGGTCTTCTAGGCTAAGTTGCATGGACTCTTCACTTTCACTGCTGCACCTGTGTCGGATTCTCCAAAAATATACTACTTTTGGAGAATCCATCATGCAC
>JAPFFP010000009.1:1695108-1705108 GCA_026153255.1 Solanum medicagineum | reverse complement strand
TCCACTACTCCTGTCCCATACCATTAATGAGTCTAGAAACACATTGCATAATTACTCTCCCACTAATCATCATAAAACAAGGAAAAGAGACTCCACTAATTTTTGTCCCAACAAGTCTTGTCTCCCTCAAGATTTTTTTTGCTTCCCAACCTACAAGTTACGTAAAATAATACATAGTCTTAGTTATTGAATAGTCTGAAATACCTACTAAAATTTTACGAGAAGGAAATTTTTAAGAAAATAATAGGACTAATTCTCAAAATGGTCTAACGGGTCATTACATTAACTATGTAGCTAGCGAGAATAGTTGTGTCGTTAATTCAGGTTGATCCCTAGTCTCGAAAGAGGAGTTTTTATTGGCTCTATGATGCGATTTCTTTTACTTTGGTAAGGTGTTGGATGAATGTGCTAATGACATCACTTTATTGTATCATCATTAGCTTATAAGTGGCAGTTGCCGACTTGAAAAACTCCCTAAGAGTAAATTTATTATTTTATCAAGTTGCATATTTTTATATGATTGTTGAAAGCGTTATTTTATTTTCAAAACTTGCATATCATATTGAGTGGAGTTTTGCTTTGTTCTTATAATTTGTTTTAACTCATTCATTTTACATATCGTATATTTCACTTACTGACATCATTTTACGCTGCATCTTTTCACAATGCAAATACAGGTGTTAGGGATCTTCAGTAGGTGATTCATTGAATATTTCATGAACTCCACAGAGTTGGTGAGTCCACCTAGAATTCGGGAGATTATCTTTTATTTCAGTTTATATCTTTCTGTTTTCTAGTTTGAAGTAGTCTTGGGATTGTCTTGGCACCTTTATAGTTAGTAGAGACTTCATAGACAGAGTGATACTTTTTATTTATTACCATTTATAGCAATATATAGAAATATTATGATAAATTTGTGTGCGTGCAATATAAATGTTTTAAAAAATATAGTGATTGTTTGCTGAGAGATTGAAAACGTGTATTAAAGTGTATGATAAATACATTATCCATAAATAAAACTTGTATTATATATGTTTTGAAAATGATTCTTTGTAATGTATATTAAATTTATATTATAAATGTATTATAAGTATTCCGTGAAAAAAATTGTTATAATTATAAATGGTAAATATAGTATATCTATGTAAGTTTTCCTTTATTGATTGTTACATCTCTGAGCCCACATGAACATCTATTTGATTATATAAAGTTTTTGCTAATTGAGCATTTGATGAGATCAAGTGATCCGCTTGGGATCCAACAATGTTTTCTGAGTGTCAGTCATGCCTAGGGTACTCTCTAGGAGGGTGACAATGCAAAGGTGTGAAGCTAGGCGACCAGAGGCATAGGTTGGCCCGATTTGAAGGTTGCCCGCTTTTGCCTCACACATGTATGGGCAGTTGGGCGATATTGGTAGTTTCTAGTCGTTGCTAGTCAGCATTGTCGATGGACTTCTTTATTTCAAATTTTGAATTAAGCCTATCAGTTGGGGATGTTAACTGAATTAGTTGGCATGTGGCTGGGTGTTGCGGCTTAATTAACACATAGTCAAGCCAACCTCAAACAATGGCTTTGGTCGAATTTGGTAAGGCTAAAGAGTTTGTGTATGTCTTTGTGGCACAAGTTTAATACAAAATTAGACTTGATCCTGTATGTGCTTATGTCGTTCTAATTTTCTAGTCATTGACTAAGTGTTGAACTAAATCGAGGCAAAAAAAGGGATTGAGTCTAAAGGTGTTGGGCTGCCTAAGTGGGTTGGATCGCAAGTGTTGGCTCCATTATTGTCTGTATATTAAATATTTGCCCAAATCCATAATATTTAGCTTAGAACCCCCGATTGACCTCCTGACGTTGGTATATTTATCCTGACCAAAGGTTTTACAAATCTCTTTTTCTCTATCACACAAGAAAAAGAGAGTAAAAAGAAATGACAATGGTAAAGAATAATGCCAACACAAATTGAACAAACATAAAGAAGAGGAATCACAGAAGTATAAATCAATAATAATTTTGTATTAGATATGCTGCAATGAGCAGCTTGATGTTGTCTAAATAATGGCAAGTTCATTTTCTCAAACAGTTTCAAATGAATTATTGTTGGTCATATTTTGATAAGTATTCTCTTTAGAAGTGGCATCTCTTCTACTGTATATTCTGGTTTTTGCACTTCCGATGAGACCATTTGATCACATCTGGGAGCGATTAACCTTCCTATATATTGGATGCTTCTGCCATTACTCCGCTAAAAGCAATGGCTGCTTTGGATCCAGAAGGCCGGCCCAAATGCTTGCTGATGAACTCCCCAGCTAGCAGGAGTTTCTGTAGATCAACATTGGTCTTAATGCCTAAACCATTAAGCATATAGACAACATCTTCTGTTGCAACATTGCCAGAAGCTCCTTTGGCATATGGACAGCCACCGAGACCAGCAACTGAAGAGTCGACCGTGCTAATACCCATCTGTGGACAATACGACAAACAGTTATACCTAAAAACACAGCAACTCCACAACAATAACCAGTAGTGGTGCCACAGGTAATGAGGGGTTCAATTGAATCCCCTTTGTTGAAAAATAATACTGTGCAAATAGGATATATAAACAACTTCTTCGTTTATATATCCAAAAATTTTAATCCTCGACATAAGAGAAGCTTTTAGTGTAGTGGCATGGTTCAAAATTGTTCTAGTCACGGGTTTGAGTCCCACATAGTAGTGTTCATGCAACTTTTTGTAGCTCCCTCGTAATAATTCCTGGCTCCGCCACAACAATAACTACTATTTTGTGCTTTTGTTGAACATAACGAAGTATTACCATACTCTATTATTCCCATTGGAAATTATTCACTGGTACTCTAGGTACATAATGCAAAATGCAGTGATAAAAATAGAAATATGGAAGCGAAGTAAAATGTTGGATTTCATGGTCATTAGAAGTATTTGATAAAGAGAGAGTGAAACTTTTAGACTGACAAACAGAAGTTTTGTAATAACCCCTATATTTTTAATGAAGGGTTAATTGATAATTTTAATAATTAATAATTAATAATTTTTATTAAAAAAAAGGGCCCAGCCCCTTTTATTTTAATCTTCACGCAGCAAACAAAAAAAAAAGGGCAGCGGCAAGTTCTTTTCTTCAGAACAGTGGCTGTAGAAAAAAAAACAGAGAGGTTAGGGCAGATTTCCATCCTTTCTTTTGGAAGAAAACACGCAGATTATCAAGGTTATTCGGGGAAACTCATACATAGAATCAACTTGATCTTGTTGTTGTGTGCTCTTGTTAGTTGAAAACATATTTACTAGAATTTTAATGAGATTTTAGAATACCTTTACTTTTAATTTATAGTCTAAGGTATTGGGTATTAGAGTTTAACCCTAAACTAAAAGATTAGGGATATTGAGATTGAGTTTGGCCAACATAATGGTATTCTATAATCAATATCTTTTTCATAGATCGAGGAAAGTAGGGGCTGTTTTGGTGGGTGTTCTATGCATGCAAGGTTGTGGAACTTGTCATTAATAAGGTAAGTGAGACTTTAAGCTTTAGTGCTGCTTTGAAAAATATATTTTTCTCTGTCTGGTGTATGTGTTGGGACAAGCATGTGCTTGACAGAGTTGATGCTTCTTTGATAAACCCTAAATATGCTATTTTTGAGAAGAATATCAAATATTTCATATGTGGTGTGACACTGGATATCCTTCTTTATTACTGTGATGTGGTTACTAGGGGCACACTTAGCTGCCCTAATATGTTAGGGGCATACCCATGCTGCCGTAATATGTTAGGGGCTTTGTACACGTTGCCGTTTATGACAAGTTTTGAGTGGGGATTGAATTGAGACATGTTGTGACCCTCTTTGAACCTTTGGTTGAACTTACTAAGCTTATTATGAAATATATTCTTATGTATATTATTTATGTATATCCGTTGTGCAAATGTATTTTGTAACTCTTATTCCAGTGATATTAGAGTAGCAAGTCGAGGATCTTACTGGTTATATTTATGTATAGCGCACTCCTTACTTGCATGTCAATGCAGGTACTGTTGCAGAGGGCGAGACTTTTGGCTGACGAGTTCGTTTCTGTAGACTCTGTTGCTGAGGTGAGCCTTCGCATTGTTCGTGGAGGCTATTACTTCAGCTCTATCTAGTATAGTTTATGTTTTTCTTGTTTTTGAGGTTTGTATGCCCGACAGTTAAACTCATATCACTCTATTAAACGCTCCATGATCTTATTGTGGGATTTGGGTGGAGATATTTTTGTTAAGTGACCTTTTCCTTTCATAAATTGTTATGCAAATTTAGGTTTGCTAGTTATACTCTATTGCTATGAGTACTGATGAATGTTGGGGTTGCACATATTATATTTTTAGTGTTTGGATAGTTGGGTGTGTATGGATATTTGGTTCTCCCGATAAATGGTGTGGGCGGGTGTAATTCACATTTAAGGGGTATTTTGGGATGTGATAAAGTTGGTATCAGAGCCTAGGCTTTAAGTCCCAGGTTATGGAGAAGTGTTTGGTAGTCTTGTTCATAGGTATGTAGGCGCCCATATTGATGACCTTGAGGCTACTAAACATTTAGGATGTATTCTCTTTTTTCATTCCTTATTCGTGCGTTGAGTTTAATCAAGTTCAACTTTTAAATATTTTTCGCAGATGGCTAAGAGACGTGGCTCTTCCTCTGTTGTTCGATCTAATGCAGTTGTTTAGCGTGGTGGGGGACATGGTATTACCTCCGGTGGCAGTCAGGGTAGGTCTCATCCTACTAGAGCTCGACTAGGGCATCTGCTGCTCCTCAATCAGGAGTTACGAATGAGGGACAGACCCGAGCTTTTTCCCCAGAACAAGTGTAGGAACAGGTTGCTCAGGATGCCCCACAGGCTGCTACACCTACTGTCGCTTTACCTGCAGATGTTGTGATGAGGTTGTTAAATGTGCTAGAGGCATTGGTGCCTAATTAGGGTGGAACCCCAGCTCCTCAGACTATTACACCAACGCAGGAACAGGATTAGTTGAATGTTGATGCGACTCAGACACCACATTTGGACCCTCAACAAGCTGCTCATCCAGTTGCAACTACAGGGCAACCCAAAGATCTTAAGAATTTCATGGACCTTAAGCCACCGGAGTATGATGCGACACCAGCTTCTATTGAGCCTCAGAAGTTCCTTGATCATTGTGAAATACTACATTGGGGTTGAAGGAGACTCGTGGTGTGGAATTTGCCACATTTATGTTCTCAGAATCTCCAGAGGCATGATAGACTTCTATTCAAAGAGCTAGAGAAGCAGGGTCACCACCTATCACTTGGTCAGAGTTTTCAGCAATGTTTAAGGATAGGTTTATTCCATTGAGCAACAAGATGATATGAGGACGTCAATTCCATGATCTGCGTCAGGGCAATATGACAGTTATAGAGTATGAGGCCAAGTTCACTGAATTGTCCAGGTATGTCCCATTTTTTTATTGTAGATCCAAGGGAGAAAGTGAGAAGATTTGTGGATGGACTAGAGCACCGATACCGTGGTCCTGTGATACGAGATGTGCGAGATGGTACATATTCAAATGTGGTTGACACTGCTCTTCGTTGTGAGTCCTATTAGGAGATGGAGAAAACCGAGTGAGAAAGAAAGAAGGCACGTAATACAGGTGGATTTAGTGGTGCTCCATCCGAAGGCAAGAGTGATTTCATCGTGTGCAGTCTAGGCCTACTCAATCAGATTCACTGGTGCAATCTTCTAAAAGTTGTTATCCAGTTAGACAAGGCCAACAACAGATGCCGAAGAAAGGTGGTAATTCTTTCCGGTCCGGACAACATCCAAGGTGTTCAAATTATGGTAGGGATCACAGTGGTTGTTGCTTTGGTATTGGTGGTGCTTGTTTTACTTGCGGTGAAACATGTCATATTGCTAAATTTTGTCCGAAGGGAGATTCAGGTACTAGTCAAGCTACTACACAGGTGCAGAGAAATGTGGCAGATACTCAGGCTCAAAATCAGCCAGCTAGGGCCGCTCCACACGGTGCTCGTGGAGAGGGTCGACAGGGTGCACAGGTTGCTCAAGGAGTAGGTGGACCACCGAGATTATTTGTTATGGCCAGATAGGATGTCGAGGGATCGAATGTTGTAGTCACAGGTATTATTACTGTCAATTCTCATGAGGCATATGCTCTTATTGATCCTGGTTCTACGTATTCGTATGTATCCCCGTCTTTTGCTATATCTTTAGAACGACGAATTGAGACTCTTAATGCGCTATATAGTTATAACTCTAGTTGGGGAGACCTTATCAGTGGATAGAGTGTATAGAGATTGTGTTATATCTATGCAGGGCAAGGACACAATAGTTGCTTTATATGAGTTATCGCATATCGCTATTTGACTTTGATGTAATTATCGGCATGGATTGGTTAGCATCATGTTATGCTTTGGTTGATTGTCATGCTAAGCTGGTACATTTTAATTTCCCTGGAGAACCATCTTTAGTATGGAAAGGTATGACTCCTCTAACACAGGGGAAAGATAATATCTTATGTAAAGGCACGCCGAATGATTAACCATGGGTGCTTTGATTTTGTTGCTACTGTCCATGATACTCGAGGGGAGGATGTTACTATCGATAGTGTTCTAATTGTACGAGAATTTGTTGATGTGTTTCCAGAAGACTTACCTGGGTTACCTCCGATGAGAGAAATTGAGTTCAACATTGATTTCGTGCCAAGCACTCAACCTAACTCTATTCCGCCGTATCGTATGGCTCCAGCGGAGTTGAGAGAATTGAAGGTCCAACTCCAAGAGCTACTTGATAGGGGATTCACCAGGCCCAGCGTATCGCCTTGGGGTGCCCCAGTGTTATTTGTGAAAAAGAAAGATGGCACGATGAGAATGTGCATCGACTACAGACAGCTGAATAAGGCAACATCAAGAATAAATATCCATTGCCTCGTACTGATGATCTATTCGATCAATTGCACGGTGCTACTCATTTTTCCAAAATTGATTTGAGATCAGGTTATCATCAACTGAGAATAAAGACCGAAGATATCTCAAAGACAGCCTTTTCGAACCAGGCATGGGCACTTTGACTAATGCACCTACAGCATTCATGGACCTCATGAACAGGGTATTTAAGTCATACTTAGACCAGTTTGTGATTGTATTTATTGATGATATTTTGGTCTACTCTCGAGATGAAACTGAGCATGAACATCATCTGAGAGTTGTATCGCAAACACTTAGAGAACAAAAGCTTATGCTAAGTTCTCAAAATGTGAGTTTTGGTTGGGGACAGTTTCCTTTTTAGGACACGTGGTGTCACGAGATGGGATTCAAGTCGATCCAAGAAAGGTAGAAGTTGTTCGGGATTGGCCACGACCTAATACTCCTACAGAGATACGCAGTTTCTTCGGGCTAGCTGGATATTATAGACGGTTTATGGAGGGTTTCTCAAAGATAGCCGCTCCATTGACACGTTTAACTCAAAAAGGTGTGAATTTTCAGTCGTCAAATGAATGTGAAGAGAGTTTCCAGAAATTAAAGACTATGTTGACGACAACTCCTACTTTGACCTTACCTACAGCGGAGGGTGGTTTCACCATTTATTGTGATGCGTCTAGAGTCGGATTAGGTGGTGTCTTAATGCAGAATGGTAAAGTGGTGGCATATGCTTCTCGACAACTAAAGATTCATGAGAAGAATTATCCGACACATGACTTAGAGTTGGCCGCCATTATATTTGCACTCAAGATTTGGCGTCACTACCTTTATGGTGAGCCGTGTGAAGTCTATACTGATCACAAGAATTTGCAATACATATTCAAGCAAAGGGATCTGAATCTGAGGCAAAGACGATGGTTGGAGCTACTTAAAGATTATGATCTTCCTATCTTATATTATCCTGGAAAGGCGAATGTGGTGGCAGATGCTTTGAGTAGAAAGTCTATGGGCAGCTTGGCTTGGATTGCTGTTGAAAAGCGACCTATGGCTAGGGATATTCAGTCTTTAGCCAATCAGGGAGTTTGAATTGATCATACACATTGTATGGTAGTGCAATCATCCTTAGTTGGAGAAGCCAAGGCTTGTCAATACGACGATCCCCAACTTGCCAGATTACGAGATCGAGTGCAGAGTGGAGGTGTGAAGTCGTTCTCAATCGATAGCGAGGGCATTTTGAGTCAACATGGTAGATTGTGCATTCCCATGGTGGGTGAGGTAAAGCGGCTAATACTTGAAGAGGCTCATAGCTCGTGATACTCCATCCATCCAGGTGCTTCGAAGATGTATCAAGACTTGCGTGGTTTGTATTGGTGGAAAGGTATGAAGTCTGATATTTTGAAGCATGTGACTAGTTGTTCGAATTGTCAACAGGTCAAGTATGAACATCAAAAACCTGGTGGAGTAATGCAAAACTTGATTATCCCAGAGTGGAAGTGGGAAATGATTACTATGGACTTTGTTATTGGGTTGCCGAATACTTTCAAGAAGCACAACTCAGTTTGGGTGATTGTGGACAGACTCACAAACTCTGCGCATTTCATACCAGTTCGAGTTACTTATGCCGCAAAGCAGTTAGCAGACATTTACCTTCGAGAGATAGTTCAGCTTCATGGATTGCCGATTTCAATAATATCATATTGGGATGCACAGTCCACTGCTGAGTTTTGGAAGTCTTTCCAGAGGTCGTTGGGATCACAAGTTGAGTTGAGTACAACTTTTCATCCCCAAACTGACGGACAATCTGAGTGGGTTATTCAGATCTTGGAGGACATGCTTAGAGTTTGCACGATTGATTTTGGTGGGCATTGGGACGACCAATTGCCATTGGCAGAATTTGCTTATAATAATAGCTACCAATAGAGTATACAGATGGCACCATATGAGGCTCTATATGGTCGCAAGTGTCGATCACTAATTGGATGGTTTGAACTTGGCGAAGCACAATTACTAGGTCCAAATTTGGTTCAGCAGGCTTTAGAGAAAGTTGCAGTGATACGGGAACGGCTTCGGACAACACAAAGTAGACAGAAATCTTATGCAGATAAGAAAGTCCGTGACGTGGAGTTCATGAAGGGCGAAAAGGTTTTTTTAAAAGTATCTCTTATGAAGGGAGTTATGAGATTTGGTCGGAAGGGTAAGCTGAGTCCTAGATATATTGGTCCTTATGAGATTTTAGATCAGATTGGATTGGTGGCATATCAACTTGCTTTACCTCCGAGATTGTCCTCTGTACATCCTGTATCTCACGTGTCCATGCTTCGACGGTATGTTCGTGATGATAGCCACAAGATTAATCTAGAGGATGTGGAGCTTGATGAAAATTTAGCATATGAGGAAGGTCTAATATCTATTATCGACAGGCAAGTGCAACAACTGAGGTCGAAGAAGGTAATTTCAGTGAAAGTGTTATGGCGAAATCATCCAACCGAAGAGGCCACGTGGGAGTCTGAAGCGGACATGCGAGAGAGATATCCTCATCCATTTGACACTTCAGGTATGGTTTTATGCTCGTTCGAGGACGAACGTTATTTTAAGTTGGGGAGAATGTATAACCCTTATATTTTTAATGAAGGGTTAATTGGTAATTTTAATCATTAATAATTACTAATTTTTATTGAAGAAAAGGGCCCAGCCCCTTTTATTTTAATCTTCACGCAGCAAACAAAAAAAAAGGGAAGCGCCAAGTTCTTTTCTTCAGAACAGTCGCTGCAGAAAAAAAAAAAGAGAGGTTAGGGCAGATTTCCATCCCTTTCTTTTCGAAGAGAACACGCGGATTATCAAGGTTATTCGGGGAAACTCATACGTAGAATCATTTGATCTTTGAACCACTGCATTGGGTGATAAAGCACAGGTATTTTCTTGTTGTTGTGTGCTTTTGTTAGTTGAAAACATATTTACTAGGATTTTCACCAATTAGGTTAACAATGAGACTAAGAATACCTTTACTTTTAATTTATAGTCTAAGGTATTGGGTATTAGAGTTTAACCCTAAACTAAAAGACTAGGGA
>JAPFFP010000009.1:1664723-1682043 GCA_026153255.1 Solanum medicagineum | reverse complement strand
GACTTATCATGCAATGCAAGTAAGTGTCATGGTAGTATCTTTAATCATGTTCATTATGATTCTCATTCTCTATGATGCTCAAATTTCTCAACTCATCAATTCAACATCAACTGAAACCTCAACTCAATACATGTATAGAATTTCACAGAATCATACAATTTAGGATTCATGCTACCAAGTGTGAAACTTTACCCTAATATCATATCAAAACCATGAATGCAACAAGTATACCATACATTATCAGGAAAATTCATAATAAATAAAGAATTTCAGTAATAGGAAAATAGGGGTTCCAAAATCTCAACTCTTTCCAATTTTCAACTCAAGTATAGGAGAGGGGCGTGTGAATGGATGTGGTTCCACACTTTAGTAAGCCTTACATATATGGGGATGGAAGGAACAATCAAACTCCAGTAGATCTTCGTGCTAAAATCAAGAACTCTTGCTCTTCTCCCTCTTCTAGTATTCTCAAGAAACCCTTATGGTGAAAAATGGTGAATAATACACCCAGGGTTCTGTTTTAAGGCTTTATTCAAGCCTAAAACAACCAAGAATTTAATTAAATAAGGATTAGAATGGATAAAAATATCCCTCATTAAAACTGTCGCCTGAGTCTATGAGACCCCATCTACGGGTCGTAGATCATTCTACGAGTCATAGACGACCTCTCGTAAGCTAGAGGTCTTGAAATTTGGGTTACTGAAATTTATTACGAAACCTCCTCTATGACTCGTAAAACATTTTATGAGTCATCTGCTAACTTGTAATTCAAGATACTGGAAAGTTAATATTTGGATCATCAATTCACGAACCCAATCTACAAGCCGTGAAATACTTTACGGGTTGTATACCATCTCATATATAGGCCTCAAACTTAGAAAATTTCACCAAGTCATATGGGGTGTTTACGAGACCCATGTTATGTGTCTTAATTGGCCATCGCAAATTTCATATTATATTGGGCTTAACCCACTTCATAATTTCCATAAAATCCAATGCTCATGAATGCATATACCATGAATGATGTAAGAATAACATGGGTAATTGAGATTCAATCTAAAATCAACAATATAATATGAAATTGAAGTAAATCCATAATTAAATCTATATTTAAATCACAATATAGATCATTCATGCACAAATCAAGCTTTAAAAGGGGACATGCAGTTTCATGACTTCATAATCTCAATGCAAACCATCATATTAGGGCTTAAATCAACTTAAAATCATTAAATAAATATAGCTTATACATCAATTGAATTTAATAAATCATAATAATGAAAACTCATATTTAAAGTAAGCTTAAATTCATGAAAATTACTTGAAAAGAGTTTTGAGTCTTCTTGGTTGAAAGGGACCAAGAATCAAAACTCATATACCTTCACCAAATGAAGAAGTCTGAAGAGAAATTTGAAGAAGAAATGAATTTTTCTTGATTCCCAAGTTTGCAATCTACAAGAGTTCTTTGAGAGGAGTTTGAAAGAGTTTAAAATATGAGGAGTGAATTTTGAATATTAGGAATAGAGTTTAGGTCGGTAGGAAATCTTTAGATAGTATAGGAAGTCCCAAAAGACCTGTAACTTCACACAAAGGGCCAACACACGTTTTTGAGGCCAAGGGCACCTCACGAGTCGTGTGACCTCACACGGACCGTGGGGTCTCCCTTGAAGTGTCACCTTGGTCCAAAACATTCCGAAATCGAAATTTCCAAGCTCCCACGAAGTCGTACAACACCCGGATCATTACAACAATACTCCCCCTGTCTCAAATTAATTGAATTTTTGAAACTTTTTTCAATGTTTAAAATATTTGAATTATTTAAAGTTTACGGTGAATATTTGAAACTTTTTTCATATTTGTCTTTTCATTTATTGAACTTTTATATTTTCTAGGAGATAAATTACACTATATATTTATAAACTTACAAAGTGCAATAATGAAAAATATGGTATAATTTTTATTTTTGAATAATTTTTGTTAATTTTTGTGCATTATCTCACAAATTCAATGTGGAGTAAACAGGTTAGAAGTAGAAAAAAAAAATTAGTGAAAGGGCTTCCTGAAAATTGGCAACTGCGCGGCTGTGCTGCGAGGAAAATACAGATAACCATGAGTAGAGAAGAAAAAGAAGAAGATGATATTGTGTGCTTGGACGAATCTTTCTTCATCAATGATGAGTGGGCATCTCTCTCTTTTCTTTTTAATGTACAAGTTTTGTGCTTTCTGTATACTGAAATGAGTTTACTTCACTCTCTGCAGCTACCAGATTACAGATTTTACATTTGGGTCTCATGTTCTTCAGCTTTACTGCCTCCAATCTTCTTCAAGTCAGTCTTTTGCTTTTGTTTTTTGGTTTGTATAGCTTGTGAAAACACTATTTGGTGTTGTTTGGTGGTGGGGTTCTTGGGATTTACTATCTTGAGTTTTTGTGCTTATTGGGTAATTGGGTGTTTTTCAAAGAAATATGTCGGAAGCTTTGTTGTTGAGGTTGGTTGTATATATATATTTGAAGGTTGTAGGTAATAGGGAGAGGGTGCTTTCATTGCATTTCTTGATCTTGGGCACTTGCTGGTGTGGAGGACCTTTCTGCTTCTTAGAGTTGGCAATATTGTCCGTAAGCCCGAAATTATGTTAGTGATGATTGAGTTCACTGAACTTTCTCTACTGCTGTGGCAGTGGTTTTCCGAGTTTAGTCGAGTGAACTTAATAGATTATTTAAGGTTCTATTTCACCTTTTCAATGACAAAGAATGGCGTCTGGGGAGGAAGATTTCCAACATCAGTTCTTCCAATCCAGGGAAGTCTAGTCAGAAGGCCTTTTAGCAACTCAATCCTACAGAACTGAGTATGGCTTAGAGATTATGATAAAACTTAGGTGATGCTCAACTTTGTTGTGCTTAAGCTTTCTCCGGATTTAAGCTTCATTTGTCATGAAGAGGTTGATCATTGTCTCTGCAAAACTCACAGATTATCCTTTAAAACTTAACTGTTCTTAGGGGGCTCTCTGTTCCTCACCTTTATTAAAGTTGAGGCCCTTCTTTTGTTTCTTTGCAACATCAGTTTTGAAATATCTCACAGTTGTGGTTAGTTGAATTCTGATAACGTAGCTCAGTTAGATTTAACTGTCCTTGGCAAGCTCATACAATTGAACCACATGATTTCTGAGCAAAGAAAAAAGGGACTGTTGAGCCATTGCCTGTACTCATGTTCAAATGAAAAAGAGATTTCTACAAAGAATGTGATACATCTAGTAAAAAAATCATACTGGTTCGTTGCTCCTTTGTTGGGCAACAAAAACCAACGTCGTTCTTCTCTGTTTACATGGACTACCAAACATTCTCCAAGAAATTAAACTACATGAGATCTTAGAATGGAAAGAACTGTAGGAAAATGTTAACGTTTTCTTGGTTAGGAAAGCTTGTGTGGCACAAAGGGGGAAGGGAGGGGGGATTATAGAGAATGCTAATTTTTGTGACATACAAAATGATCAGGTTGATCTTAAAGAAATATTTTATGTTTTCTGTCATAGGTAGGGGTTGCTTCCAAATTGGGGTCCTTTACATATCAAAACCAGTGTTATGAGGATTAGCGCTATCGTAGCTAGTAGGAAGGGTTAATTAAGGGTAGGAATTCTTACAACTATGAGCTATGTTGCTCGGACTCTTCAAAAATGTTAATGGGTGCATGTATTATTCTCCATTAGTAATGTATTTTCGGAGAATCCAACACGGATGCAATATCAAAAGTGACGAGTTTGCGCAACTTAGGCTATGACAAAACAGCTGTTATTGTTGCCTTATCCTTTTCCTACTTTGGTATCGAAGTTGGTTGGATTTGTTTTATTTTAGTCGGTCAAAGAAATGGTAGCTTCATAGATAGCTCTGTCTCTCTCATGCTTGTTTATCTGAAGACTTGATGTTCCTTTTGCTCTGTCCAAACTTCCTCAAATACTGAGCTGATATGTGGTTGCATCTAGGCAACATTGAATGTTCTGTAGTGCTGCTGGCCCTCCAAATAATATTTGTTTCTCAGCTGTCACTCTTCATTTAGGTAGCCTTCCGGATCTCTTGGCTTCAACTTGATGGATTTTGAATTGATCTGGAGTTGAGCTTTGAGAATCAAAGGACAAGAAGATGGTCTATCTTACCTTAACTAAAAGAAAACCTAAGCCTTTCTGGAAATCAAAATTCCACTGAGAAGCTTACTCAGTTTGGTGCAAGGATTGTTTACATCAGTGTATCCATGTGAGCTAGATATGACATGTGTAATTGTATTTCATGTGGATATTTCAAAATGCACTAAAGATCTGGTTAAAGTGAACTTGTGGTATCCATGTGAAATAGATATGACATGTGTAATTGTATTTCATGTGGATATTTCAAAATGCACTAAAGATCTGCTTAAAAGTGAACTTGCTGTGCCAGATCTGTATTTTGAACATACCAGTGATAATGTGTATTTGACGAATGTGTGCAAATAGTTTGTTAGCTCTCTCCCATTCAATTGCAGAATTTACCTAGCACTGCAAAAACAAATTTTACCAAAAGCTTTTTTTAGTTTGATTTGTTTACTTTTAATCCTCAAATAAGTTTTTGATATCCCCGTGCTTGCATTAATATTACCTAACATAATAACTGTCGGCTGACTATTTCTCGACAGCTGATTTTGATTTGACAGGACAGTTGGTGTGGCCTGGGGCAGTGCTGTTGAATGATTATCTTATAATGAATGCTAACATGCTCAAAGGATGTTCTGTCATTGAACTAGGCTCTGGTGTTGGTTAGTATTATTCTGAAACCACAATCAATTTTTCTATATTTCTATGTCATCTTCTGTCTGGTCATCACTATTAAGACAAAGTCCCAAATCTGAGAAGTAAATTCTCAATGAAGCGAGAGATGGCTGTTTTCCTCAAGCTTCCCTCACTCAAAACACATCTGGTGCAAAGTTGTATACCCCTTCTTCGAAGGTTGCTTTGCGTAAGACAAGCCCCTTTAGACACCAACCAAGAGAAACGTTTCACCTTGAAAGGGGTCATATTTACATGTTAAATAACTGTTGTCTTCTTAACTTTATGTTCTAGGGGATGGTTTTCTTAACTGGTGTGAAGTTATTTGGCTGAGAAGGAAACCCGAGGAAATCACATGATAGCCATGTCCAAATTAATGAGATACAAGCAGAAGAAAAAGAGATCTCTTAGAGTCTTAGATAGTACTAGAAGCATAACATGTCCACCTATTATTTCCTTTGAAGCTTAAGATAGCAAAATTATATAAGAAAGGGAACTGTTCACATATAAGGTCATATTGGGTGCTTGCTTAAGATCATGATTAACACACTTGATCAATGACAAATATGCAACCTCAAAAGGATCATTCCACTCTGATGAAAGAGATAAGGAGCATACACAGAAGACAAAATGTTCACATATAAGAAAATTCAGCTGCATTTTTGGAGTCATAAAGTGGATAACTGATCTGGCTCTACCATTATAGCTTGTCCCTTTATTCTGATATGAACTATGTGATGGACCTCTTCCTCTTCTTTACTCAAAGCCTAAAGCTTTACTTGAACTAGCTTCCACCTCAAAGACTATCTGGGGCCAATTGTCTTGAGGTGTTCATTGAGTTCAACATTACAACAAATACTTGCAAATATTTTGATATTTTCACTCGGTATTACTATATAAGTTGATTTAGAATAAACCTTTATATGTGGAAAAGACTATTGGGAGGGAGAACTTCTTGATAAACCAAGGACAAGATTGAAGTGTGAAACATGAGCAAAATAAGAGTGACTATATAACTTAAAGGCCTCTTTTGATGGGAGACATGAAGTAAGTTCCTAAACTATCAGAATTGTAACTGCTAATAACACTGTATAGATCCTCTCCCCAGGAAACCATGTGTATTCGCACTTCTTTTTATTTTACTTTCCCTATCATTTCTCTTTTTCTATTTTATTTAAGATGAAATTAGTTGCTTGCATCCTATCAACAGGTATAACTGGAGTACTCTGCAGTAGATTCTGTCTTGAAGTAGTGATGACAGATCATAATGATGAAGTTCTCAAGGCAAGGTTGAGTAATTGAATTTTTCTGGAGGAATGTGTCGCAAGTTCACTCTCTGATATATTTATCTCATTCCAGATTCTGAAGAAAAACATAAAGCTGCAGGAATCTTCAGATGATTCTCTGTGTTGTGCAGGTGTGTGAACAATTGCGTAAATGCCATTTTCAATAAGGTATTGTCTCATTAACTTATCTTCAATGCAGAATTAAAAGCTGAGAAGTTGGAATGGGGTAACTCTGATCAGCTGAATTGCATATTACAGGGGCATCCAGAAGGATTTGATTTAGTCCTTGGAGCTGACATTTATATCCGAAGTGAATTATCTCCTGCTGCCTCAATTTGTTCTCTCTTTGTATATGTCTGACTTAATTTGACGCTAAAAACATCATGCCAATTGCAATCCTATTATGACCTAACTCATTCCTGTTTGAGGTTGGAAATTGTCTTTCAAATTGGATACCATGCATCTGGAAATGTCTAGCAGTAATGAACTAGCTCCTTTCATTTTAGTAACATTTGGAATATTCCAATTCATCAGGCCTATAAGATCTGAATATCATTCTCTTCTTAAATGTCTTTTAAAGTCAGAAAAGTATTCTGGTTCTCTGTCCTTGTCTTGGCACCTGGAAAAAAACTGTTGTCAAATCAACTGATCTCCATTTGAAACCTACTAGCAACTAGATTGTCTTAACTGACAAATGATTGAATATAGACTTAGATTTTGTTACTTTTTCCTCATTTGGATGATATCATAGTCTAGAAAGAACAGTGTATCCCTTGACAAGCTATAAGTTTTCAGCAGGCAAATGTTCCTTTGCTTTTTGATACTGTTGAGAGGCTACTTAGAGATCGTGACCAGAACAAATGCAAATTTATTTTGGCGTATGTTTCACGAACAAAAGTGTAAGTGGCCTTCACTGACTTGGTTATTGTGATCATGATTATGTTTTGGCTGCTAGATTCTGAATGTTGTGCTTGATTCATAGGATTCTATAATCAATAGCTTCAGTGCATTCTTTTACTTAGATACCTCTCCTATGAGTTTCTAGACCAAATCTTGGAACTATAGGTTGGGAGAGTCATTTGATATGTTTCCTGCTATTTCAACTAATGCTATGCAGTGGTGCATGTGTATAATCTAGGCGTCCATACTTTTGACTTCATAAATGTTGATCCTGAGAACTGTTGACATGTTTTTCGCAACTGTAGTCATTTTCATTTCTTGATGCATTTTTGTCCTGTGCACCTAAACGGTCATTCGCTATGCAGCATGGATGCTATGGTCATAAATGAAGCAATTCAGCACGGTCTTCAGATAAATGAAGTTTCTGGGACTCGACGTATTATCAAGAATCTTGAAGGAGTTGTATTTGAGATTACAACTAATCACTAGAGTTGGCAATTGGGAGTTTCTTCAGCACCATTTGATTGGAAAACTATACAGGTTTAAGGACCACAGATTTTTTTTTTCAAACTGGAAGGAGCATAGAGAAAATGACTCAGTGAACAACACGAAAAGCTTTAATTGCCATCAAACTTTGTTTTTCTGTGTAATTTTGACATCCAGGCAGCAAAAAGATGCATCAACTCCTCAAAGAATCTTGTAATGTATCATTTTTCCCCCTTTGTAGCTCTTTTTGTCTATTGCAAACCTCCCTACCCCACAAAGGTAGAGAGGTAAAGTTTGCGTACATGTCATCTTCCTCAGACTCACTTGCGAAATGACACTAGGTACAATGTTGTTAATAGCTCTTCTTTTGAATTGTTTCAGTATCAATTTTGGATTAAGAGCGACTTTTGGCATTTTAACCCTTTTGTTTTGGATGACAATTTTTATCACTCTTGTACTGTATACATAAACTTGAGCCTTGACAAACTCAAAACTTAAATTAGGACATGGGTCATATGATCAATTGGAATAAGTACAAAAATCAGCACCCACAGTAAAGAGGATTGTAGCAGAATGGACAGGTCCTTGATGAAGGAAAATTTTGATCTGTCTCTTGAATTGACTGATCATGTCCTAGTTTAAGTTTACAACAAGCTATACAATTCAAGTAAAGGCATAATTTACAAAGGAAAAGGTGTTAGTTTTGACTTTCAGGATCCAGTTTGAGATTTATCCTGCATCTTTGCTCGGGCGAAAAATACTCCAGCCAAGAGCCCTGCAAAATGCAACACACTTTTTTTCTCAACTCCCAAGCCTAGACAAAGGAAGGGGATTACAGAATATCGACGAACTTAAATGAAGTGACATGGACAGTGAGGATTCATATAGTCAACTCCGACTTACTTGAAACTAAGGCATAATAATCTTTGTTATATTGATTAAGGTACAAAGGGAAAGAGAAAGAGTAAATCCTCACCAAAGAATATACTGGCAGAGTTCTCCAGACTTGTTGAAACATGGAAAAGGAGAATACCAGCAACAGAGAGAGGTATCTTATTGAGTGATCCGACAAGACTGCAGAATCAGAAAATCAAAGAATAATCGAAGAGGGAAATGTTTACATCCAAGTACTCAAAGAAAAATGAAGTAACGAACTCAGATGAAAAGAACTATACCTATAAGTAGTGGCACTTGTTTGATGAAGAAACCACATGGATGTGAAGCTAATTCCTAAGCCCAAAAATCCACTAAAGGTTGTCATCAACCAGAATGTTGGCAATTGTAACAGTGGTCTGCAGATAAAGATATGTAGCAAAATCTTCAATGTGCAATAAAACAGTATTCACTTATGGTAAAAGAGCAACCAATTGGAACTGAATATCGAGGGAACAATGATAGTATTTGAAAGTTCAGAACTTAAAGAAGTATCCATCAACTAAATTTAGCAAGTTTGAAGGATCTTCTAAAGCCAACTAAAGTAATCATGATGCCTTCCTATCTTAAGTCATAAACTAAATTCACCGAACAGTAACCAGGAATAGGGCGTAGGGGTAAAGGTGAGATACTTACATTAAGAATATTCATTTTAACTGTATCCAGAAAAACATTGAGCAGAGTGCGAAGAACAAAAGTTGTAAGGTAACTTAAGGGAGCAATTCCTTTTAAAGTTACAACATAGGAGAACAATCTTCAAAGAGAGAAGCACAAAGGAATTAGCAATTGCCAAACTAACTGTTTCCACGACTCGAACCCATAACCTATATAAGTTATATGTAGACAATTTTACCATTGATCCAAGGCTCCCCTTTCAACAATCTGCTACTAGGTTAGTTATATTTTATTACATTCTGATACTTTGGGCCTATTTTTGTCTATAAATAAGACTCAAGATTAAAAATGAATCCTAGAGACTTGACAAAATATGAGGATCTCCTTCCTTTCTCTTCAAATTTGACATAGTAGCAATTGTTATCTATTATATCTGTACTGGAATAGTAATGCTTTTTCAACTTCTACAACCACCATTATAGAATTGAATTTATTAAGTTGTATTAGGAACATTCAGGCTAACATTCGCTTTCAACTAGACATCGCTCCACCAACAGTTACCTATTGCAGGTTTTAACAATAGGCACGAGGCATGTGATGTATATGCCTAAGAGAAAAAGGTCACCACCTGCAGACGACAACAACCAAATACCCAGTGGAATCCCACAAGTGGGGTCTGGGGAGGGTAGAATGTACGCAGACCTTACCACTACCTCATAGAGATAGAGAGACTGGTTCCAGAAAACTCTCGTCTCAAAAATCAAGCCCCATAAGCAGAATATACTAGATATGGAAAAGAAGGGAAAAGAAAAGGAAAATGGCTATAGTATGTAAATACAACAGAGTAACAAATAGAAGAAGGATAATGACAACACTGGATATAAAGACTACTCCTACTAACCTACTAAATCAAAAAGCCATACATCAACCTACCCCTACTAGTCTATTAGTCTTATACCCTAATACACGACCTCCACTCCTTTCTATCTAAGGTCATGTCTTCGGTGAGATGAAGTTTCACCATAACTTGTCCGATTACCTCCCCCAATACTTCTTCGATCTACCTCTACCTCTTCGTGTAACCCCTAAATCCAACCTCTCCCACCTCCTAATAGGGGCATTGATACTTCTTCTCTGCACATGCCCAAACCATCGCACTCTCGCTTCTCTCATCTTGTCAGCCACATGGGCCACCTCTAACTTCTCCTGGATGGTCTCATTTCTAATCTTATCACTCTTGGTAAGTCCACACATCCATCTCAACATCCTCATCTCCGCCACCTGCATCTTCTAAACATGTGAGTTTTTAATTGACCAACACTCCACCCCATAAAGCAAAGACGATCTAACCACCATTCTGTAAAACTTGTCTTTAAGTTTAGGTGGTATCTTTTTATCACACAATACTCTAGAGGCAAGCCTCCATTTTGTCCATGTTGCCCCAATACGATGTGTGACATCATCGTCAATATCGCCACTAATCTGGACGATGGACCAAAGATACTTAAAGTCTTTGGAATAGGTTGACTGGCAAGCATCACTTCAATGTCTGCTTCATCTCTCGCAACACTGAATTTGCACTCCAGGTATTTTGTTTTGGTCTTGCTCAATTTGAACCCTTTGGATTCCAAAGTATGCCTCCAAACCTCCAATTTATCATTAACTTTAGCTCAAGCCTGATCAATCAGTACTATGTCATCTGCGAATAGCATACACCAGGGCACCTCCTGTTGGATAGATCGTGTTAGCTCATCCATTACTAACACAAAAAGAAAAGAGCTCAACACAGATCCTTGATGAAGTCCCATCTCAATAGGAAAATACTCTGAGTCTACTCCAACTATTCTCACCTGAGTTTTGGCTCCGTCATACATGTCCTTTATCACCCTAATATACGCTATTGGAACACCTTTTGCCTCTAGACGTCTCTATAGCACATCCCTCGGAACTTTATCATAGGCCTTCTCAAGATCAATGAACACCATATGAAGGTCCCTCTTTCTCTGCCTATATTTCTCCACTAATCTCCGAACAATATGGATTGCTTCAGTAATCGACCGCCCCGGCATAAATCCGAACTGATTCTCTAAAATAGACACTCATTTTCTCACCCTCAACTCCACCACTCTCTCCCAGACCTTCATAGTGTGGCTTAACAACTTGATACCCTTGTAGTTGTTACAATTTTGAACATCACCCTTGTTCTTGTACAATGGAACCATTGTACTCCTCCTCCATTCATCGAGCATCTTAGATGTCTTCATAATAGCATTAAACCACCTAGTCAGCCACTCAATACCATCCTTGACCATGCTCTTCCAAAAATCCACCGAAATTTCATCGGGTCCTATCATTTTCCCTCTGCTCATCCTACCAATAGCACGTCTAACTTCCTTAACTCTGAAACGTCTGCAATAACCAAAATCTCGATGACTATTGGATTGTAACACCCGATAAAATTACCAAAATACCCCTAGAGTATAGACGGGTGCATAACGCATCCTCCCATGCTCCGATGGCAAATCTGAGGCCGGATATGCAATCAGCATGAAAAATTGAGAGGGAAAATAGTGTCGGTTAATTTTTAGAGCAACCGACCAAAAGATAATTTTTTATGCGAAAATGCGAATTAGTGAAGTGCGCGACGTTCCTCCAACCAACACTTGGTTTCACCCCAAAAATTTTCTACAGGATTAGAAAGCTCGTTCGGAGAATTTTTGGTGAAAAATACCAACAAAATACGCAGTCCGCATTGCGGACCTCGCGTCCAGAAACTCATCTTTTTTTTCATATTTCGTGAGGGGCATTCTAGACCTTTACAAAGCCCTCCTGGACTTAATATATGACCAAGATAGATTGTTTTAAGTATAAAGAGGATTTTAAACCTTATTCTATGTCCTTTCCAAGTCCTGGAAAAGACTATGAGCGAAGAAAAGCGGAGAGAAGCTAGGGTTTCCAAGTATTCGACTGTGATCCGTTGAGTTGCGGTTGTTCTTCGATTTCCAGGTATGTAAGGCTACCTAAAACATTATTTTCGTGCATAGTCTATAATTACTATCAAGATTTGCTAGTCAAAAGTCAAGCCAATTTCAATCCTTTGATCTTACGGAGAAATTCTAGAACCTTATCATAAAATCCTTATTGTTCCATTATTATGATGCTAAGAACTTTATCGTTGAGTAGATCTCCTTGGATTCCTGAAGTATTACTACATTTACAGGAACCCTAAATGAGTTTTGATAACCATTCCATTATCATACTTTAATTGCCTTGAGAAGTTATCCAATCTGAAGTATAAATAAGTTTCAAGAAGTACCTCAGCATGAATTATATAAGTAGCCTATTTACTACACTGTCTTTTGAGCATAGCATATCAGTTTTGAAAGATCAGTCCAGTTAGTTAAAGTATTTTGCATTACTATTCATCATGTATAAATTTCAGAGTTCGAGAAAACTTACAGTAGCAAATGCATCATTTTATCAGTAAATCTTTTTAAAGAAAGCATTATCAGTTCTGAGACAGAAAAACAATTTATAGGATAAATGTTGAGCCAAGGCTCCAAATAGCAATTTTCAGTTTTCCCCTAAAGGACATTTTTATAGTTAATGAGCACAGTGCATGTTCCGGGAGTAGTATTGAGCACCGACGTGGGTACGAGTTCAGATAACTCCAACCCCATAAACTATATAGCCAGCATAGGATAGGACCAGATGTACAACTACTGTACCAGATGTACAACTCCTCACTGCCACTGAGATGGCCCGATTTTGGGATGGATCTACTACCCTAGTTTTCGTTCCTTACGCCGGCAAAGCATGGGACGGCTCTGGCAGTGCAGGCAAGACGCTGTATCATCACGAAGCTCATAGTGATGGTTGTCGGTTAGAGAAACTCCCCACTATAGTTTATATTATTTTCAGACAAAGGTATAATTGCATTTACTTATGCATTAAATCAGATATTTTGCTATAACGTATTACTTATGTTATTGAATTATGTTCAGCATTAAGCCTATGATTTTGAGCATTTAATCCTGAGTTTCCCTGTTTTGGCCATTTTACATATCGTACATTCCACGTACTGACGCATTTGGCGCTGCATCGTTTTATGAGGCAGATTCAGGTATCTACATGATAGCAGATATTCAGTATGACAGCTTTGTAGAGGCAATTGGTGAGACCTCTTTGCTTTCAGAGGACTTTAGTCAGTTTAGTTTACACATTTTATTTTACAGTCAGGTAGCTGTGGGTCTTGTTGCGGCACCTATCTCAGTATAGTAGAGGCTTCATGGACAGAGTTAGTGAGTCGATCTAGTCTTTCCATTCAGAAATTTTAAGTATTATTACTAATTGTATGAAAACACTCTATATAAAGCTTAATTTGGGATTCTCTGAGCTTTTATTAAATATTTTAAAAGGTTCATCTTGTAAAGCTTCTGCATGCATGTAAAATTTCCAGTTGAGTAAGTCAGCCAGGCCAAGGGTTCGCTTGGGGACCAATGATGGTTCCCGAGTGCCAGTCACGTCTACGGTGTAGACTCGGGGCGTGACATAGAGTGCGCCAAATCACCCAACTCAATATCTCTGTCCCTTTTTTCGTTTAAGAGTTTATGAAAGTAAGCTTGCCACCTTAGCTTAATGGAAGTCTCATCCACCAACACCTCTATCTAGTCATCCTTTATATACTTCACTTGGTCCAAATTATGAGCTTCTCTCTCTCTCTCTCTCTCTCTCTCACTTTCACAAGCCTATACAATCTCTTGTCCCTGCCTTTTTCACCTAACTCAACATACAAATGCCCAAATGTTGCTGTCTTAGCACTCGTCATTGCCATCTTCGCTTCTGTCTTCGCCGTCCCTCATCCCTACATTCCAACCACTTCGTATATGCATCTTCTTAGCTTTCACTTTGCCTTCAACTTCTCCACTCCACCACCAATAACCTTGGTGTCCACCAAAGCTCCCTCTTGAAACTCTTAGTACCTCAGTGGCTACTTTTCTAATGTAACCAGTCCTGGTGTCCCGCATGGTGTTAACCTCTCTGCTACTACTCCAAGCTCCCAAATTACTCAACTTTTCCCCCATCTCTCGAGACAGGTCAGGAGTCAGACCATCACATCTAATCCTCGGTTGGGCATAAATAGTCTTCTTCCTCTTACCCCTCTTAATTTCTAAATCCATCACTAGAAACCTATGTTGAGTGAAAATATTTTCACTCGAAATTACCTTGCAAGGCTTCTATCACCCTTCGTGAGGAGCAAGTAATCAATTTGGGTCTTAGCCACCGTACTACGGAAGGTAACCAAGTTATTTTCCCTCTTCGAGAAATGTGCACTGGCAATAACCAACTCAAAAGACTTCAGCAAAGTCCAAAAGGGACGTCACACCTCCATTCCTCTCCACAAAACCAAAGCCTCCATGGACACCATCAAAACCACTAGAGGTAGCACCTCCAATGAAGATCTTCTGTCTCCGGGTTATCTCTAACAACCTCATCCAACTCTTCCCAAAAGAGTTTTTTGACTTCCTCAACTAGGCCCACTTGGAGCGCATAAGCACTAATTATATTGACAATATGACTATTGACCACGGGTTTAATAGACATCATCCTATCATTAATCCTCCTAACCTCAACCACATACTCCCTAAGGTCCTCATCTACTAGGATACCTACTCCATGTCTATCCCTATGGCCACTCGAGTGCCATAATTTGAACCCGTCCATGTCTCGGGCTTTGGTACTTACCCATCTGTCTCCTCCTAAGACTCTTCACTAGCTCGATGGACTTCCTTGTAAGTGATCCTATGTTCCACGTCCCTACTTTCAACCTAAGGAAACCTGTGCCGGTCATACCACTACTACCCCTAGCCTCCGCCCCCAACCGACGACATGCCCCTAATCCACCATCAGACCCCAACGACACAAAACTACACTAAAAACTACTAGCACAACAAATCATACAAGATAAAGAAAAAACAATCTCATGAAAATAACTCCCCAACAATACCAAAAACAACAACAACATACCCAGTGGAATCCCACAAGTGGGGTGTAGGGAGGGTAGAATGTACGCAGACCTTACCACAACACCATGATGCAAAGAGTATTTGAAATAACCACAATATGTAAGAAGTAAGAAATATAATAAGAAATAAAATATATTCAAAAATATGCAACAAGTAAGATATTACTTAGCAAACAAATCTATATGAATTAGACCTTATTCACAGAAATGTACACATGATCTAGAAACCAATCACGACTTTAAGAAACCAAAACTCACGTTCTAGAAAGATAGTCCACCTCGTTGAATAATAATATAAGCAAAATGCCCAAAGGCAGTGAAAGAGTGTTATTTAACAGGACCATGGAGAATTCATCCAGGTTCCCAGATTTAGTCACTTGCTTGGCAGTGTCCATGACCCTGCGAAGAGTCAACTGCACCAGAAGACCAAAAGAATTAAGCATTAACATGGGAAATCAGGTTAACAAATTGAAGTTGTACCAAAATTAAGAAACTTTCAAGTGACTAACTGGAACATCAAATTAAATATAATCTCAAGAACAAACAGGATAAGAAGCTCACTACTGAAAAACAGAATTTGTTCCCGTTACTGGTGGCAAAAAGAAATGGAGGTGTTATTAAGAAACCAAGCCCAGTCAAGTTCTCGATATTTCAAGCTCAACCGTAACATTGAATAGCCAAGTCCTATCGTGCTTAAGCGTTGAAGCAAGGCTCCCTCCCTTAATGTGATCTTCAGTGTCGTCATCAAGATTCTAAGACATACTTTTCCTTGCCAATGAGCCTTCTTTTGAAGAGGCAACGCTAAACAATTGATATTCCACTTTATCGTAATCTGTTTTTAAATTTCTTTGTTCATATGTTTGTCATTCATGCTTATATATTTATATTTCTTTTTTCCTTTGTGGCTTTTTTTCATTAAAGTCCATGCTTTATTTGCACTTAAAATCCAAACAAACCTTAAAGCTTTTTTGCAGTTGATAACACTGGAATTAGGTTAGAACTTTTTGACTCAAGCATGAAATAGTTGGAAAACAAGCTCTGATTCTTGATGATCCAAGTCAATGTTATGGTAGACATTGTATTATATCTTTGTGAATAGCATAATTATACTCAATTACAGTTTTAAAATCTTGAAACTGAAAGTGTATCCACTCATATTGAAATTCAGGAAAAATCATAAATTTTAAGTGGTCATATCGATTCTTCAAATTAATTTATAATCAAGCGGATCTTTCACAATTAAATATTTAATTTATAGTCCTTCATTAAGATGATGAAGAAGAAAAATCATAGCTTTTGCTTTATCTTGACTTGATGCTTTATGTCCTTGTTCAAAAGTATCTCCAAGATCTTTTAACATCAAGATAAATTTCAACATCAAGGACCCATGACAAATAATTCTCTCCAGTAATGTCGAATGCCACAAATTCAAGCTTTGATAAATTTAACATGGTAAGACTAAGGAATTTAACATGGTGACTAGAGGTACCAATGAATTAGAAATAACAAAAATCAATTAAATTAAATTATTTAATGCAAATAAATTTAAATATATCCTTAAAAAATAACTTGCTTACTAATGTAACGATATCTCAGTGATTATACATGATAACAAAACTTAGTGTTGCAAGAGATTAGTTTATCGTATGCAGCTAGTTAGGTTCTCTTTTTTATTGTATAACAATATTTAATTTATTTGGTCTAAAGTCTATCACAATTTTCAAAAATAAAGACAGGAATGGGAATACATTAGGAGTTAGTCGTATTGCAAGGTACATAAAATTAGTTGTAACATGCATAGATGAAAATTTAAGCAGTTAATATAAGATGTTCAAGAAATATTGGTAAAATTATTTTTAATACAAGAATAGCTAGAAAAAATTGTCTTCATAGCAAAGATAATATAACCAAAGTAAATGACAGCAAATCAAATATAACAACTATAAGTGAGCTAACTGAAACTAAAACAGATAAGTAACAACTAGCACACAAATAAAATACACAATGCATGTTTTCGTTACACCTGAGGGCTGAGGTAGAAACTTCCTTGTGCTGATAAAATGTTATGAAATGTCGATTATAGAATATATACTAAAATTAAATAGCAAGAAGAAAGAGAGAGAGAGAGAGAGAGAGAGAGAGAGAGAGTAATAATAACTTTGTTTCAATATTTTCATATACAATGTAAGCTATTTATATATTTCAAATAACTTGGAAAACTAAATTTACTAGTGCATATGGGCATGGATATCCACCAAATACTAGTGTGTATGTACATGGACATCCA
>JAPFFP010000009.1:1639762-1656329 GCA_026153255.1 Solanum medicagineum | reverse complement strand
CTAAAGTTAATGATAGGTTGGAGGCGTGGAGACACGCCTTGGAGTCCAAAGGATTCAAACTGAGCAGGACCAAAACAGAATACTTGGAGTGCAAATTCAGTGAAGCAGACATTGATGTGAGGCTTGCCACTCAACCTATCCCTAAGAGGGAAAACTTTAAGTATCTAGGTCTATCATCCAGAGTAGTGGTGATATCGACAATGATGTCACACATCGTACTGGGGCAGCATAGACTAAATGGAAGCTTGCCTCGGGAGTATTGTGTTACAAGAAGATACCACCTAAACTCAAAGGTAAGTTTTACAGAATGGTGGGTAGACCATCTCTGCTGTATGGGGTGGAATGTTGGCCAATAAAACATGTACATGTTCAGAAGATGCATGTCGTAGAGATGAGGATGTTTGAAATGGATGTGTGGTCACACCAAGAGTGATAACATTAGGAATGAGACCATTCGAGATAAGCTAGAGGTGGCCCCTGTGGCTAATAAGATGAGGGAAGCGAGACTGCGATGGTTTGGACATGTACAGAGAAGGAGTACCGATGCTCCTGTTAGGAGGTCCGAGAGGTTGGTTTTTGGAGCTACACGGAGGGGTAGAGGTAGACCGAAGAAGTATTGGGGGAAAGTGATCAAACAAGATATGGCGGAACTTGATCTCACTGAGGACATGACCTTAGATAGAAAGGAGTGGAGGTCGCGAATTAGAGTAGCAGGCTAATGGGTTGGTAGGATTAGGTGGATGTCTGGCATTGGGGTTTAGTAGGGTAGCAGTTATAGTCGTGTTTATATCATGTTTGTCATTATCCTATCGTATGTGTGTAAATTCTATCGTATTTACATATTGTTATGTGCTCTTCATTACTAGTCGCCCTTTCTATTTCCTTTCTTTTCCTTTTTGTCATATCTAGTTTGTTCTGCTTATGGGCTTTTGAGACAAGGATTCCCAGGAAACAGCCTCTCTATTTCTATAAGGTAGTGGTAAGGTATGCGTACATTCTACCCTCCCTATGTGGGATTCCACTAGGTATTTTGTTGTTGTTGCTGAAAGCGATGCAGCAAAGAATGCACATACTCTAACAACCAACTTACTCAACCAAGTTAATACTCAATTACACTCACAAATTAGACACAAACCAAAAACTTATCAAAAGTTTCTTTGACATTCAAACAAGCAAAATGGTACTACCCTTTTGTTTTTGCTCAGCTGATATGATGCAACACAAACAGTCATATAACAGACAGAAAATCACACAGTAGCAGTTAGTTTTCCTTCTCAAAATTTGTTCTTTTTTTTTTCTTGCAACTGATATTATGCATCAATCATCTCAAAGATACAGCTAGACCAAAAAAGAACCAAAAGGGTGAAGTTGAATCATTAGCTGGGGGGAAAAAGATACAAGCTTTCTTGCATAGTTTGTCACACCCAATGATAGAAAGAACAAGAACAAGGGTCTTCTCATTTATCAATCAAGAATTCAAGAAAGTCAACAAAGTAAGAATCTTTGAGAAATAAAAAGAAAAATAAAATTGACCCATTATGAAATTATATACATACATGATATATCTGAAGACACAAAGACAGAAGAGTCACTGAGTTACCTTGGATTCATCTTTGTCAACTCCTCAATTTGTATGAAAAAGGAACAACCAAACACATATGCTTTAAAATAATAATAAAATTTTTACAAGATGTATTTCTTTATTTGGAAAGAAGAGATGTAAAGAAGGAGAGCTCAATTTAAAATATATTGTTTGTTTAAAATCTCCAAATGGGCACCAAAAATTGGCCATGGAAATATCTCTGTTTTGACTGAGAACAAGTGTCACTTCAAATTCAGTTTGTAAACGATGTCGTTTTGTTATGTCAGGTACTCCCCCGTCTGTCTTTGCTTCTTCGCTATGATATTTTGGGATATCAAACGATGTTTGTCTATTTTATAAAATCAAAAAGATAATTTAACTTAATTTTATTATTATTAATTATAGTCATTTTTATATTTTATTTTTTAAAATATTATATTTATTATATTGAAAGGGTAATTTGATAAATAACTTCTATCATTTATTATCTCTTAATTCATATACAAAGTCAATAGGAACAAGTAAAGATGAAGAAAGGGAGTACAAATGAAAGAGTGAAAAGGAAGGGGGTTGGCACCTTGATTAGCTACTCCTCCATCCCATATTAGTTATTAATATAGTTAAAAATTATTGTACTAATTTATTTGTCAGTTTATAAAATTAAGATAAAATTAGTTAAATCTTTTCTTATTTTACCCTTGTATTTAATTCATATTTGAAAGTATAAACAAATTTGTAAGTTTTTAAAAATAATAATTAAAGGGATAAATTAGTAAAATTATTTTTCGTATTTATGATACTTATGATGCATGTAAAGAAAAAAGTGAAAAATTAATATGGGATAAAGAGAGGATTTGATTTTGGCACTTTTTGTGCCAAGGATTTTTCTTTTTTTTTTGGAAAAATAAGTGACTTTTAAATTTATTTTCTTATATTTAGTATGTGGATAGAAAATACTTTTAAAAAAATATTATATATGATCTATACCAACATAATATAAGCAGGGGAACGAAGTATAAGAGTGAGATGTGTTGGATGGTGACACAAAGGTGGATGAGTGATTTGATATATTTTTTTATTCTTATAACGGCCTCAAGTTAATATACAATAATAATTAAGTTCACATATAATTATTTTAGATATTTAATAGATATTATAAATTAATACATAAGCAAAATCATTATTTTTAACTTTGTGACTTATTATTTGTAGATACACTCAAAATGCATCTTAAGATGATTTAATGTGGTCATATGCAAAATATAACCTAAATAAGGTTGATCTTGAATTCTATATAAAATAAAGAGAAATACTACTGATTGGACAAAAAAAAGAGTTATAGTTCAAATTCTATTCCATTAAAGTTAAAAAGATTTTGTATAACTAAAGACTAGAAATTGCAATAATAACTTAGAGATGTAAAACTATATTATTATAGGATTGCGTTTCCACAATGAAATTGCATCGTTGTTCGATTTATGCAATTACAGATAATTGAATTTCTAGATATGCACTTAGTCTCTAAATCATCACGCAATCTTTTTTAAGAGTTACTTATCTCGACATGATATTTTCACAACTATATGAGTTATTTAGATAAAAATGATTGATTATGTATGTAAATCCAACTTATCTCTAGGCAAATTTATCAATGAATAACAACTAAAGTTCATGCAATTTTCTTCTATCAAATCTTAATCCTCTTTTCCTAGCAAAACTATGATATTATGGTATAGTTTTCACAATTTTTTTTTTTAAATAATGGATCATAAATTCAGAATTTTAATAATTTAAAATTTCTGTCGACATAATCCATTACTCAGTTTATTACTATACGTTGATCTATGGTCCGTGAATTTTCTATTAAACTCATCGTTAATTGCTCCTTAAATTTTTGTATCTTCTCTCTTGAACTGAACTACGAATAGTATATTAATCCATGATTAGTAAGTTCAATTGTAAGTCCTTTTGTTAGTTTGATTTTCTATGGATGTATGAACTGTGAATATGACAAGTAATTTGTGATTTGCATCCTAATGTATGTCATTTTTTTGACTTGCACCTTGTTCTATCATTTTTTATTTTTTTTTTGTGATTTGCACCTTAATCTCCTTATTTCCTTGCAAAATCACAAAAGCTCTTTTTTTTTTTTTTTGCAACAATTTTCAAAGGGTTAAAAAAGAAATCAAATATAAAAAATAAAAAAATATTAAAATAATAAAGAAACAGCTTCTCATTTACAACTTCTCAGGTATAGACTTTTTCATTTTTAATTTTACAACTTCTCTTTCTTCCTCTTAGCTCTGTGGAGAGTGAAATAGCACAAATAACCCAATTACTTCAACACAAATTACTTTCAAGTTTCATCTCCTTCTCCCGCTTCATTTTCTTGGCTCATCAAGAAATTTTGAAATCGGGTTTCATTTTTAGAATCAATTTATGATTCCTTTAAATAGTTAACATGTTATTAAGATAGAAGAAGAGGTATTATGATGAAGTTTTTTCTGCAAAAACACCTGAGGAATGGAAGCACTACAAAGAGATCTTCAGCAGTTTGGTTAAATTCGCAATCAATAAGACATGCAAGCTATTTTTTAGACTTTTCTAGAATGTGATTATTTTTCTTTGTTGATTTATTACCTTAGAAGGTACAAGTTGAAGTTTTAAAGCTATTACTTGATTTTCAGAATTTTTCTTATTTTTGAAAATTTTAAATACAGAAAATACGTTCATGTAATGCATTTGCGAAGTTATAAAATTCATGCCTATAACTTGATTCACAAAATTTCGCATCCGAATGAGCGTCTTCTGTCTTGCTATCCGCCAAGAACAGAATAAATAGGTGTGATATTTGTCATAATCTTTCCAGGAAGCTAAGATTTGGGGTTAGAATTCTTAATCAAATCTATTTACTTCCATCAAAGGTACATGTATATTGACACATTAAAGCTATTTATCTTTATCATTTTTCTTTGGCAATTATCGAGCTAAAAAAGCTTCTCTTGAAAAGCAAATTGTATAACAAATTGAGCTCTAAATTGGTCTATATAATTGTGTTGATTTGTTAACTGGTTGCAGTTGTACTAAAGTCACAAATATAGCCCCTAAGACATTGAATATCTAGCGGTAAGAGCCTAGCACGTGATGTGCAGGTTAGGATCTAAAAATATGCTCTATTATAGTGATTAATTCATTCAATAACTAATTTGCTACAAGCAAATATGATCCGTAAATTTTTATTGAGAATGAAGAAATCAATAATACCTTTTTTATGCCTAATGTATTTTACTTATAGTAGTAGTTCTTGAGATTGTAGTTCTCTCAGAACCTTGACTATAAAAGCAGTATTCATTTATCTAAAAGTTGTTTCACTTATCAAAAAGAAAATAACAAGATGTACTACATAAATGAATTAGCTTTGATAATTCGGTAATAAAATATTTCAATGGAAGATGAAGTTAAATTTTAAAATAAGTTTTTATCAATAATAGAAAAGAGTAAAGCTTCTCATGTTATAACGCTGCTAAAACGTTCTTCCTATTTTCTATTTGTAGTTCTCAAAATCATCTCAGGATTAAATTTCATCTTGCCATGACTCTTATATTTTTTAGATGCTTCATATTCTTCCTCACAAATGCTCCTTTTCTTAGAATTCAATGTAGTGCTTGTATTTTGAAGGCCTTGCAAGGTAACACAATTCCTTCCATTCCACATGTATTTTTCAGTATGTATTATGACACTGCCAATTTGAGCTTTTGTGGATCTCTAGAATGGATTATCATCCCTTGAACATTGAGGCTATAAATGAACAACGATGTAAGTATGTTTATTAAAATATTACATTATGAAAATTTGAATTTGCATTTTGCAGGGTTCATTTATCAGTCCCGTCAAATAGTTGGATTCAACATGAACTAACTCACTTCGTTGAGCCTGATTAGCATCATTTTTAGGACTCTTTTTGGATTGTTTCATCATCTTGAGATGGAGTTTTTGAATTCAAGGAGTTACTTTTCTACTTGCAAGTTCGTGCATTATGCCCAAATTTATAAACACTTGATGCACCTTCCTAACTTTTCTTTTTAGTAGACTTGGTAAATGTTTGTCTCTATACCTGGTACTTCATTGTTGTGTCATGCTGCTTATTTTTTCTTCTTCTCTTTTTGCTTATTTTCAGTAGTTTTTTCTTTGGAAGCTTCAATTTCGTTAGGCTCTTTTCTCCTACTCTTGGCCAATCTTTCTCTTTTTGGCCTATAATCTGGAGGTTTGACAACAGGTAGACTAGTAGCTTTCCACATATCAGGACCATCCATTGGAGCAATGACTGGCCTATAAATCTTTATTTGAGTGGTCTTCTTATAATAGTCATTTATAAACTTTTCGGGATTACCTTTGATTTGGAATATGCAACTCATTGCATGTGAGCATGGGATCCCAGTTATATCTCATCCCCTGCATAAACAAGTTCTTCCATTCAAGTCAACACTAAATTGTTCCCAATACATGGTCCTTACTTGAAATATATTTGTCCAGCCCAAGTAGGAATAGATTTAGCTAACTCTACTTTTTTAACTTCAACTAATTTTCGAATTCAGGGGCATAACTTCCATGTATTGGTTCACATAAATAATTAGATTTAAAAAAAGGTATATCCTTCAAATAAATTGTATTAGATTACCTTCATACTTGAGTACATCTTCTCTCTTTTGCTTATCTGTAATGATACAACAGTTATCACAACTTCTGATGCACTGATCATCTACCAACAATTCTAGAAATCACTTCCAGTTCTGCTTATTTTCAATTTCAACTACTACATAAACTATTGAAAATAGACCGTTATCAACATCGATCCCAATTGTTGTCAAAAGTTGACCTCTATATGGTCCCTTAGGAAAGCAACCATCCATCCCAATAAGTGGCCTGCACCCTGTCTTCCAATCTTTTTTACATGGATGAAAACATATATAAATTATTTTTTAAATAGGTTCTCCATCCTTATCACGTGGTACTATTTTCAATAACCCTGTGGATCCCAGGTTTTGATTCTTGAGTTCTGCACAATAATCCTCAAGTTTTGTGTATTGGTCCTTGTAATGACCTTCTATCATCTCCTTTGCTATTGTATTTGCTTTCTAAGCTTGGCTACTAGAAATTTCAACATTCATTTCTTAATGTATTTTTTTCATGAAACCACTCGCTAATACATTTGGAGGTTTCCTTAAATAATATAGGTATCTTTCGGCAGTCATTCTAGACTTCACATTTTTATTAGCATGAACAAACAAGCAACTATCAGAATGTTTTGCAACAAAAGATTTTACAATGATTGTTGGGTCATCAGGTGCTATTGCAGAGACAAAGATACGCCACAGACATTCATCGGAACACTTTGCAGAAATTCTATGTGATTCATTTTCTAAAGAAAATTTCTCTATTATTATCAATGAAATGAGCTCTCAAAGCAGCTCTAAATTCTTTTCATCACTGAATGTCATTCCCAATCTAAATCTTGGATTATCCATATCTGCATCTATCTTAAATGGAATATTTTTTGTCTTCACAGCTTGTTGATCCTCACTGTCCTCATTTTTAATACTTTTCAGATCATCTGATTCATCATATTCAAAATGGTCATCACTACTCTCATTTTACGAGCTTACTATTGGAGAGTTCATCTTAAGAAGATGAGAGTGGTGATGATCATTTTGAATATGATGAATCAAATAATCTGAAGAACATCAATAGTGAGGACAGTGAGGATCAACAAGCTATGAAGATAGAAAATATTCCATTTAAGGTAGATACAAATATGGATATTCCAAGATTTAGATTGGGAATGGCATTCAGTGAAGCAAAAGAATTCAGAGCTTCTTTGAGAGCTTATTTCATTAATAATAACAAAGAAATTTGCTTAAAAAAATGAATCACGTAGAATTTCTGCAAAGTGTCCTAATGAATATTTATGGTGTATCTTTGCCTTTACAACAGCACCTGTGTAACACCCGATAAAATTATCAAAATATCCCTAAAGGAGAGATGTGCGCATAACGTATCTTCCATGCTCTGATGGCAAATTGAATATGCAATCAGTATGAAAAATTGAGCGGGAAAATGGTCTAGGTTGACTTTTAGAACAATAGGATCAAAAGATAATTTTTTGGTGGAAAAATGATTTCCAGTGAGGGTGCGCGACGCTCACCTTCCACAGACCAACACTTAAATTTTGTCCAAAAATTTTCTACAGGATTAGAAAATTGGTTCGAAGAATTATCGACGAAAAACCCAAAAATACACAACGTCCACGTCACGAACCCCATGTTTCGAGGCAAATTTTTTTCTTTTATTTCGTGAGAGACATTCTAGACCTTTCCCAACCTCTCCTAAACTCAAAACATGATCTAAATAATCGTCTTGAGCGTAAAAAGGGTTTTAATCCCCATTCTAGTCCCTTCTAAGTTTTTGAAAAAGACTAGGGATAAAGAGAAGAGAAGAGGAGCGAGGAATTGGGGAGTTTGAGGAGAGATCCGTGAGGATTGATTGTCAATAGCTTCACAACATGTATGTAAGGCTAAAATAAAGCATGGAATTGTTCTCCCATGTGCCACATTGATGGTAATTGAGGAGTTGAGAGTCCATGAGTCCCCACAAATGTTTCTTGAAATACTTTCTTGAATATTATATCTATTACATGTACTTTCATATGTTGATGATCATCTTAAACTTGATTTCCCGAGTTATATACTTTTATGAGATATTATATAAACCCTATATGTTATTTTGTGAAAGTATGCATGAATAAACCTAGGATAGAGTCTAGAGCCTTGACTAGAGTATGTTAATTGTGATTGTGATGTGAGCATGAGGTTTAGTTAGTTGAGCTTGATGATCCTATGAGTATCCATAATTGAGTTTTAGAGTTCTGTCTAAATGACTTCCTCCTAATGATTGATCTGAGTCCTTGAGTTATTTCATAAGGACTGAGTTGATGAGTTGATTGATGTTAGGTCGAAAGGCCCCATTTGAGTTAAGTTAAAAAAATGATGAGAGTCTTCATGAGACTAAATGAGTTGATGAGTGCCTCTACGAGGCTAGTCGAGATAATCGATTGAGATGAGGAGTTTTATGAGCATTGAGTCATGGGAGGAGTATCGAGCACCGAAATGAGTAAGAATAAATTCAACTTGCACTCATTAACTATGTTGTCAAGCATAGGTGAGGATTAGAACCATTACATTACATTAAGGTTCCCTCTTCAGTTAAAGTCCCTGAAAGCAATAGAGGACTTGTTGAGGCTGGATCCCTAGTAGATTCCATTTGTTCTTTACCTGGCAAGTGCGGAATGAATGTGGCAACATCAGCGGATTGCTGTACAATCACTGGCTCATAAGTGATTGTCTTTGGATAAGAGAAAATCCCAGAAAGTTTCCACATTGAGTACTCTGTGTCTATTCGAGTTGAGTTAAGTTCTATTGAGTTGAGTCAGAGTTGATTGATGAGGTTCGATTAGTTGATAGGTCACTTATCTACCCTTTATTCTTGCTTTAGATATACATTTGACATTTTGATTGAGTATATTCAGATTTGATGTTATTTCTATATTATTCTACCTGTTTCTGTTTCATTCAGTCATTTTACATACTCGTACATTCCACGTATTAGCTCCCCCTTTGGACTGCATCATTTTATGATGTAGAGGTAGGTACTAGAGATCGTCAACAAACACATCATTGAGGATCTGAGCATTCAGCTGAGTTGGTGAGCCTTCCTTACTTCGGAGAATCATTATTTTGAGTTAGCCTTACTTTTGTTTTGAGGTAACCAGGTCTGTCATTGGCACCACTTGATAGTGATAGAGGCTTCATAGACTAGAGTTAAGTATTGATGTTGTGACTTCTTGAGCTAGTTTATTTCTAACTAGCCTATTTATTTATTATGGTACTTGAGAATAGAATTGCTCATTTATCTTCTTTAGTCTTCTGCTGAGTTTCCTGAGTTACATTTGATTGAATGATGCGATGAGGCCAAGTGGTTCACTTGGGGGCTAACAATAGTCTTTGAATGCCGGCCACATCTTGGGTACCCTCTCGGGACGTGACAAACTGATGACCCAACAATCATTGTAAAATCTTTTGTTGGAAAACATTCTTATAATTGGTTGTTTGTTCATGCTACCAAAAAAGTGAAGTCTAGAATGATTACTGAAAGATACCTACATTATTTGAGAAAACATCCAAATGTATCAGCGGGTGATTTCATGAAAAAAAAATACATAAAGAAATGAATCTTGAGATTTCTGTGAGCCAAGCTTATAGAGCAATAGCAAAGGAGATAATAGAAGGTCATTACAAGCATAAATACGCAAAACTTGAGGATTTATATGCAGAACTCAAGAATAAAACCCCCAGATCCACTGTATTATTGAAAACAGTACCATATGTTGAGGGTGGAGAACCTATTTTTAGAAGAACTTAAATATGTCTTCATCCATGTAAAAAAGGTTGGAAGGCAGGGTGCAGGGGATGGATGGTTGCTTTCTTAAAGGACCATATGAAGGTCAATTTTGACAGCAATTGGGATAGATGCTGATGACGGTCTATTTTCAATAGCTTATGCAGTAGTTGATATTGAAAATAAGCAAAACTGGAAGTGATTTCTAGAATTGTTGGTAGATGACATGTGCATTAGAAGTTGTGATAACTGTTATTTCATTATATATAAGCAAAAGGTGAGTAATCTACAATTACATATCTTTCTATTGTTATAGCTCTAGTAATACAAAAATATTCTACTGAAGTTAATAATCTTTTACAAAATTTCACTTTTACAGGGTTTAGAGAAAAGTTATTTATGAGGTCGTTCCATAAGGTAAGCATAGGCATTGTGTAAGACACTTGGACAATAACTTCAGGAAAGAGCACAAAGGTTTATCTTTGAAGACTAGAGTTTGGAAAGCTGCTAGGGCAACCAATGTGAGCAAGTACAAATTGAGATGGATATGTTAGAAAAAGATGATAAAGAAGTTAGAATATGGTTAAACAACAAGCCTCTAAAATTTTGAAGCAAGTCACATTTTAGAACAACAATAAAGTGTGACTTACTTTAGAATAACCTTTGTGAGTCATTCAATGGGAAAACCAATTTTAAGGGCAAGAGAGAAATCAATACTTGGATTGCTTGAAGGGGTTATGTGTGTACTTAATGAAGAGAATGAATCAAAAGAGAGAAGACGTACTCAAATATGAAGGTAGTATAATACAATCTATTTGAAAGATATACGTTTTTTTTATCTAATTATTTATGTGAATCAATAGAGGAAATTTATGCCCCCGAATTCGAAAATTCGTTGAAGTTAAAAAAGTAGAGACTGTTAAATCTATTCCTACTTAGGCTAGACAAATGCTATTTCAAGTAAGGACCATGTATGGGGAACAATTTAGTATTGACTTGAATGGAGGAACTTGTTCATGTAGGGGATGGGATCTAATTGGGATCCCATGCTCACATGCAATGAGTTGCATATTCCAAATTAGAGGCAATCCCAAAAAGTTGATAAATAACTATTATAAAAGACCACTCAAATGAAGATTTATGAGCCAGTTATTGCTCCAATGGATGATCCTGATATGTGGGAAGCTACTAGTCTACCTGTTATCAAACCTCCAAATTATGAGACAAAAAAGGAAGATTGGCTAAGAATAGGAGAAAAGAGCCCGATTAAATTGAAGCTTTCGAAGAAAAACTGCTAAGATGAGCAAAAAGGGAAGAGGAAAAATAAGCAGCATGACACAACAAATAAAGTACCAGGTATAGGCATAAACGTTGCCAAGTCAACCAAAAAAGGAAAGTTAGGAAGGTGCATCAAGTGCTTATAAACTGGGCATAATGCACGAACTTGCTAGTAGAGAATTAACTCCTTGAATTTAAAAACTCCATCTCAAGATAATGAAACAATCCAAAAAAAATCTCAAAATGATGCTAATTAGTCTCAATGAAGTGAGTTAATTCATGTTGAATCCACTACTGGACGGGACAAATAAATGAACCCTCCAAACTCAAGGTACATATGCAAATCTAGATCTCAATAAGTTAATATTCTAATAAATATAATTAATTGTTGTTCATTTATAGCCTAAATGTTCAAGAGATAATAATCCATTCCTGAGGTCTACAAAAGCTCGATGGGTAGTGTCGTGATAAGTGCTGAAAAATACATGTTGAATGGAAAAAATTGTTTTACCTTGCAAGGCCTTCAACATACAAGCACTACATTGAATTTTAAGAAGAGGGGCACTCGTGAGGAAGAATATGAAGCATCTAACATATGAGAGTTATGGCAAGACGAAGTTTAATCCTATGATGATTTTGAGAACAAATAGAAAATAGGAATAAAGTTTTAGCAATGTTATGATACATGAGAAGCTTTATGTCATGCCCCAGAAGGGTACCCTAGACGTGACTAGCACTCAGAGACCACTGCTAGCCCCCAAACGGATCACTCAGTTTCTTTGCCATCGTTCAGTCAATTCATCAGTGGAAAAGAAACGATATAATGAATATAAATGCTATCATATCAGTAGGCTCATACTATCAACATCAGTTTATCATAAGGAGATAGAATAGGGAAATCAACAGTTTCAATATAAAGAAAGAAGAAAGAGGGAAAAGGACCCTCGACATCAATATCAACATTTACGTTTATGAAGCTTCTATAACTATAGTCTGGAACGGTACCATGACAGGCTATGACTATCAATTATCAAGAAAAAAGGACTATCCAATAATAAAAATAAATATCCTTTGAATGCTGGGGAGGACTCACCACTATCAGGAATGAAGAGCTCTAAACCTCAACGATCGGGCTACTGAAGTCCTAGGTTTATCGAATCTGTATCATAAAATGATGCAGCACTAGTAGGGCATTAGTACATGGAATGTACTATATGTAAATGGGCTAAAGAAAAAGAAAATAGTTTAATCATCACCGATCCATCACTCAGCCTCACGTCAAATATAAAGGACCGGACTCTATCACCTCACTAGCTATCAAGCATCAAACATTCACACCACATCGGAGTTCTATCATCATGGAACCTATCTGAGAGTTTCTACAACCGACAATCACTACTTGTGAGCCGGTAGTGATACAACGAAGAGATGTCGTTGCCACATCCATCCAGTACCTTTTCAGGGTAAAGGATGAGTCTGTCAGTGGATCCAAAAGTCTGTCAAGTCCCCTTTTGGGACAAAGGAAACATCTGCTTTCACGGTCCAATCCTCTCCTATGCTGGTCACGTAGTTAATGGGTTCGAGTGGGACACACTCTTACCCATTTTGGTGCTAATACCCATCCCAGGACTCAACACCCTCATAAATTCATCAATCCATCAAGAACTCTCATCACCCAACCTCTACGGGCAAGATTATCTGTCCAATCTAAGGGAAATTATACCCATTCAACACTATCAACAATAACTTCAGCTATCAAAGTCACCAACACACTCACCTCAGGACTCAGACTCAGTCAAGCATCACTTTCAGACATTCCAAGCTCTAGATATCCCCCTAAGTTCATTATCAAGCCTTTAAAGAGAGAAATTTTAAGGATCAAGTCACAATCACATAGTAATGAAGATATACAGTAAAAGTAAATATGATGATCATCACTTCCTGATATAAAATTATAGTTCGAGGAATTGAAAACATAAATTCAAGATAGTGTACAAGAATTAAAGCAATTATTCAAGAATTTGGAGAAATTTTTCAAGAAACTTTCAAGAACTCCAAAATCAAGATTCTAGTCATGAATTTTGTCATCCTAACTCTATGCTGGTACATGGGAGATCAATATCATGCTTTTAGGTAGCTTTTACATACCTGGGAATGAAAATCCTTTGAAGAACTTGGAAGATTTTTGATACCCTTGTTTGACTCTCCTCTTCTTCTCTCTACCTTAGCATAAGAAAACTTTGAAAATAATGGGTCTAAACCCTTTTGTACGAAAAACGTCTTAAAAACTGACCTAAGGATATAAAAATATGTCGGAAAGAATGAAATTTTGCCCTTCCCAAATTAAAAGAAAAATTTCGGGTCCCTCCTGCACTAATGCGCGACGCGCACTAGTGTAATATTACACTTTTTCGCGAATTTTTTATTTTCGTCAAATTTTTGCACAAAAACTAAAGCGTGGTTCCACGTCCTCCCCGCGTTGCGGAAGGTGCACGGAATCCTTACTGTTTTAAGCTTACTTTGAAAAAATTAATTCGCGTTTTTTCGCATTAAAGTCGAGTCGAGACCATTTTTCGACTCAGTTTTTTGCACTGATCGCAAATCCGATCTCGAATTTTCCATCAAACCTTGGGAAGACACGTTGTGCGCACGATAGAGTTTAAGGGCGTTTTAGTAATTTCATGGGGTGTTACACTTTACTCTTTTCTATTATTGATAAAGGTTGATTTTAAATTTTAATTTCATCTTCCATTGAAATATTTTAGCACTGAATTATCAAAGCTCGTTCATTTATGTAGTACATCTTGTTATTTTCTTTTTGATAAGTGAAAAACCTTTTAGATAAATGAATACTACTTTTATAGTCAAGGTTCTGAAAGAACACTAATCTCAAGAACTACAACAACAACAACAAAATATCCAGTGGAATCTCTCAAGTGGGGTTTGGGGAGGGTTGAATGTACGCAAATCTTACCACTACCTCATAAAAGTAAAGAGGTTGTTTCCTGGGAACCCTCATCTCAAGAGCTACTACTACAAGTAAAATACATTAGGCATAAAAACGGTACTACTTATTTCTTCATTCTTAATAAAAATTTATAGATCATATTTACTTGTACCAAATTAGTTATTGAATGAACTAATTACTATAATAGAGCTTACTTTTAGAACCTAACCTGCACATCACTTGCTAGGCTCTTACCGCTAGATATTCAATGCCTTAGGGGCTAAATTTGTGACTTTAGTATAACTGTAAACAGTTAACAAATCAACACAATTATATAGACCATTTTAGAGCTCAATTTGTCATACAATTTGCTTCTCAAAAGAAACTTGTTTAGCGCAATAATTGCCAAAGAAAAATGATAAAGATAAATAGTTTTAATGAGTCAATAAATATGTACCTTCGATGGAAGTAAATAGATTAGATTGGGAATTCTAACCCGAAATCTTAGCTTCTTGGAAAGATGATGACAAATATCACATCTATCTCTTCTGTTCTTGGTGGATAGCAAAACATCAGACGCTCATTCGGATGCAAGATTTTGGAATCAAGTTATAGGCACAAATTTTATAACTTGGCAAAATGCATTATATGAACGTATTTTTTGTATTTAAAATTTTCAGAAATAAGAAAAATGCCCAAAATCAAGTAATAGCTTTAAAACTTCGACTTGTACCTTCAAAGGAAAAAAAACAATTACATTCTAGAAAGGTCTAAAAAGCAGCTTGCATGTCTTACTGATTGCGAATTTAATCAACATGCTGAAGATCTTTTTGTAGTGCTTCCATTCCTCAAGTGTTTTTATTGAAAAAACTTCATCATAATACCTCTTCTTCTATCTTGGCAACATGTAAAGCTATTAAAAGGAAGCATAAATTGATTGTAAAAATGAAATTCAATTGCAAATTTTTTTGATGAGCCGAAAAATGAAGCACAAGAGGGAGATGAGAGTAATTTGTGTTGAAGTATTTGGGTTGTTTGTGCTATTTCACTCTCTACAGAGCTAAAAAGAAGAAAGAGAAAATGTAAAATTAAAAATGAAAAAGTTTGTACTTGAGAAGTTGATTCTTTATTATTTTAATTTTTTTTATTTTTATATTTGATTTCCTTTTTTATCTTTTGGAAATTGTTGGAAAAAAAAAGTTTTTGTGATTTTACAAGGAAATAAGGAGATTAAGGTGCAAATCATAAAAAAGATGAAATAAAATGCAAATCACAAAAGAGCGCATATATTAAGGGTGCAAATCGCAAATTACTAGAATATGACATATGCTTATACTTTTCATTGTACATTGATCAATCTTGTAGTGTTCTATTGGCACCATCTCTAATTATTTTGACGAGTGAATTTATGGCTTGTTAGTTGATTTATGACTGTGTATAACCCCTTTTCAATCAATTTTTTATTTCTTCCTCCTCTTAGTCATTTTGACTTTCAAAACCTATAAACAACATTCTAGCATTAAAATAAATAAAAATTTACAAAACTTCAAGTAAAAGTCATAGGATGTGCCTAAATTTCAAGGCACGTCAATCCTCTAACAGTCTTGTTTGTCCTCAAGCAAGTCATACAAAACTCTCTTCTATGTCTAAGTTTAAGCACAATAAAATAAGTTGTCTACAATAACTTTACTAAGTTGCTTATTGACATTCACTTTTAAAACATATTTGGCTCCTTATTTTGTATAATTTTTCTAACACATTGACTCACTCCTAGTTGACACAACTAAAAATGCATCATCAACCAGCGTCATCATACTCTATATGAGCTATATAATGCATACAAGAGGTATAGTTTAAAAAGTTGATTCATTAAAAGATTTTCATCTAAGTACCGCCATAAAGTTAAACAAATGTTTCAAAACAACGTACAAATATACAATGAAGAATTAAGACAAAAGATCAAAAAGAGGAAAGAACACTTTAAAATGCTACACAATCAAATATCATTGGTTTGTCTTTACTTTGTATTGCCATTATTTTTGGAATGCTCTATTGAATATAATCTTTGAAACATGTAGGATACATATTGTACCTTCTCCCTCCTTGAGCACTATACTTTCACCTTTTTAGTCTTTATTGTGTTCTTTCCATTTTTTTTCATTTTTCTTTGTTTCCATTGACTCTGGTGTGATTTTTTTAATCACTTTGTTTTTCTTTATTTTTTTCAAAGTTGTTTTTCCTATTTTTTTACTATACCAGGTCAAGGTCTAAACATAATTATTTTCTCACCCAAACTTAGGTTTGAAGCC
>JAPFFP010000009.1:1618884-1639662 GCA_026153255.1 Solanum medicagineum | reverse complement strand
AAGATCCAGATATCATAGGTGTTTCTTCGAAAATAAAAAATATATGTAATAAATGATGATAATAAATATTCAAAAAAAAAAAAGATTTTAAAAAATCACATTAAATTATTATGTATTAAATAAGTCATAATAAAAATATCATAATATAAAAGTATTGAGGTATGCTAAAATAACTCTAATAAATATTAATTACTTGACTAAACATTAAAGCAAAACAGAAAATGAACATATTTTAAATGTCTAAACTAAGGGATATATACAACAATATTGTCATTCCTAGCGTAGAATTGATTTTTCTTCATAGCAATAGTATTGAATTTGATTCTGATTTGACTTTATTTGAGTTTCTAATAGTTATGTGATATAAAACTTATTGGATCACTTAAAATTCTAACTCAAATTTAAAATAATACGTTAGAAATATAAAAATTATGAATTTTTAAAAACATCTATAAATTACATTAAAATAAATATTTTTATTTATAAAATAATATAATTGTAAACATATAATATTGAATTGAATTATTTCAATCGAACTCTTTTTTAGTTAAAATCAAATCAAACTAATTATAAAAAAAATTAAAACACTAATTGAATTTTCTTTTTCGATTTATCTTGAATTATCAATTTGATACAATTTATCAATTTTATTTATCCACCCCTTGCATAAAAGCATCAATTCACGGGTGGCAACTAATTCGTCATGGAGTTGAAATGAGAATATTTAAGAACATCAGCCATTCATTGATTGAGTCAAAGGTTCCAATTAGTCAATAAAATATTTCCTTTTACTTTTCATTTTTTAAAAATCAAATAGTTTAAGTTTTGTCGAAGATTTGCACATATAATCTTTGATTTTTAAAATAAAATTTATATATTTATAAACTATATAAAATATAAGTCACAATAAATAATAATTCAAAATATTTAAAAGATTATAAAAATAAATTTATTTAAAATTTTGAAATCCAAAAAATGTCATATAAATTGAGATGAATGAAATAATAAAATGTCATAGGTGTTGAATGTTATATCGTTTTGATAGAACCTGTTCATGCTTTTGTTTGTGCCTTCTTGTACCTTATTCTACAACTTTATGTTAATGCACCTTTAGAGCATTCAATTTTGTTTTGTCTCTCAAAAGTTTTTTTTTTTTTTTTCTAAAAGAAATTGCTCTCTGCTTTTATTTTTAAATTGGAGGCAGAGGAAGAAGAAATGGGGAGGGAATTATAATATAGGGTCACAAAAGTCATTTAACTTTCTCTAATTAATTTTTATAGTCATCTTAATTGGTAATATAATTTTCTCTACCTATTTAAATACTCTTTCTGTTCCAATTGAGTTGTTAGGGTAAGGATTGACATTTTTTTTTAAAAAAATAAATTATAAGGTATATAATTTGACTAAAATAATTCTAATAAATGTTGTACTTTTTGAAAATTGTACCCTAATAAAAAGAGTTTTCACATTGAAGAGTAGTAATTACTAAGGATAGAATTGAAAAAAAAAAGACTAGTTGTTTCTTAATTATTTGCATTGACAACTAAAACTTTGGATGTACAATAATACTTATCTACTTTATGAAATCAACAGATAATTTTACACTTAGTTCCCAATTTACCCTTATCATTAATTATAGTTATTTCTCTATTACGTTTTTCAAGACATAATATTTATTATATTCAAAGGGTAATTTGGTAAAATAATCTCATTATTTACTATTTTTTAATCCTTGTGCCAAGTCAACAGGGGCCAAGTAAAGTTAGACGGAGGGAGTAATAAGGTATGTAATTTGACTAAAATATTTCTAATAAATATTATACTTTTTGAAAATTGTACTCTAACAAAAAGAGTTTTTACATTGAAAGTAGTAATTACTAAGAATAGAATGATTAATTATTTCTTGATTAATTACATTGACAACTAATTTAAAATAATTATTTTTAATAATCCTAACGATTAAAATTGAGACTAAGAAAGTACGTGACAACTATACTGTTTTACAACAGAATCATAAAAGGGCATCCCCACACGGGCATCATACGATAATATATATTTATATATGAAAATTATTATAGTATATGAATAAAGAATACAATTTACAATTATCTTATGGTGATCACTTGTTGTACGTGTTTCATATTCCTCTATTACTCTTATCTAGTGGTCCCATAATTTTTTTCTTTTAAAGTTATCTAAATTTGTGTGAGTTACTCAAACTTTTTAATAAATACGATTCTATATTTGAAAAATTTAAATTAGAAAATTTCTAATTAAAAATAAAGAAGTACTTATCACTCTGCACCATAGTCCCACAAATTATAATATCCCAAACATTTTTATTAGATAAGGATCGTGATAGACAAAAGAAGACCAAAAACTCATCTTTCCACTCTCTATAATGTAATAATTAACAAAAATGAAAGAGAAAAATGACTTGTTTTTAAGTTCAATAAACAATTTATTTGGTCTTTGAACAACACTAAAGTCCAAGATAAATAATCTTGTGGTTGGTCCACATATGACAATTTTTTAATCAAACAATATTTTGAATGCTAACTTTTAAGCTCAGTCTATAGTTAGGGACATAAATGAGTATATTTTCTATGTTATTTAGCTTTGAAGATTATTTTATAACCAAATTAAGTCATAGTGCTGCAATCCTTAAATTCAGGAGCAAAATATTCAGCACTCAAACTCCTTTTCCCTTTTAGTTACTTCTTAAGAGCAAATTAAAACTTGCTCAATTTGCCTTTTGTCTAACATACAATATGGAGTTTTCATCTCCACCTTCAACTTCTCCCTATGTGACAGCACCAACCAGCCCAACTTCTTACATGGTGCAATACTACCATAGCGCCCCGGGTAGCCCCAGTAAAAGGGTTGGTACTGACGGTCGCTTGACCCTGAATGATTTTGAATTTGAAATAAGCAAAAAGTTCGAGACATGTAATGACAACTTTGAGGATGACCAATCATGGGACGAGAAACGAAGAGAGAGGGGTGGCTCACTCCCCGAGATGGCATTTGCTGACGAACTTTTCTCAAACGGTCATGTCATGCCCCTTAAACTACCACCAAGGCTCCAATGCGAACGTGACATCAAATTATGTACTAGCCAACGACCGATTACCTGTTCAACTATCTCTCCAAGTGCTATGGTTAAGTCCCCATTTGCTCGCCGAGACGTTGATCCTTTTGTTGTTGCCATGCAAAAGGTGATGAAGGAAGAAAATAGGGGCAGGGATAGCACTTCAAATCATAACCATAGGCGCACCAGGTCACATTCACCATTTAGAGCACAAAATTTTGAATGGACTATTGAGGAAATGAGAAAAGAAATTGTTTCCATGTCACCAATTCAGCCTTCAAGCCCAAATACAAGAAAGCCCATTGAGTCCAAGGCCAAGGGAGCATCATATGGAAGATGGGTTCTAGACCATTCTATGACCCCAAAAGGATCCAAGAACAAGCTCACTTCAAATGGCGTGGCCCAAAACTCTAATGAAGAGATGATGTTTGTGCAAACCAAAATGCAAAAATTCAAAGGAATGTTAGTGAGATATGGAACATTTGGAAAGGAGACAAATCCAATTTCAGCACTATGGAAGCATAATTACTTCAAGAAGTTGAGTTTCAAGTTGAAGGGGAGTAAAAAGGTAAGTGGAGGGGAGACGAATTTGGTGATTGTGAAGTACAAACCAGCACTTTGTTTAGGTTATGGCCTTGAAAGTCCTAGAAAAATGTAGTAAGCTAAGAGAAAGAGATAATAGTCTTTCTGGTTCTTTATTGAAAGGGGATGAGTGGTTTATGTTGCATATCGAGTTGTGAGACTTTATCTTCAATGCATCATCATTTTAACATATCTAAGATATATTCTGCTTGATTCTTGAAATGAGTAAACTCTATCACTGGCATTGGGTATGTTGTTGTAAGATATGAAACATAACAAAGAACAACATAATAGCATGAATTAAGCTTTTACAATTGTAGTTATCTTAGAACATAAACTTGACAAGTATTCCAATAACAAAGCTTCTGTCCTTTCATTGATCAACAGAAACCATAAAGGTGGATCAATCAACAACCTAATTCCTTAGTACAAGAAGCTAAACTAGAGCTTTAATAGATTTTACTAAACAAATTGATCTGTAAATATGGTAAATCATTTTACAAGCAATTAGGACCAGTGTCAAAATAACTCGCCCACTGATCACAAAACAATACAAGTGGTATACTGAAAAGGCTAACTTCCCAAGTTCTGGTGTTACTTCCTCCACATGAGATTTTTGCCAACGATGGTGAGATTGCAACTTACTCCAACACATCGGATGGCCACAGACGTCTCCACATAGAAATCTCTTCATTTCTCTTAAGTTTCCGGATTCCTCCATAAAATCCATCAGCCTCATTTCCTTCCTCGCGATGATCTTTCCTATCAATGTGTGTTGTCCTCCACCGTGATCCATGAGTATACTGCTTGAATTCTAGCACTATGGTATCTACAAACCCCACGTTAAGGTTTAGAAACAATGATAAAACACTACAACAAAACAGCTTTAGAGTTGCTAAGTGAAAAGAATTCCATTGTCTATGTATTGTTTCATAACATCAAAAGACATATAGCATTAGATTTCAAGTAGTCAGTTTCATTATTCCCCTGACCCTTCTTCCTTTACAGTGTTAGAAAAGTAGATCTTTAGTTAAAGTATGGAGCTTCTTTTTTTTTTTCATTATTCCTACAAGGAGACGAGGGTTCCCAGGAAATAGCCTCTCTACCTCTACGAGGTAGTGGTAAGGTGTGCGTACATTCTACCCTCCCCAGACGCCACTTGTGGGATTCCACTGGGTATGTTGATGTATTCCTACAAGATATCAGAATAAACCATAACGATTGTTTACAGCCATGGGTTCCACTGTGATACAAGGGCAGAGATGTGAAGTTATTACTAATAGTGAAACAAGGAATCTGAAGTCCACCAATATCTACTGACACAAGATTTGTAAGATTTGAAAATCTTGGACAATTAATCTATATATCAGTATAACAGGCATAACTATTGCAACTCCACAAGGAAGGATATAGGCTGAAAAAAATTACAAGTCTTTTTCAGCTTGCTAATCTTATCAAATATACTCCACTGAGACAGCACATATGACCATGTTGGAAGAAAAGATGACAAAATGAAAAAGACTTGTCTTGTGTGAAACAAAAGATGAGCCCACATGCATAGTGATGGGAGTCCAAGAGGGGCCTTTACTCAAGAAATGGTCTATTTTGTGATAATGATGAATAGACAATTTAACTTGAATTAAAATACACAGCTAAGATGTCTTCTCATCCTACATATGTGTGTGAAAATCTTGAATGCACACAACTAGGCAAGTTCACAAGCTTTTTTGGTAGGCCCACCCTTTCTTCCAAAAATTAAGTAATCTAACAAGAATGTGTATTGTAGTCACTAATCTGGACCATAAATCTTGATTCTGATGGGAACTGATGTTAATGTTTCTTGAATTTTGGTCCGTCGAGTAATTGACTTAGAAGTGTAAGGAAAAATCTTTGAATTTAGCCGGTTTAAGGAGGCAATCAATAGATAACTCGTAAGTGAAGTTATAGATGTGAAAGGGGAAATAACTCACCGCTATCATGACAGCGGCAGTAGTATTCATTTCCGTCACACGTTTCCAAGTGGCCTACAACACCATACCACCAGCCTGCAAAGTATGCCACAAATATTCAATAATTGGAAAAGAAACCAAAGATAGATTTGTCAATATCCTCAAACCACCAATCAAAGTTCATCACATTTCTTCCTAGAAAGAAATTGACAGTGGAAAATCCAATCAAATTGTAGGATGTCAAGTTTCTGTTAGCTGATTCAACTTTCTACCAAACAAGAAAGGCTGGCCACCTTCCATTTTAAACAAATAACAACTGTTCATAGCACTCCCAACATTTATCAACAAAAAGTTGTGGTCAATTATGGCAGGTTTGACAGTTCAACACGTTTTGGGAGATCAAGAAAACAAGAACCTTTTCAAAAAACAAAGAAGATCAAACAAGTTGGAAATATGACTTTGAGTAGTCCTCTTTCCAGTTTGTAACACATTTTATCTGACTTCACCAAGTAATACTAAGGAAGAGGAAAGGCAGAAAAGAAAATACAACATAATCTAACAAGTGAGGTCTGTAGGGACGGTAGGATAGAGTGTAGCAGACAGCCCCTAACTTGGGAGGTAGACTATTTTCTATAGACCTCGGCTATGATAAATTATATACAGTTTTTTCAAAACTAATTAAAATGGAAATATGTTGAAAGGGTTTATGGAGGAACAAACCATAAGGGAATTCTTTGTTTCTTCTCCATTGAATCTCAATGTGATCACCAGGGCATAATTCAGTCAAGCAATCAGAGATATAAAGATCATGTGGAGAGGTATCAAGAGGGGGAACTCTTAATCTATCCCATGTTACACCTGTCTCTATTGCCATTGCCCTCCTTCCATGTGGAGGATATCTGCAAATAAATTGGAGAAACAAATTGATTATGCAGGATTATATATATGTATCAAAAAAAATCATTTCTTGATCCATATATGTATCTTACAAAGGAAAACTCTCAGGATTTATGAATATATGTTTCCAATTACCTGGCCTGGAAAGTGTCGGTTCTTCGACCATAGCTAAGCTCAGCATCATAACAAGATAGCATAAAACCAACATGCCCATTCTACAATCAGAGAAAATATTCTTAATGATTACATTCACACAATAAAAGATTTGAAATTTAAAGAAAATCGGTTATACCTCGCGATTGTAGACTTGAGCAGGGAACCAAAACTTGCCAGATTCAAGAGCAAGATACATAGACATGACTGAATCAATAGCTGGAGAAACCTTTTTCTTATAAGTAGTGCTAGAATTAGATCTAATTAATGAAATAGGCCAAAACTGGGAGAGGTAAGTCATTAAACCTCTTTCTTTGGCCTGATTAAAGAAACTGGACTCATTTCTTGTAGAAATATGCCATAGCCACTCTCTATGAGCAGCAGGGCCAAGAACTCTGCCCCATTTTTCTTTCATATGCTTTTCCCAGAGATATTTACTTGTGCATTTCTCCCTCAGAGAGCTACAAACACTTGCCATACTACAAAGTCCCTCTGGGGGGAGCCTCTCAAGAATGCATTCCAAAACCAATTCAGGCAAATCCAACATAGACATTTCCGAATTTGCCTCGACATTCTCAACTCTAGAGCTAAAACTTTTCCTCCTTAATGTCATCATATTTGAGGACATAAAAGATTCTAAAAATCCTTTCTTGAAAGGGTTCAAAATCAAGAAATCATTCCAAAACCAGATTGATAACAATCTCACCTCAGAACTACTCCATAAGGGAAGTGGCTTAAGGGAAAGAGACTTACAAAGAAAAGTAAGGAAAGTAAAGCAAGTTATCAATAAGAAAAGCATTTGTTAAAGTTGAAGAAAGCTATCAACTTAAGCATAAATCATGTGGGGGAAAAGATCAAAAGTTAGGTGACCAATTAAGTTAAAACAAGGTTAGTAAATAAGTAGAAACTCAACTCATTTGTTTTACTCTCTCTCCTGTAACAATTATATAAAACTAATAACCCACTTTCCTAACAAGAAGATAAAGCAAAATACAGATTTTATACTTCTGTCGAAGACCCAGACCTCACTTGTTGTATTGGCTTGACGAAGCCCACCAAAACAAACTGTGGGCCCCGCCAAAAGTCTTAACAAGGTTGACTAATCTCTATTACTATATACACAAACCCTTTACCTCATGGATTCAAAGGGGAAAATGGAAGGTTAATCCTTTATTTATGTACAAACAGAATCCAGTAGAGTTCATATGCACATTAAAGAATGCTTTTTTTTTGTACTGTAAGATGAATGACAGATCTGATATGGGCCTCTGACACCTGGAGAAATCCCCTAATAATGAAAATAGAGGAGATGAGTCCAGATACAAAGACCCCTTATAATCAAATAACCAACTTTGTGAACAAATTTATGGGGAACAAACAAAGAAAGAAAGAAAGGCTTTCTTGGAAAAATCAAAGGATGGATTTTGAAAACCAAATCTAGGTGCTTATATTTAATTATATATGACTCCCAATTGAAAAAAGAAAAATGAGAGGAAAAAATGGAGACAAATGAAGAAGAAAAGAAAGGATGATTGAGATAGTATATTCGCCAAAGTGGGGTTGTCCCCTTTTCAATCACCCACCTAGATTCTTATTCATCAAAACAAAAAAAATGAATTCTTGGTCAAGTAGTATTAGTTAGGCCAAAAACCAAGAAGAAATCAAGAAAGATGAAATGTGTGGTTTATGGTTAAAAGAGAAGTTCATGGATTGGTTAATTCCTTTTCTCCTTTGTGGATTTCAATGCAATACCCGCACACCCCACACCCCCTATTGGTTGCCACAAACAAGTGGGAGGAAATAGCGGCTACACCAGTAAATGCAACTAATATGGATTATGGGTATTCCTCCCTTTCACTAAATTCAGACAAAATTATTAAGAATATCTTCGAATTTGTTACAAGTTATTATTTTTTCTGGTCTCTTGTATATATCATATTTTGTAATTGCTCTTGCATAATGAAAAAAAAATATTTTTACTATTTTGTTCTTATTTAGAGCCTATTTGGCTTAGCTTAAAAGTTGATCAAACCTGCTTTTAAGATCTTTTAACTTATAAAAATATTTGATAATTTTCAAAACACCTTAAAAAAAAGTTAAAATTTACTTGAAATAAGTTAAAAGTTAAAAGCAATATCCCCAAATTTTTATTTTTTAAGCTTTAAAGTTATTATAGTTTGACCAAAACAATTACCTTTTTACCCTAAATATTTTTTCATATTTCCAAAAATATCTCTTCTCATTATTTCAATTCAAACCACAATCCAACACTCTTCGCGCCGCGCTCTCTCTTCACAAAGCTTGAGTTCTCTTCCTCCGCTGTCATTAATGTAAGTTTCACTATTTCTTTTATTTTTTTCATTAGTTTTTACTGCAAAATTGTTACTAGTCCAACTTTTTTTCTTGTTTAAAGAATTGGGTACTGCAAAAATTTCATCTTAAATTATATATAAAAGTTAATTAATAATAAGCTTTATTGATATTAAATTAAAATATAAATTATTTTACTTTATTTTATTCTTTTAGACAGAAAATCTTAAAGTAATCAGTTTTTATAATGTTAACAGCTTGAAGGGTATTTCAGACATTTTTAATTAAAAAACTGCTTAACAACACTTATGTGCCAAACACATCAACAACCTTTTTTCAGCTACAACACTTTTATCCAAACTCATAGTTGCTTATTTTTCAAATAAATTTCACCACTTTAAAAAGTGTTTCTAAAATAGTTTTTAAAAATTATTTTTTCCAGCTAAGCTAAACGGGCTCTTAATGTACATTAATTATTTTTTAATTCTTTTAATTGGCTAAATATATCTTTTCAAAGTTAGTTAACTATCAAGGGTAAAATAGGAAGAAAAGTGTCATTTATGCATAGATTTTGTGAAATTCATATATCAAGGACCACCTATTTATAGTAAGGACGATATATAAAGGAGACCAGAAGAAGTATTTCATCTTAAAACTATTAATAGTCTTACAAATACTCATCTATTTACTAATTAAATCAAAATACATTTTCGAAAACTATCACAGGTATTAAAAATACTCCTTAACTTGACAAGAATTTAGTGGTGTATTTTACTCTTGTTACAAAATCAGAAGTATATTTAAGTTCAGTTAATCAATTAGAGAGGTATTTTTGACACTATCAAAAATTTGGAGAGAAAACAAATAATTTGAGTTAAATTTATGGATGTTTTTGATATTTTTTTCTCAAATTCATGCGAAACACTTTTTTCAAAATATTTTTTTATAATAAGAATAATTTAAACATTTTTAGCAAAATAAATTATAATTATATAAATATTTAAGATTTACTTTATACAATAAATTTCTTTAAAAATTATTTTTAAAATTTTTATATCAAATAAAATGAAATTACATAAATTGGGAGGAATGAGGTATGTGTTATTCTTGCTAGGATACTGTAGCATACTACTACTAATATAAATAATACTCCCTCCGTCTCAAATTAATTGAATTTTTTATGCTTTATTCAATGTTCAAAATAGTTGGATTGTTCAAAGTTCAAGAAGAATGTTTGAATTTTTTTTCATATTTGTCCTTTCATTTATTGAAGTTCTATATTTTTTGAGGAGATATATTATACTACATATTTATGATTTCACAAAAGTCAATAGTGGAAAGTATGGTGTAAATTTTGTCTTTCAATGTTTTTTTTAATATGTGTGTTATCTCACAAATTCAACTAATACGCGGAATAATAATTGAAAGGTGAGAGTTTAGCAGCTCATCTACAGCTACAAGAAGTTGATGGGCTTATTTTCCTGGCTCCATCAAAAGCCAATCATGCATTTAATTTCCTTTTTTGGGTTATTTGCCAATGCAAGCAAGATATACAAGCTGGAATTTAAAACAGAAAAAACCAACTTAGTAAGTAGCTAACTGTATTCTCGTGTACTTTCAACTTTATCTTTATTATCTTGTATCATGTCCTAATACAATGCGATTGCTAATAATCTTACAATCATTAAGAAGACTAAAATCATAGATGACCTTTTTAAGTTGTTCAATAAGGCTAGAGGTAGGGTGTACCTATGAGAAAATGTGATTTGATTTACTAAAAATTATTTGAATAGATTATTGTGCTAACATGTGTGTCCTTGGTGAAAATAAAGATTATTTTTTGGAAATACAAAGGATCTTAAATATTTCGTTGAACTCTCTAGAATTTTATAGATTAATATCTTTATATTTAGAAAAAATTTAGATAGTAGATATTTGACGAAGATACTTATAGAAATGGTTAGCAAAAATCTAGATTCTTAGTATCCAGAAACATTCGTATAAATGTATAAATAGGGTGACCATAGTTATTTGTAATCAACAAAAAGTGAAAGCTATTTAAGAAGTCTTCTTTCATAACCAAGTTCTCCTTTACAAAATATTCCTTCTTCTTTCTAACTTCCTCTTCTTTAGTTGGATCTTCAAATCTTAGTTAACAATCTTGGACTATGGTCTCTCTAATTATATTGTTCTTTTGCTATATTTTTCCACATGGTATTAGAGTCATAGTCATATATTGACTTCTGATTTTTATTTCAAGATCGGATTAGTGAAAAATTCAATTGGTTTCTCTACATGGATTTCAACGGTCGTGCTAATGAATTAATGGTGGAGTTGTTGAATCAATCTAATTACAAGGTGTGGAGTCATATCTTTTGGGCGAAGTAGATGTTATTATCGGTAGTAATACAAGTCCTCCTGACGACGTGTCAAAAAATAACAGTGCATACAAGAAGTGAAAGCAGATTAATGCGAAAACGGAGTTCATTCTGAAGAGATCAATTTCCTCCAGCTTATTTGATCATATTATAAGGTGTAAATTAGTTAATGAAATATGAAGGACCCTTGATCAGTTGTTCAATGAGAAGAATAAAGCTCGACTGTAGATATTAGAGAATGAATAGGGTAACACCATTCAAGCTAATCTTTCTACGACAAGTATTTTATAAAAATTAAGAATTTATGTTTTAAAATATCTGTATTGAATCTAGAAAAGGCTACTCCTGAAACACGAATAAGAAGAAATATTATTCGTGGGTTGATATCAAAATATATTCCTTTTAGAAAAAATTACATAAATACCGAATTTATGTGTAAAAATTACAGAAAGTTTTTTAGTTATCAAACTAGCAAATAAATTACCAAATACCAAAAGTAAAAAGTTGAAAGTGCATAAATTAATTAGTTTGATTGGGGGTGACTTACCAGATGAATGGCATTAGTGATTTGATTGATCTTTATGGACTAACGCGGTCAGTCCATTTGGCTTAGATTCCCATTTTTTCCACCTCTATTTTTTACATTGTGTTGAACAAAAAGTATAGAAAAAGTTCACTTTTAACATTATCCTTTTTTTTTAAATCAAACCATCTCATCTATCACCTTTTTACTCTTGTTCAAGAAGAAATTGAATTCTCATTTTTTTTCACCTTCATTTTTTACATTGTGTTAAATCAAAAGTATATGAAAAATTCATTTTTACCATTATCCTTTTTTTTTTAAAACTAAACCACCCCATCCGTCACATTTTTACTCTTATTCAAGAAGAAAAGTCTTCATTGAAGAAAACCCATTTTTGCTCAAGTTTTTGGTTACAATTGTTCAAAATTTCAGGTTAGTGTAATATTTTTATTGCATTCAAATATGTCTAATTTGTTTTTTCAAAATTTTTTCTATTTGTATGTAGTTTCTTCCACAAGTGAAAAGGAACAAGAATTAAGGAAGTCACACCTACTAGAAAAAGTCCAAGATTTCAAAGCAAGGAGAGTAGTCCCCATTGTTGTTCTAGACCATCTTTTGAATTAAATGCATACACCCCCATCACCACCCAAAAAGGATGACCGGTTGGTTGTCAACCAAGTGAAGGATCTATGCAAGAGCAAAGCTAATATAGGTGTCAAAAGTAAGGGCAAGGAGCCTATGAATGAGAAAATCCACGCCTGTTAAAGCAAAGGTATTTTGTTGGTTTAAATTTTTGCTATTTTTGAATGTGAGAATCTATTTTTTTAATACAATTTTTTTTAGAAATTGGTTGTTAATAAAGTAAAAAATGCATTCAATTGTGAAAAAAAGAACAATGTGAAGAGAAGTTAATCGATGAAAACTCTTCTTCTTTCTCTCTCGACACACGTTAGTGTGCACTAACTTGCACCATCGGAAATAGGAAGAGGACGACCACGAAAGATCACTCAGAAACAACAGGATGAGGAAATTATTTATGGAATCAGCATGAGCCTATTTTCTGGAGGATCCCATAGCAGATCTAAAAATAGCTCATAAAACAATGAGCTAACACCACTTGGAAAGAGCTCGGGAAGGGATAAGAGCAAGGAAAAATATGGAACCACAGAGGAATGGACGGATCTGGTAGCAAGCAAAGAAAGTGAAGGAACTGGACAACAAACACAAAGAGAAAGCAATGGAACAGTAACTAAGATAGGGAAGCAACCAGAAGAGAAACCTTGGGCAAATTTGTTTGCTGTGAATAGATTAGCTACTCGGGGTATGGACTTATGTTACATTGCACCCAGTATAGTTGAGGGTGAGAAAGTAGTGGAGATATTGTTGAAGAAGAGGCTAAATGGAAGTCGTCCATAGTCCTGTATGTGCTAAGAGCAGCCCCATCAATAGGAGCAATGGACAAATTCATGGCAAGTCAAGAAACATTTTCAGTTAAACTTGTGGTTCTGTACCACTCAGATGGTTATTTTGTTGTTCGATTTGCTAAAGAAGAAGAAAAGGATAAGGTACTATGCTCAGGCCCCTATCACATGCTGAGAAGGCCAGTCATAATGAAACCATGGACACCAAGCTTCAACTTCAAGGATGAGATCCTTACCACCATCCCATTATGGGTTAAGCTCCCTAACCTACCACTTAGCTATTGGAATGTTGTGGTGCTCAGCAAAATTGAGAGCAGCTTGGGTCAGCCTCTTTATGCGGATGAGTGCACTACCAGCATAAGCAAAATCTCATTTGCAAGGATTTTAATAGAAATGGATGTAACCAAACCACTCCCCAAATCAATCAACATTCAGGAACCTACAGGGAGGGTGTTTGAACAACCCATAGCCTATGAATGAAAGCTAATTTTCTGCTAAAAATGCCTACAAGTAGGAGATGCATGCCAAGACAAAGCAGTTGCTATAACAACAATCCCAGGGGTGAGAATCGGGCAGAACCAGAGCCTGAGGAAAGAGTGAAAACCAACCTAACCAAATGATGCTATCACACAACAAAAAAAGAATACTGCAGATAAGGAGAAAGGTGTTGTGATTGTGTAATCCGTGTAAGAGGAATGAAAAATAATCAAACATAAATCAGGAAAGAATAATCAAGTGACACCTATGCAAACTACCATCAACATGAAGGGCTTGAAAAGTAGAGAAGATGGGCAACATAGTGCGATTGCAAAGGAAGTAAATGGCAATAACCCTCCAGGAAATGATAGTAGCCTAGAATGTTAGGGGTTTTAACCAGGGGGTCAAGCACAAGGAAATGAAGATGTTCATTAAAAAAAATAATGTTAGTTGCATAGCAATATATGAACATAGAGTTAGATTAGATAACGTAAGTAAGATTATCAATAAAAGCATGCCAGACTGGGAATGGATTACAACTGTTGATAGTACCATAAGGGGGAGAATTTGGGTAGTTTGGGACACAACAAAAGTAACGTCTGATAGCAAAGAAACATCAGCTCAACACATATATGACTTGTTAACACTGATAGTTTACATACCATTGGTAGCAGAAGACCTTTATAGGAAGCTCTGCATTGTTTGAATCAGAATATCAAGGAACCCTGGCTGATAATGGGGGATTTCAATGCTATGCTTACACAGAAGATAGGACAGTTGGTAGTCTAGTTCAAGAAGCTAAAACAAGAGACTTTAATGAATGCATGATTCAGTGCAATCTGATAGAACTAGAAACAGTGGGGAAAGAGTGCACATGAACTAATGGGCATGTATTTAGCAGAATTTATAAAGCTTTAGTGAATCCAGAATGGGTGATTGGAATGTCACCACCCCAAATCCAGATTATGGAACCATTATTTTCAGACCACTCACTCCTTGGCCTCAAAATAGAACAACATAGGGTAAGTATCAAGGCTCCATTCAAGTTTTATAATTGTCTCACTCAACACCTAAGCTTTCACAATAGGGTAGTACAGTGATGGCAACACTAAGTAACAAGTATGAGGAATGTGCGGCATAATCTTAAGGCTGTGAGAAGGCAAATGTAAGAGCTCAATAACAAGGAATTCTCAGGAGTCTCAAGCAAAGTTAAACAAATGAGAAAGCAGCCGGAGGACAAACAGAAAAAAATGGCAACACTTCCCCTTCAACAACAGTTAATAGATGAGGAAAAAGCAATTAGGAAAGAGTTTATGAAGTGGAGCCAAATTGAGGAAGGCATCTACAAACAAAAGTCAAGAGTACAATGACTTCAATTGGGGGATTCCAACACCAAATACTTCTTTGCAAGCATGAAGAACAGGAGAGCATCTAATCAAATCAACATGCTAACAAAGGAAGATGGAAGTGTCTTGGGAGATCCAAAAGAAATCACTGAGGAGGCTGTGACGTTTTATCAGCAACTGCTAGGCCAAATCAGTTCCAAGATGCCATCAGCTCAGTAGAGAATATTGAAGGAGAGACCAGTTCTTACAAGCGACCAACAATTACTGCTAATCAAAGAATTCACTGAGGAGGCTGTGATGTTTTATCAGCAACTACTAGGCCAAATCAGTTCCAAGATGCCATAAGCTCAGTAGAGAATATTGAAGGAGGGACCAGTTCTTACAAGCGACCAACAATTGCTGCTAATCAAAGAATTCACTAAAGAGGATGTCTTAGCAGCTTTTAAGAGTATTGATGACAACAAGGCACCAGGTGGAGATGGTTTGAATGCACACTTCTTTAAGAAATATTGGTCCACTGTAGGGCAAGATGTCACAAAGGCAGTGTTGCAGTTTTTCCATAACAATGAAATGTTCAGGCCAATCAATAAGACCACTGTCACCCTTATTCCCAAGGTAAAACACCCCAGCTCAATTAAGGAATATAGATCTATTTCATGTTGCACCACCATTTACAAAATTATATCCAAAATGCTTACTCATAGATTACAAACTGTCATAGAGTACCTTATAGACCCTAGCCGGGCAGCTTTTGTCCCAAGAAGAATGTTAAATGATAATGTGATATTAAGTCATAAGTTGATCAAGGGTTATGAGAGGAAAGGGATTTCACCAAGATGTATAATTAAAATAGATATGCAAAAGGCTTATGATTCTCTAGAATGGCACTTTCTTAGAGATATGATGTAGGGCCTGCAAGTACCCTCAACATTCATTGACTGGTTCATGCAATGTGTATCAACAGTGAGCTACTCAATTATGGTGAATAGTGATGATGTTCACGCTCCAATAAGAAAGCAATCGCTGTCAGCAATTAATCTAACCAAAGGTTAGGGTCGAATCTACAGGGAATACAGGCCTTGACTATAGAGATCCACTACCAATCATTTCAAGCATCGATTACTAAAATCTCTAAATGGGGGTTTTCTTTGTAATTCAAGAATAAAAATAAGAACTAAACTAATTATGCAAGAAGACACTTCAAATTTAGGGACAACTTGGGGATTGTGTTCCCCATGATTCGTTGACTCAATTACCCTATATAACACAACTCTAATTGAGAATTAGCATGCAGGATGGTAACTTAGGTTCTTCCATCCCTCTTGTGAAAGTGAAGGTCGAATTTCACCATGGCACGTGGTCGGCAGCCGTGGTGTACCAACTAACCGTTACCAATTGTCCCAGTCAACCTACCCTTGGTCAGGTTTGGTTGATTAGATGAGAACACATAAATCGAATCATGTCATTTACTTCCTTTTTCCTATTCGTCACTACCTTGGTCAAGATCATGATAGTAGGCGGGGTTTGGTGTTGGCCACTACCAAACAACAATCAAAATGAAGGGAAATAAATAATACATGCAAACCCCAATCAAAGAAATGCACAAAATCTAGGTTATTTCAAGTCAACTACTCATGGTTCCCACAACTCCAAGTTGTGGGTGCTTAACTACTCATGGCTAAGGCAAAATCAACAACAATGCAAATAGAAGACATAGTTGAGAGTTTTACCCAAAACAATGAAGAACAAGAACACCACAAGTTGCAAACTACAAGCTTGGATTAATGGAAGATGAGTACAATATGAGTTTTGCAATCCCCAAAAGTGGGTCTTCAAAATGAAAGATAAAAATCTACTCTAAACCATAAAAATGCTCCTAGAATATTTACAAGTATCCGTGAATGTCGAATCTTCAAAAGAAAACCTAACATACCTATTTATACTAGTTACAAAAACACCTTTAAAATCAATTAGAAAAGATAGCTGGCAGCAAATACGTTGCATAGGTACGACTCGTAGGGTGACCTACGAGTCGTAATCGGTGTCTCGTAGTAAGCACTTGGCATTTTGGACTTGACTGTTACGACCCACTATTACGAGTCGTTGTTTGGGCTATGACTCGTATGCTCCTCTCGTAGTCAAGGCCTTCAGTTCTTATTCCAAACTTTTAGCTCACTATTTCTTACTACGATCTCGCCTGTACAAGTCGTAGTGAGACCTACTACTCGTAGAATGGCCTCGTAGGGATGATCTGCACTTAGCAGATTCCGGATTATGCTCACTATTTCTTGCTACAAGAGCACCTTACGTCTCGTAGCTTGGTCTATGACTTGTAAGATGGCTCGTATGTCCTGCACTTCAGTAAAATCTGTAATTTTCTCCCAAAATCATGCCAATCTATCTTTTCTGCAATAGCAACACAAAAACACATAAAAATCATAAAAAGTCACATTAAGAACTTGCAAAATCCATTGTTTTAGGCATCAAATGTGTTGTATTTTGACGGCACATGAACACCTTCAACTTAGAACTGTTGCTTGTCCTCAAGCAATAACTCAATCTAAGCAAACAATGAGAAACACATAGTAGCTACCTTAATGGCACACCTCCGTTTCTAGTTTGCATGTCTTTCATTCTGAATTGCCTCCTTTGACTTGTGCATGCTTGCGTACTTAATTCCAATTCGGGTGCCCAACTCTCGTTTTCAAAACCTGACTGCAAAGCTACTAAGCAAACCAAAACACAAAGATGTATCCAGCAATCCAACTATGACAAGTAAAGGAGTATCAACAATCCACAATCACTACATTAGTCATATGCTAATCATGCGGTGCAAATGCCCTCACAGAAAAGAAGTCTCTCTTCCGCACTCAATGTGCATTAAAATCAGGGACTGTGCAAGCATTCTCACTCTCACAAATGAAATTCATGCAAAATGATTAATACCATAAGCTTGAGTTTATACTCAATTCCAGACCGATGACAAAGTGGATTCGGATCACTTTAGGACTTAATGGCTTGTAATATAGGCTCATAGGGCTTTGGTGTGGCATTTTAGGCAAGTAGTGACTAAAAGCTATCCTTGAACCATGTCTTTTTTTACACTCTTACCTCCAAAACTCAACCATTTCCATTAAATCTACCCTTATTCTTCCTTTTCAAGCTTTTACCGGGTGCTTTCTTTCTCTTTTTCAGTTGTGCCTTATTTTTGAACTTATTTTTGTTATTCTTCTCAATCTAAGGCAACTTCTCTTTCTTTTTCTCATCCGACACCTGACTTTTCTTTTCTTTCTTTCTTTCCCAACTAACCATCTCATTTTCATTACTTTACCAAAATAAGGGTCACCCTCAACTTAGGCTTTTAGCCTCAACCAAGGTTCACATGTTCAAGGATAGACCAGGGCCAATATCAAGGTTTTTCACAAAACAAGGCTGGGTAACTAGGTGTCAAGAAGGAATAGGTACATGAAAAGCTTAAACAATTGAAACAAGGGATCAACTATCACATTTGGTAGGTTATTTAGGCAAAAGTGGACTTTACTAAAAGAAGAATGACCTAAGATCCTTTCCCAATCCAACAAAATCACCAGTCCAATCTTAGAATAACAAGGCAAGTTTTTAGTCCATACATAATACATGAATGCAGAAAAATATGCTTACATACACATGACATCGCAAACACAATCAAGTATAGACTCACATGTCATGCTTCAAGCATCAACTAGCCTTCTTTTTATCAGAACAAACATTGCTAGATAATCATGTGTACAATTGCAAAATAACCAACAATCTCAAAAAAATTTGAGGGTATTGAATTTTCAAATATTCAAAAAGTATTTAAAGACTATATATGTATGCCAAAAGATAATACTACTATATATCTACAAATTATCTACACTACCTAACATATGACAGTTCAACAGAAAATAAACTCATCCACAAGTAAAAAGGAACACAGGCAAGAAAATCTCGGGATCAAAATTTGGGGTAGTTATAGACCCTAAGCTACTCAGACTTCACCAAGATCCATAACTGCCCACACCCCATCGAAAAAGTTGTACATTGTCCTCAATGCACCAAATCAAAAAACAACAGAGAATATAACAATAAAATAAAACATACCTTGGGTTGCCTCCCAAGCAGTGCCTGATTTTTTGTCGCAGCTCGACTTAGTCCACTAGGTTACTTAGATTTCACCAATTTCTCAAACCTTGCTCCTCCATAATTTTGCTTTTTTTTCCACCTTGAGCTTATGAATTGGACCCCTAATTTCTTTTCCAACTTTCTATCATGCTCAAAGGGTGGTGGTATAAGAATAAGGGGAATGAGCACTATATTTTGCATGTTATTTGGAGTAGAGGCTCCCAATCTAAGCTTCTTGTAGACCGCAAGGGGCTTTAGATATATGCTGACACCTATATCACATAGTGCCCTTGTGAGCTCTACGTCTTTAATTATGCAGGGTATGGTGGGCATCTTCTCCACTGACTCAATGAAAAGAGTGTTGATGGATAGTTTTTTAACATGGAGAGGGAGTGCTTAACCTTGCTTTCCTCCTCCCTCTTCTTGAGTCTTTGAGGGAATGGAGGAGGAGGCTTTGGGACGAGCTTGTACTCTTTTTCCTCTTCAACTGATTCATTTACCACATCCTTGTCACATTCGTCTCCTTCAACCACATCCTTATCTGTAACTATTTCCTCATGAATATCTTCAACAAGAACTAGCACAGGAGGATCAATAATGTTCTTACTACACCCACTAGTAACCTCCGCACATTGTTCTTCATCCTCAAAACTTTGCACTGTATCACTAGGCAATGTACCCTCTGATGTTGCTTAAGTAGAGTTAATACCTGACCAAACTGTTGTTGAAGCTGTTTAGTAGCCATAGAATGAGACTTTATTTTTTTTTATTAATGTTTGTAATTTTTTATCTCATTCCACATAGAGTCTCATCCCTTGTCTCAGCCTTCTTCAATAGGTGATCATTTCTGGAGTTGCTTGTGCTTGCATCGTGATGGTGTGGTGGCACATAAGGAGCATTCTGAAACTATCTTTACTACTCCACTCGACATCTGGCCCCCTGATTTTCTCATAATAACCACCCTGGCTATATCTATAAGCATATTCCCTTCCATAGGTCCAATTGTGGTTTCCTTGACCTTGGCACCAATGATCTTGGTTGGACCATTGGACGTTAGGCTGAAAACCCCATATCTGATTAACTGAAAACCAAGTGTCCTCCTAATAATATAGCTCTTCGTACATGGGATTACGTGAAGGCTAATGTTGTGATCAGGGACACTCCGCAAATCTTTTCTCTTTTTTTATATGTCCTAGAAAGAAATAAAACAAAACAAAAGTAATAGACAAGAGAATCTAGAAATTAACACTTGAACTGGCTAATAGTGAAATTAAGTCAAAACCTAGCCGTATTATCCAGCAACGACACCATAATTTTTGATGATGTTTACGCTACAATAAGAAAGTGGTATATGTCAGCAATTAACCTAATCAGAGGTTAGGGTGGAATCCATAGGTAATATGGGGCTTGACTATAGAGATCCACTACCAATCATTTCTAGCATCAATTACTAAAATCTTTAAATGGGGGGGGGGGGGGAGGGGATGGTTTTTTTGTAATTGAGGAAG
>JAPFFP010000009.1:1561176-1587078 GCA_026153255.1 Solanum medicagineum | reverse complement strand
ATTGGTTTGGTGAATTGGTTGATTTGGAAGTGATCTTAGGCCTTTGTTCTGATAGTAAGCCCACTTTTGCCTAAATGGCTTACCAAATGAACTAGTGAATCCCTTGTTCCAAATGTTTGAGCTTCTCATGTACTCATATCGTTTTCTTGACACCTTGCTAAGCTCACCTCGTTTGATGAAATATCCTGATATTGGCCCTGATCAATCCTTGAGCATGTGAACCTTGATTGAGTATAAAACCCTAAGTTGAGGGTGACTGCATTGGTGGCCCTGGTTTGAGGCATAAATATTGTGTACTTTACTTTAGGCTAAAAGACTAAGTTGAGGGTCGCCCTTATTGTGGTAAAGTAACAAAAATGAGATAGTTAGTTGAGGTGAAAAGAAAGAAAATGAATAAATGAGCCGGGTGAAGACAAATAAAGAAAACGAGTGCCTTTAGTTAAAATGATTAGCAAAAAATGAGTTCACAATGAAGGCACAACTGAAGAGTGAAACAGTAAGCTCGGGAAAAGCTTAAAAATGGGGAAATAAGTAAGGAGTTGGTGAAAGGATTGGAGTATGAAAGCAAAAAGTGTTAGTAAGCACGGGTCAAGCATAACTTTTAGTCACTATTTGTCCGAAATACCATACCAAAGCCCCCTGAGCCTATGTTACAAGCCAATAAGTCCTAAAGTGATCCCAATCCACTTTTGAACAAAACCGAAAAATGAGTATAGGGGCAAGCTTATGGTGTTAGTCATTATCAATTGTGAGAGTGAGAATGCTTCCTCAGTCCCTGATTTCTGAATGTGCTTGAGTGAGTATAAGGGACTTCTTTCTAGTGAGGGCATTTGCACTACTTGATTAACATATCACTATGCCAGTGATTGTGGAAGGTTGATGCTCTTTGGCTGTCATGGTTGGATTGCCAGGTATCCTATTATGTTCCTGTTTGCTAAATAATTTTACAATCCTATTTTGAAAATGGTAGTTGGGTACCTGAATTAGAGAAGTTGATATGTATGCCATTAGTCTAGTTGCTATGTATTTCTCTTTTTCTATGTAGATTGAGCCGTCGCTTGAGGACAAGCAACAATTCTAAGTTGAGGGTGTTGATGTTCTGTCATAATACAACATATTTAGTGCCTAAAACAAGCGATTTTGTAAGTTCTCAAAGCGACGTTTTAGTGTTTTGATGTGTTATTTTGTTAATCTTGCAGAAAAGTTAGGTTGACATGATTTTGAAGAAAATTTACAGATTTTGCTAAAGCATAGGCCATATGAGCCTACCTACGAGTTGTAGCTCACATTATGAGTCGTATGTTATGTCGTTGCAGGAATTTGAACTAAAAATCAGAAATCGGCCAAGTGAAGGTCACTCCTACGAGTCCAGCCTTTGAGTCATAAGACACTTTACGACTCGTACAGGTGGACTCGTAGCAAGATTAGAGAGCCAAAATGTTGGACCAAAAAACTGAAGACCAAGACTGCAAAATCAACATACGAGTCGTAGCCTAAGTAAGGGTTCGTACCTATGGGTCGTACCAATTCAGTCAAAGATGACAGGATCCTGATATGAGACCCCGACTACAACTCGTAGGTTCCCCTACGAATCGTAATTGCGAAACTTATCAGCTGCCAGCTGTCTTTTCTGTGCAAATTTTAGGGTTCTTTTGTACACACTATATGTAGTTTAAGTTAGGTTATTTTGACGGGGTGACCAGAGACACTACTCTAAGATATTTTTGAAGCTTTTCTTAAGTTTTAGAGTAGTTCATTCGTTCTTTCTTGAAAAATTCATTTTTAAAAATTGCAAATCTTGCTTTGTACGCATTATTGATCAATCAAGCTTGTGGGTTTGCAACTTTTGGTGCCTATTTCCTTCATTATTATTGGTGAAACTCCCAACTATGTCTCTTATTTGCATTTTTATATGTTTTGCTTAAGCCATGAGTAGCTAAGCACCCACAACTTGGGGTTGTGGGAACCATGGGTAATTAACTTGAAATGTCCTTAGTTTTGTGTATATTTATGATTAGGGTTTTGCATGTATTGTTTATTTTATTTCATGATTAATGTTGTTTGGTGGTAGCCAACACCACACCCTACCTACTACCACGATCCCAACCAAGGTAGTGACGAATAGGAAAAAGGAAGTAGATGATAGGATTCAGTTGATGTGTTCCCGTCTAATCGACCAAACCTAATCAAGGGGACGTTGACTGAGACAATAGGTAACAGTTAGTTGGCACGCCATGGTAGCCTACTAAGCGCCATGGTGTAATTTGACCTTCACCTTCAAAAGAGAGCTGCAAGAACCTAAGTTACCATCCTACATACGATTAACTAATCGTAGGTATGTTATCAATGGTAATTGAGTCAACGAAACATAGGGAATACAATTCCTATGTTGTTCCATAAATTGAGCATTTTTCCGTATAAAAGTTAGCATTTATTTTATGTTGTTTTTGAATGACAACCCCCCCCCCCCAACCTTTTTAGAGATTTTATTTATAGATACTAAAAATGATTATTAGTGAAATCCTATAGTTAAGCCCTGTATTCCCTGTGGGTTCGACCCTAACCTCGGTTAGGTTAATTACTGATAGCAACCGCTTTCTTATTGGAGCGTGAGTATCATTAGAGCCCCTCGCTTAGCGCAGATTGACATAGACCAAAGTGAGAGGTCGACAAGTAGATATCTTAGAGACTACCATCCACCGCATGTTATTTGGGCCAAAGTTCCCGCCCCTAGATCCACGGTTGAGTTCGACTACGGAGTGGGGAATACCAGAGACTTCACTCTGATGAGATATGTAGATTGCAGAGCCGGCTTGATGAGATGAGTGGCCCGTTTTTTTTCTGAGTGGGGTCTAGATCATGCATAGATAGCTACTGACTCGGAGCTTATTATTAAGGATTCTCTCAGTTTCCCTGCAAAATTTTGGTGGGTGGTTGTCAGATCGCGTATGTGGCCGACGCTTGCAAATAATACTTTGACTCCAGAGCATGCAGTACTAGTTGCCAGCATCTTGGCTGGCTATGGGATAGATTGGGCCTACCTTATTGTCAAGCAGATCCATGAGGAGGTCCTAAAGAAGTCTACCTCCATCCCCTTCCCATGCTTTATCTACAAACTCTATCTAGAGTCAGGGGTGGAGAGTCTACACCAACTGGAGTCATAGATCGAGGCCCAATGTACTTTGGATGCTAGCATGATTAAGGTTGAGGATAACCCGATAGTACTCCAGGGAGCACCGCATGAGCCTGCTCCTTTACCAGAGATGTTCTCCCTAAGGTTCCACCCACTACCATTTACAGCTGCTATAAAGGAGAGGCCCCCACAAATCGAGGCAGATGAGAAGAAGGGCCCCACCATACTACACTCATAAGGATATGGTTCATGTGTTTGCAGTATCTATTCTGACCATGGCACAGAGATTTTCACATGTTGTGTTGTAGTTGGCCCAGTTAGTTCAGCAGATCAAGCCTTGGGTCCGCCAGGCTACCACAAAGTCTGAGGGCTACTTGCAAGCATACACAGTCATTACTATTAAGGAACGTCTTTCCTTCGTGGATCCTGCATTAATTTCTTTCAAATAAGGGTCCAGTAGAGCTTAATCACGGCCTAGCTAGCAGATGTGATGGCCATACTGACAAAGATCCAGAGACTCTGGGCCGAAATGACAGCAACATTGGCAGCACCGGTGACACTACCAGAGGCTACACTCCCGATGCCAGTGGTGGATCTATTGGCTCCCAAGGAGCATGCACAACCTACCCACGAGAAGAGGCCGCACACAGATAATGACCCAGATGTTGTATGACTACATACGATGCTGACAGAGCAAGAGAAGCTCGAGCTTGTCTTGAGCCAATCGAGGAAGATGAGGAGAGAAAATACACTCATGAGCTTGATAGAGTAAGGGGCCCTGGCCCCTCCTAACATGGTGCTACTACTGAGGAGTCCACCACGCAGGTTGAGGGCGGCCAGACTCAGCCATAGACTGGCGCTTAGGCGCCCATGTTTGCTTTTTGACCCCGGGACTTTATTCTGGTATGTTTGTTTACCCAGGGACTTTATTTTGCTTTGATTGTGTGCATTGAGGATAATGCACCACTTTTCGATATGGTGTGAGTTGTTATGGGCCTCTATGATGTCTGAGTAGCTTGGGTCCATAACTACCCCAATTTTTGAATTCTAGGATTTTCTTGCCTGTGTCTTTTTTCCCATAGATATTTATTTTCTGTTGAACCGACATGTTTAGGATGTTTAGGTAGTTTTTGTAGTATATAGTACTGAGATATGTGGCATATGTATGTTTTTGTTTTTTTTTTTGTGAAAAATGAAACCCACCAAATTTTAATTAGTTAGTCTAGGTAGAAAACATCCATGTTTAAGTGTATTGACAGTGCTTGTTCTGATAAGATAGGATAAATTGAGATAAAAAACATGATTTGAGAGTCTTTTGTTGATTATATAGTCAGTGCCATATGAGTATGAGCTTAATGAGCTAAATTCATGTATTATGTTTCAATTCAAGACTTGCCCTGTTACTCTAATTTAGATTATAGGTTAATTGGATTAGGAATGGATCTTACGCCATTGTTCTTAAAAGTCCACTTAGCCTAAAAGACCAACCAAATGTGCCGAATATCCCTTGATCCTAATGTTTGAGCCACACATGTACCTATTCTTTATAAAAATCTAAGCGACCTAGCCTTTTTAGTTATAAATCCTGAAATATGCTCTGGTCCTTCCATGAACATTGTGTACCTTGACTAAGGAAAAAAGCCTAATTTGAGGGTGGCTACCAAAAGTGACCCTAGTTCTGAGGTTGGATAATGTGCACCTCAACTTAGGCCAAAAGCCTAAGATGAGGGAGGCTTGTGTAAGGGTAAAACACAAAATGAGGGGGAAAGCTAGTGATACATGGAAATGGAGAAAAATCATGTACTGTGTGCGAGAAAAATCATGTACTGGTTGCAAGAAAATAAGTGATGCCTTAGTTATGAGATAAAAAGAAAAAATGAAGTGTACAAACAAGGCAAAAAGCTGAAAAATGAAAAGAAAGCACCCAGAAAAAACTGAAATAGGAGAAAGGGAGAATAAAATGAAAAGTAATAATGTTGGTAGGGGAAAAGTGTAGAAAAACGCAATGTCAAGGAGAGTGTTTAGTCACTACGTTCCCAAAATATCATACCAAAGCCCCCTGAACGTACGTGACAAGCCTGAAAAGTCCTAAAGTGATCCTAGTACACTTAGTGAAAGTTTTAGTCGTGAGTATAGGGGAAAGCCTATGGTATTAAACATGAAACATGAATATCTTTTGTAAGAGTGAGCAATTTTGCATAGTCCCAATGTTAAACATGAAAACATCATTGAGAGTGAGATATGGGACTTCTTTTTATGAGAGCACTTACATTGCATTGTAAGCATTAGACTTATTCAGTTGTCATAGTTGTATTGTTGCATGCATTAATCTGTATTGGTTTGTTGGATAGCTATCTGAATGTGTTTTGAAAAAGTATTGTGGGTATCTGTGCATAAGTTTGATAAGATATATGCCATTAGATTGAGGTTTGTGTGTTGTTGTACTGCTTATATAGATTCAGCCCGTCGGTTAAGGACAAACAACCATTTTAATTTGAGAATGTTGATGGGCTGTCAAAATACAACACTTTTTGTTCTTAAAATTTGGAATTTTGTGTGTTCTCAATGCAATATTAATGGGTTTTATGTGTTTTTATATTTTTTTTTCAAGATTTCAAGGTTGGCATTGATTTTGGGAAGAATATGCAGAAGCTACTAATTTTTGAGGATTTACGAGACCCGTTATGGGTCTTAATGTGTTCTACAGGTTGTGAAGAAGGTTTTGTGTATGATTTCTGTGAGGGGTAGATTTCTGAAGTTTGGTCTACGAATATGTAGATGAGTCGTTGAACACTTTATGAGTCATAAATCAAGTCTCGTACTCTAAGGATCAGAGAAGGAGGACTTTTTAAAGATTCATTAGACGAAACCCCCTACGGGCCGTAGAACCTTTTACGGGTCATAGAGGGGTATCATAGAATACAAGTACAAATTTCAAGCAACAAAAGTATGAAAGCCTAATTACGAGCCGTAAAATGCTATCGGCCCGTAGTGCATCTCGTGAGGCGTACCGACCCTGTTATCCTATTTTGTTTAGAACTTGTATTATAAACATTATAAATAGACTTTTAGCTTATTTTTCAGGGAGAGTTCGAGGAGTTAGTACAAAAATCGTAAGAGATAAAAGAAGTGGAGAGTTCTAAGAAACACCTATACACTTTGATTTCATCTTCTAATTACAATCTTGTGATTCTCATTGAAGCATGGCTTTTGTTGTTCTTAATTCAATTGGGTAAGTGCTCTATTATATTATTCAAATTCATAAGCCTTGCATCTACACAAATCATGACTAACTAAATCCATAATTAGGGTTGTGGGAACCATGAACAACTAACAAGGTAAAACTGGACAATTCAAAATTCTTGAAAAGTGTGTATGTATGTATCAATTAATTATCTTCGTTTTGCATATTTTCTGGTAGTGTCTTACATTAGAACCGGCTTAGTGTTGCTGGCTGGACCAAGGTAGTAATGAATAGAAAAATTGATTAATTAATAGGATTCGATTGATGTGTTCTCGTCTAATCAACTGAACTGGGCCTAGGGGAGGTTGTACTAGGACATTAGGTTAGAGTTAGTAATGTCACACTGTGAAGATGGACCAAGTCACGTAGTGAAATTTGCCTCTCGCTCAGGCCATAGGGTTTAGTGAACTCAACTTACCATCCTGCATGTTACACACTAGAAGAGAATTAGGTTATCCGATGATACTAAGTGAGGGAATCATGGGGAACACAATACCCTAGCTTCTCTCAATATTGGTTAAACTCTTGTGTTAGTTAGGATTACATTTTACTTGTTATTACAACCCACCCCCTTTGGGGAGATAAGTTGGTTAATAGCTCGAACTGCATAATTGGATTCTTCTAAGTCTACTATATTCCCTTGGATTCGACCTTAATCTTGGTTAGGTTTTATATCTTGACAATGACTACTTTAAACATAAAAAAGAGATGTAGCTTAGGTGACATCAACATCTTGAGAGCTTGTGTGTTGGAATTCAAGGGTAATTGCGATGATTATCTACCACTTATTGAGTTTGCTTATAATAGTAGTTTTTATGCTAGCATTGGTATGGCACCGTTTAAGGCTTTGTATGGTAGGAAATATAGATCTATAGCAGGGTAGATTGAGCTGGAAAAGATTGCCTTGATAGGCCCGGACTTGGTATTGGAGACTATGGAGAAGGTGAAGTTGCTTACATAGAGGTTGAAATCGGCCTAAAGTCGTCAAAAGTCTTATTCAGATGTTAGGAAGAAGAATCTTGAGTTTCATGTTAGTGATTAGGTGTAAGTGAAGGTCTCATTTATGAAGTGTGTAAAGCATTTTTGAAAAAAGTTCAAGCTAAGTCCTTGGTATTTTGGTCCTAATGAAATTGTTGAGTGGATTGGGAATATGGCCTATAGATTGGATTTGCCTCCAGATTAGAGTTCTAGTCACCCGGTTTTCAATGTGTGTATGTTGAGGAAATGGATTGGTGATCCTAGTACCATTTTGCCTTTGGAAGGTCTTGAGGTTGAGGACAACTTCTCTTATGAAGAAGTTCCAATTGAGACTTTGGATAGAGAAGTGAAACGGTATCACAACAAGAATGTAGCTTCGGTTAAGGTGTTTTGGAGAAATCAACATGTGGAGAGTGCTACATGGGAGGTGGATTTCGACATGATCAAACAATATCCCTTCTTTTCCAATCTACTCAAGCCTAAGTTAATAGATTCTTCCTATTCCAAGTGTTCCTAATTGTTTCACTCTTGTGTTTCATGACATGACACGCATACTTGTGCACGAAAATAATTTCTAAGATGTTTTGAATGATCTGAATATGTTTTGATATGATTTTTAATGACCTTATGAATTTTAAGTGATCTAATGTGCATTGTATATTGTGATTGAATGATTCATGCCTAAGTCAATCCTTTCAAGCCTTATTTTAGCACATTAGAGGGTAAATGTTCCCAAGGGGGAGATGATGTAAGAACTTTAACTTTGCATGACTTTAATGGAGCTTGGAATTTGGTTTTGGAAAGTTTTTGACCAAGGTGACACTTCATGGAAGCCTTCATGGGTTGTGTGGCTCACCACAGGCCGTGTGGAGGTGTCTTGAGGTGGCCCTTGGCCTTTCTTGTAGAATATTGGAATTAATGTGGAGTTTAAGACTAAGTTTCACCTCACATGAACACCACATAATCCGTGTGAGGCTTCATTGGGGATGTGGTGGATTGTGTGGAGGGCCTTGTCCTTGAAAATCAATATTTTGGCCAAGGCACTTCACACATGGCCCTCTCACGGACCGTATAGACTTTCTCGGTCGATGAGGACTTCCGCATAGGCATCAAAGTGAAAATTTTATAAGTATTGGATCACTGTCTTGGAAACTTTGTCAACACAGAATTTTTCTAATGTAAGCTTCACAGGAGGCCACACGGTTCGTATGAGCTCTCACAGGCCGTCAAGCCCCCTGTATTGGTGTTAGCGTGCAATTTGTCTAAATATGGAATTACCATCTTTGACCTTCATTAGTGGAAATTTTTCTAAGTATCGAATCATAGAAGGGGAATACGTGTATACCTTCACACAAACCGTATACCCTCCCACTAGACCCCTGGCAATATTTTTTTTACACAATTCATTAATGGTGTTTTCATAATTATGACTTCACCTAAGGGATTTTTATGACTTTCTGTGCTATACTAAAACATTCTAATGACCTAAATTATTCTTCTCTCATTCAAATTCACTCTCACACTTAGAATTATATTCAACTCTCTCAATAACTCCTCTCAAAGACTCTAGTGAAGAATTAGCTTGGGATTCAAGGAAAGGGTCTTCTTATTCGTCAAAATTCTTCTTGGTTAGCTGAGGTATGTGGGATTGATTCATGGTTCCTTTCAACCATGAATACCCCAAACTCCTTTCACTTGATTTTTATAAAATTGAACCTACTTTAAATATGAGTTTTTAATATTATTATTTATTTGGTTCAACTACAGTATGGCTATGTTTAATAGATTTTTAAAAGTGATTTAAGACCTAATATGTTGAATTGAATAAGGATTATGAAGATTCGAATATGCATTGTCCCTATAAAGTTTGATTTAAGCATGGGTAATTGTGATTATAATTCACATGGATTTACTTGAATTTCCTATTGTATTGTTGATTTTAAATTGAATCTGTATTATCAATGCTAATCTCACATCATTCATGGTTTATTCATTCATGAGCATTGGATTTTATGAAGTGGGTCAAACACAATTATGTTTATGTATAAGATTTTGATGAAAGTTTGGATATGACAAGAATGTGATCATATAAATGTCTATGATATGGTTCTTTGTGCAACTTCAGGTGTTTACACCCCTTGTTATATGTGATTAGACTATTCCTATACAAGAGAGTTTTATTTGAAGTATGATTGGCGTTTTAGCCCAAGTGTGAATGATTATGAATAATGTTTGGCATTTAATCTTACGTATTCATTTGAAATTATTTAATAAGACTTGCATCTCTTGGTCCCCGTCCTATCTTATAATTAGAGGCATTGTTGGACATCTTGTAAGCTCTTGTCGGATATATGCTATGTGTTGTATTTGGAGCTTATGATTATAGTTATCTATTGGATATAGTTGTTATTGATTGATTATGAGGATTATGATAAGTATGTGTATGTTTTGATGTGGAATATCCTAAATCCCATATTGCCCCCATAGACTGAGCCATACTTACCCGCCCTATAGTTCTTATATGCTATGTCACGACCCAAGCGTAGGGCCAATACGTGACACGGTGAATGGGGAACCCAAAGAGACCCCAGATAAGCCTCTTAGCATATTAATCGCACATCCTTAGTCGCGGAAGCAAAATAACCATCACAAGATATAATAAAAAGGGAAGCGGGAGTAAGGGAAGTCTTTGATATTCATAAAAGCATAAAGGAGTGAAGCTTATAGCATAAGTATAACATAGTATCCAACAACACCTCTAAGTTAGAATGGAGCGGGGGCCAAGAGACTTCTCGGGCTCACCCTCATGGTAATAATTGCTCAACATAAAGAAGTCTCAACATAGCAATAGTAACTTAGATATTGTCCTCAGACTTGAGGACTCACCAATGCTTTTCTCCGAAGTACCGAACTAACCATGTGGAGGATGATCAAATAGGGAATATTTGATCATCATTCCCTACATGGTAATATCATGTAGGCATAGAGTATGCATTATTACATTTAATGTACTAAATATGTGGGGTGCAATATAACAAAGACATAAGCCAATATATTCAAAATGCATAATCATAAGCAATGGATATATAATCTCAATACGACATGCATGACCAAGATCAGAATAAAATATGCTTGTAAATCATTCAACTTGCATAATATATCATACATATGTGGGAAGACACCTCAACCGACATAGACCAAGTAGCTACAACTTGGTCTCCGAGGCCTGATACCCCCTCGGTTCAGGTGACCGGGCATGACACGCTCCGGCAAAGTGTGGTTTACTTTCCAAAGCAAACTATTCATGATAATATGAACTAGATGGATCCACTAGTATAGCAAGGGTAATATTCATAATCCTATGGTGGCACATAGTTTAGAGACTAAAGACTTTATATAAGGACCCACTTATAAGAACATGAGTAGCTTGTAAGAACATGACTTGAGTAGCTCATAAACATGCTTCACCTCTAGTAGTGAGCCTAACTAAAACATGAGAATAGATCAAATTGTACATGAACCCTTGCTTTAACATGAATGGCTCACAAGAGGTAAAAATCTTGAAATATGGCTTAACTTGATACTTGTAAAATCATAGATGCTTTTCATGAATTCAATACATACTTGAAAGCCCTTAATCATCATGAACTCAATTGACTTGTAAATCTTGTAATAGATCATCAATAAGTTGAGAATCCTTGCCATGTCAGTTTATCAAACATATGGTTGGTTCATGATACTTGTTCAAAATCATGCACTTCGAGAGAGATATAAGATGAGCAAACTCAATGCATTTCAACTCACCACTATAGTAGTAAAAGCCTCATATAGAGTATCTTGAAATCCATCGCAAAAGCTCCTATTGATTTATAGTTTCATAGCTCAAAACATGCATAGTCTCAATAGACAAAACCAATTCATGGAATAAACTTGAAATAGACATTAATGCATAGTAAATCAATAGTTGATAAAACCCTAACATGATTTATGTTCGTTTCTCATAATAAAAGATATCCATAGGTAATACAACTTGAAAATATGCAATTTTGATAAAAAGAGAAGATTGGGCTCCATGGGTGAAAGGACCCATGGATGAAGGCCCACATTCCTTAAACCTTGAATTCCTTGAAATGAACTTGAAGTAGATTTAGAGCTTGGAATGAGTCCTTGAGTTCCAAAATTTAGCTTGAAATCCTTAGACTTGACTGAGAGAATTGATAGAGTCTTAGAGAGGTTTTAGAGAAGGTTTTGCATGTTATAGAGTTAAAAAATGGCTAAGTATGGGCGATTTCACGTTTAAGTGGGTATGAGGCGATGAACCCAATGCCCTTGGTTGAATTAAGAAAACAACGAAAATGTTACACTGGTCTGAGCCCCGGGAAAGTCGCGGACCAGACACGGACATCAGAATGCACATTTGCGCGCCCCAGGCACATCGCCCCCTGGGCGTGCACAACCACTGAAAATTGTAAAATTAGCGAAATTAATTTTTGCTATAGGTCTTTTCAAATCCGGGTTATACCCATCTCCCACTCAATTTTTCCCCCTTATCGAGAATATGAAGTTGGATTTTCAAAATCACGCATGGATTTTAAGATATGTGGAAATTATGATTATTTGCTATAGGTCTTGTAAAATCCGGGTTATACCTATCTTCCACTCAATTTTCCCCCTGATAGAGAATATGAAATTGGATTTTCAAAATCATGCACGAATTTTGAGATATGTGAAAATTACAATTATGGGGCATTTCAAAGCACATGAGGGGTGTTTCATGCTATGTGCTATGTGAATCCATGTTATTCTCATATCCCTATGATATGCCCATAGAGTGAGTCCTATTCTCTTATCCCTTAGAACTATATTTTACTGTTTATGTATGTTTCCAAACCAATACTGTGAATGTGGATACTTTGAGGCTTTTTAGGGACTCTCGGGTTACCATTCGCCATGTCACTCCTAGACCCTACGTCTGGGACCTGACAAAAATATTTCATAATATCAACCCTTGAAGAACGTTCATGCATTACAATTCAATAGATGATAATGTCCAATCTAAACCATGCATAATAAGAGGATTAGGAAGTACACATAATGAAATCAACCTTGCAATTAAAGGATTAAGTTGGAAAGTGTTTTGGCCTCTATGGGTAAAAGGACCCATGGATGAAGAAACCCACATACCTTAATGTGCTTGAAGAAGATAAAAAGAAGCTTGAAGTCACCTTGAATGGAGGTGTCTTAAAACCCTAGAAATTTAGGTGGAATTTGGAAGAGAAGACTTGGGAGGTTTTGAGAGGATTTTAGACATTTTGTGAGTGAAATAGGTTCTAATTATGATAGATATTTCATGAATTCCCATCTAAAAGGGTTCAGAAATATGTCCTAGTTGCCCTGACTTAAATCTAGAAACTTTTATAAAATTTTGTACTACGATAAAACTAAGGCACGAGGCGGACTTGTCCCGGCGTAGGTTACTTTCTTGCAAAGTTTGATTTTCTCTCCATTTGACTCTGGAATGAGTTTTGATCATTTTTAAACAAACATGAACCCTCTCCGCAATGCGGAGAGGTTGCGGATCCCTTTTTAAAGTGCAAAAACTTGCGAAAAACTATCTTTAGATATAGTTGTCCTAAATTTCAGACGAGATTATTTTCCCACATAATTTTGCCTCCTGATCAAGAATTCATCCTCAGAATTTCCAAAAAGGACACGGATGATGAGTTATGCTAGGAATCTATTATAAACCTTTCTTAAGGCATTTGGGAGGTGTTATAATATCATAAGAATTCATACGCAATGAGTAATACACATAGGTGAAAGCTAAGATATAAACATAAACCTAAAGCATATAAATATAGGGAGCATCATGTACTAAGTATGTGGGCATGCAATATCGTAATATACATGTGATGCTCTAACAAGTAGTACATGAGCAAGGGAATAAATAGAACAAGAATAAGGGCGGGGATCAATATAGCAATATGCATTTTATGAAGTGATGCAGGAATCATAATAAGTCATACATATGTGGGAAGTCACTACAATCAACAATAAGTCCATGTGAGAAATAGCATGAAATTATGATATTTTCCTTAAATTAAAAAAGGGAGTACACTTGCTATGATAGAACTCTACCCCACCATATGGGTGTCATGAGCTATCTGGATCCCCTAGAAAACCCTATTAGTAATCATAAACCCTATAGTTGCACATAGTTATGAGACTAGGAGCTTTATATAAGAACCCCTTAGGTAGAGTCCCCACCCCAAGCCTCATATAGTGCTAAGCCAACATCCCATGGAATATACATGGAATAATACTTGTCTTAATTTATGATTCATACTTGTCACATAGTCAAAGCTTGATCATAATATCATGGTTCATAATTTCATGCATAGGAATAACTCATTGTAAAGTGGGAGGTATGCTCCCTTCATCAGTATACCATTCATAATTAGTGTAAAGTGGGAGGTGCTGCCATCATCAATACATCGTTCATAAGAATAGTCGGGTCCTAGGTCACCTTTTAGGATGCTAAGTCTTCCTTGGGGATCTTAGGGCACCCTCAAGGATCCTAAAATCCCCCATTCATAAACTTGTTGAAAGATTCTACATGCATAATCATGATCATATATTGAAAGATAGGATGGTAGCATGGGTTCACCATCAATAAGCTGAAAATCGTTGAATTAACATAGATTTAGACGTCATTATGCAATTGAAGATTATTCGAATCAAAATTGAAAGAACCTAATGGAACACAAACGTCCACTAGATGTGTAAGGGCAAGGTCCATTGCAAAAACAACAATCAATAAAATAGAAAAAAAAGGTAAAGATCTCACAAGTTGTTTTACATAGAAACCACCCTGCTCAAGGGAGAAAAAAACCATGACATGTACTCACAAATATCAACCCAACTCTATTATCATCAATGGAGCAAAGAGATCATTTTTTAAAACCCTTAAAATTAAGGAATTTAACTCTAAATCTATTCCTCCTCAATGTGATAACTCTACCAGAGGTTCAACCAACTAAGTAGCTACTCAGGCATCCACTAAATTGACTAACTCTATCCAACTTAGACTTCAAAAGCTCACCATGGCTAACTCTAGCTATAAACTCAACAATAAAGAGGAAAGGCTTACTGGTTATCAGATCTTTTTATGGAATAGAAATCAATTTTGAAGATGCAAGCACTCAATAAAAAGAATAAAGTACATAACGTAAGAGCAACTCTGATCTTCCTAGTGTACTACCCGAGAGCCTCACCAAAAATACTCACTCAATTTATGTAGAAACCCTCAATCTTTCTTCTCAAGAATGATTGGATATATATACATATATCCAACATCAGTATTATTTGTAGCAATTTCATTAGCCAAACAACATCTGCAAAGAAGGCAGACGCGCACCAACAATAAGAAAACTATATGTGTTTTGCTTATAAGGTGTCGCTTTCAGGTTCACAACACACATAGGATTAGGTCTATCATATGTTCCCATGGTTTGTTAAATCATCACAACTTCATAACATTAATTTCCCCCTTTCTTGATGATAAAAAACTTATGACATGTCCAACATTGCATTCTAGCATTACAACACACTCTAGCATTTCAGCATAGCATACTTACTTGTTCGCCCTATCAACAAATTCACCATATAAGCCCTGTATTAGTGTTAGTTCCCCATATCACAAGCACTTGTATTGATTCTGAAATCATATCATCTTTATCCTTTTGGCATCATAAAAAAAGTTACAGTAAATCAAGAATTAATGTAACACAAGTGTGACATAATCAACATTAGTAGATATTAGATAAAATGAAATAAAGGAGCCAAGAAAGAAACAAAAATACGCTACTCATATTACAACCCAACAGTAAAATAACCTTCCATGGGAGAACCATACTAAACTGCCTCTAAAAATAGGAAACAAGGAAAAGGAGATGATTAAGACACAATTTAGAAGGAGGAGGTTTTGGATAAGGAACTGGATGACTTGAGAGAGACGGGCAGCTGATTCAACATGATTATTGAGCAATTTCTCCTTATGATCTATCACTTGAGCATTCAGGTTCTCATTCTGAGTTTCAATATGAGGACCTTATTGACACCAAATCCCTCAGATTTTGCTTGAACCAATTGAGCCTTCAGCAGAGTAATCTCAGCATCTTTTTTTCTCAAAAGAGCAGTCAAATTCTCCAATTCCTTCTTCAGATGCTCTTGTTCTCCGAGACGCTCAGACACTCTACTTATTGTCTAGTTCTCCCTTCAATGCACTCACACTCAATAAGAGTGTTCGGTGTAAGATTTTGTTTCATTTCCCCATTACACCAACACCGAAAGGAATCCCAAAGTAAGTGAATATTTTCGCCAACAGGAACCCATATCCCACCCCATGCTTCCCATCTTTCACAGTGATAGTTTTGTGAATATGCACCAAGATAATAGTAGGTAGGTTTATGGCTTAAAACTTGTTTAGTGCCTTCATCATGAATAAAATCTCCCCCAGTAGCTATAGTCCTCGTATCATATCTGGCAAAACTACCTTGTTAATAAACTCAAAAAATAGTTATTAAACTCCTTTCAAAAATTTCATAGGAATACTAGCTCCACTTAGGTTTGTCCGTTTGCCAGACATATTCAAAAAGCCATTTGTGCACATTTTCCAGGGAATAGACATAATTCCTTCAATAGGTACTTCTAATATTTTACCCAACAAAGCCTTATCCAAGTGCAACTTTCTTTCTACCACTTGAGTATTCAAACTCTCATTATCTAAACACTATATATTATAAAACTCTCTAACTTGATCCCTACAAAAAACTACACTATTTTCAAAAAATAGATGAGGCTAAGTTTGCGATTCCACAACATCGGCCACGTCACACATACCAGGGTTGGACCTAAATTATGGGTCAAAGACCTTTCCACTAAGTGATTTTTGAGTTTTCAACATATTACTCTTTCTTCTTTGGTTAGAACAGTTTCAACTTTCTCCTTCTTTATTCTGGGACCAGGTCCCTCTTCTCCTAGCTTTTCTTATTCACCTACATCTTCTCGTCCTCTTTTTTTTTATAACTTTCACTTTCCTCTGAGGTTGTTTTCTCTCACCAGTATTGAAAACCCCAAAAACGCCCCAAAAATGTGCTTTGGAAATGCTCATAATCGTAATTTCTATATATCTCAAAATCTATACATGGTAGTAAAATTCGACTTCATATTCTTGATCAAAGGGGAAAAATTGAATACAAAATGGGTATAACCCCGAGTTTGGAGGAACCGTAGAGAAATTTCATTTTCTCCATATTTTCACTTTCCAGTAGGGGTCCACAACGCCTCAGCTATGCGGACCCATCACGGAGGTGTGTTAGCACTTCCTTAATTCTCCTGTTTCGGCCTAAGGCATTTGGATATTCGCCCCACGCCCTATTATGCATAAAAACACCTATATTTAGCCATTTTCAACTCTATGTCACTCAAGAGACTCCCAAAACCCTCTCTAACACTTAACCAAATATTTTACCCAAATTCTAGTGTCCCAATCGTAATCCTGGATCTCAAGAACTTCATTTAAGCTTCAAGTTCTTGTTCAAATCTACATCAAGGAAATCCCTAAATTTGGGATATGTTTGTTTCAACCATTGGGTCCTTTCACCCATGGTGCCCAACCTTCTTTTTTATGAAACTTGAATTTATCTAAGTTGTGTTACTTATGGGTATTACAAATTATGAATTATGACTACAAAATGTGTTGGGATTTTATGAAATGTTGATTGGAATCACATGCCTACCTATTTCAAGCTTATACTATGAGATGGTTTGTCTATTGTGACTATGCATTTTTTGGGATATGAAACAATGATCTATTATGAGATTTGATGAAGGATTTCAAGGTATCTTACATTAGGGCTTTAATATGTGTTGATGGGTTGATTTACATCAAGTTTTCTCAAATTATTTCACTCTTGAATTGCATGATTTTGAACTAGCATTGCACATCCATCAAGTGTTTGATAAATGTCTTGACAAGGATTCTTGAGCTATTGGTGATCTATTGTATGGGTTATGAATGAAGTGACTATATAATGATTAAGGGATTGCATGTATGTATTGATTTCTTGAAAGTATCTATAGTGTTGCAAATTGACCACACCTTGTTAGGGGATGGCATGCCCAACCACCTTGTTGAGGGGGTGACAAGCCTCAATCACCTTGTCGGGGAGTGGCATGCCTGTACTACCATGTTGAGGGGTATGTACGTCAATCACCTTGTCGGGTGGTGGCATGCCCCGTACTACCATTTTGAGGGGTATGCACCTCAATCACCTTGTCTAGGGGTGGCATGCCCATACTACCATGTTGAGGGGTATGTACCTCAATTACCTTCCAAGAGGGTGGCATGCCTTGGTAATCAAGTGATAGTTTGCGTGGGCTATGTTGATATAGTCACTTCCTACACATGTAACCCATATTTACAAATTATATAATTTAAAAGTATATTTTACTCCAAGCATTGATCATGTATTTCATATTGATATTATACATATTTATTGCCTATTACTATGCATTTTGACGATATTGGTTTTTGTCTTATTGCATTGCATCCTACATACTTAGTAAATTCAAATGTACTAATACATACTTTTTCCCACATGATATCACCATGTAGGAATCGAAGAACCACATGATCATCCTCCAGGTGGGGAGTTTTGGCATCTTGAAGATAAAATTTGGTGAGTCCTTAAGTTTGGGGACACTAGCTATGCTACTCTTGCTTTTGTTATCTCTTATGTTGAATATTCGATACTATGAGGGTGAGCCCAGAAAGTGTCTTGGCCCCTGCCCAATCTATGTTTAGAGGTGTTGTTGGAACAATTGGTGTATATATGCTTTGAGTTTAGACTCTTTTATGTTATTATAAATATCAAGACTTTCCTTAGTCCCGTATCCTTATTTATATCTCTTGATTGTTGTTGCTTTGTTTTCGCGACTAAGGATGTGTTTTTGATATGCTAAGAGGATTGTTTAGGTCTGTTCGAGTTCCCATTCGTCGTGTCACGTATAGGCCCTATGCTTGGGTCATGCCAAACATAGTATCAAAACACTATGTTGTTAATGGTCCTCGAAATCCAACACACTGCATCGATTAGAGTCTTGTTCATGGTTGTGAACTGCACCACAACTATGAGTAAGAGGCTATGAGGCATTTCAGGAAATGTTTCCCTTCTACACGCTCTATGTCATGCTTTATGATTAGGGTAAGGCTTTTCCTCTAACGAATGTTCTTTGCTATTCTACATCATGCTAATTCCAAGAGGAAGAAGAGCCTATACTCCGGAGGAGCAACCGGCTCCTCCCGCTCCTCAAGCTCCTCATAATTGGGGTATGGCCCAACAAGAGTTTCGGGATGCTATGACCATGTTGGCCTATGTTATGACTCATCAAACCAACCAAGGGGACCAAGCCCCCCATGCTCCTACTACGGCCTCAAGGGTGAGGGATTTTACTATAATGAACCCACCGGAGTTCTATGGGTCCAAGGGATGAGGATCCACAAGAATTCATTAATGAGGTGTATAAGCTGTTATCCATTATATAGGTTAGCTTAGAGGTGAAAGCGGAGTTGATGTCCTACCAACTCAAAGGGGTGACTCAAATATGGTTCAGTCAATAAAAGATGGAGAAGGGGAATGCTGATGCTATCCCTTGGGAAGAATTCAAAGCGGCATTCCTCAACTGATTCTTCCCTATTGAGATTAGGGAGACAAAAATGATGAAATTTATGAATCTAAAGCAAGAGTCTATGAGTGTGAGGGAGTATGCCCTCAAGTTCAACCAACTCTCCAAGTATGGCCCACAATTGGTCGCCGAGCCAAGGTCAAGAATGAATAAATTTGTGTCGGGCGTGTCTGACTTGGTAAAAGAGGAGTGTCATGCCGCTATTTTGATAGTTGATATGGAATTGTCCCACCTCATGACATATTCTGAACAATTAGAAGGGGAGAAGTTGAGAAAAAGAAAGGAGTGGTGAGGCCAAGAGGGCCTGTCTTGAAGGTGGATTCCAAAATTTCAATGGTGGCCGGTTTACTCAAGGCCCCAAGTTCCAAGTCCAAGGGTCCTCCAATGCTCCTAATTGAAGGTCTGCTAATGACAACCCTATATTCCAAAGGTGCGGTAGGATCCATAATGGCCTATGTCTGAAGAACTCCAATGTTTCCTACGGTTGTGCTGAGGTGGGCCATAAGGTTATTGTTTGTCCACGTGACCAAAAGAAAGGTAGAGATAGTCGTCCACAAGGCTAAGGTGCAAATGCGGGTCCAAAGGGAAGAGGAGGCCAAAAAGGGTGTGTCCCAAGCCAAAATTGGTTCTATGCTCTTCAAGGGAGACAAAGGGTGAATGAGGTGCCCGATGTCATCACCGATATGTTAAATGTTTTTTATTTTGATGTGTATGCTTTGATTGACCCAAATGCCAATCTTTCTTTTATTAATATATTTGTTACCAAAAAGCTTCATGTTAGCCCCGAATTATTGTGTGAACCACATGAAGTGTCTACCACCAATGGTGAGTCTATTGTTAGTAGAAGAGTCTATAGAAGTTTACCCATGTTCATTTTGCATAAAATCTTGCCTTGTGACTTTGTTGAATTAGATATGGTAGATTTTGATGTCATTCTTGGGATGGATTGGCGGCATGCATATTATGCTTTTATTGATTGTAGAACCCGTAGGGTCAAGTTCAAATTCCCTAATGAGCCCGTCCGTGAGTGGGAAAGTTGTGATGTGATGGTCAAGGGTAGTGGGGATGATCATCTTCCACTCATTTAATTTGCTTACAACAATAGCTACCACTTAAGCATTGGTATGGCTCCTTTTGAAGCTCTTTATGGTAGGCATTGTAGATCCCCAGTTGGGTGGTTTAAAGTGGGGGAGATGGCTTTGCTCGATCCAGATTTTGTCATTGTAGCCTTAGAGAACGTGAGGTTGATAAGGGAGAGATTGAAAATATCCCAAAGTAGACAAAAGTCCTATTCCATTGTGAGGAGCAGAGATCTTGAATTTTGCGTTAGTGATTGGGTTTATTTGAAAGTCTCACCCATGAAAGGTGTAGTCCAATTTGGCAAGAAAGGGTAAATTGAGCCCAATGTTGTGGTTCCTTATATAGTGTTGAGGTGGATTCGTAAGGTTCCCTATGAGTTGGAGTTGCCCATTGATATGAATATGATTCATCCGATTTTCCTTATATCTATGTTGAGAAAATGTGTGAGTGGCCCAAGTGCTATTGTTCCTTTACATGTTGTGAGTGTGGTAGAAGATAATCTGACTTATGAGGAGGTTCATTTTGGATATACAAGTGAAGAGGTTGCGAAACAAAAATGTAGCTTCCATCAAGGTTCTTTGGAGAAATCAACAAGTTGAAAGTGCCACATAGGAAGCCGACGCGGACATGGAAAAGCGATATCCATATCTTATCCACTCTACTCAAGCCTAAGGTACTAATTTAAGTCCACTATATGATTTCAAGTCATAAGATTCTGCCTTTATGTCATTTAACATGCATTCATATTTGTGTTGACAAGTTTATGGTGGTTTTTGACATTTATTTTGAGACTTTTCAGAATGGTATTTAAGTGCATCACTGTAATCTTGTCGGGCTGAAATCCTCATGATTACTTCTCTCATACACGCTTCTTTGACATTGGGGGACGAATGTTCCCAAGGGGGAGATATTGAAATGCCCTGAAAATATGCTTTGAAAATGCCCATAATCGTAATTTCTATATACCTCAAAATCCATGCGTGATATTGAAATTTTGACTTCATAATCTTGATAAGGGGGAAAAATTTAGTGGGAAATAGGTATAACCCCGATTTTAGAGGACTCCTAGCTAAATTTTACTTTTACAAATTTTAACATTCCAGTAGGGGTCCGCGATGCGGACCCATCACGGAGGTGTATTACCTCTTCTTTAATTCTTCTATTGCAGCCTAAGCAATTGGGGCCTTGGCCCTATGCTCTATTATGCATAAAAATACCTATACTTAGCTATTTTTCAACTCTATATCACTCAAGGCACTCTCAAAACACTCTCTAACACTTAACAAAATGTTTCACCCAAATTCTAGTGTCTCAACCTTAATTTCGAATCTCAAGAACTTCATTCAAGCTTCAAGTTCTCATTCAAATCTACATCAAGGAAATCCTCAAATTTGAGGTATGTGGGTTTCAACCATTGGGTCTCTTCACCCATGGTGCCCAATATTCCTTTTTATGAAATTTGCATGTTTTCAAGTTGTGTTAATTATGGGTATTACTTATTATGAATTATGATTACAAATTGCATTGGGGTTTTATGAAATGTTGATTGGAATCACATGTCTACCTATTTCAAGCTTATACTATGAGATTGTTTCTCTATTGTGACTATGTATGTTTTGCGCTGTGAAACTATGATCTATTATGAGATTTGATGAAGGATTTCAAGGTATCTTACATGAGGATTTTACTATGTGTTGGTGGTTGATTTACATTAAGTTTTCTCACATTATTTCACTCTTGAATTGCATAATTTTGAACTAGCATTGTACACTCGCCAAGTGTTTGATAAATTTTTTTGACAAGGATTCTTGAGCTATTGATGATCTATTGCATGAGTTATGAATCAAGTGACTATAAAATAGTTAAGGGATTGTATGTATGTATTTATTTCATGAAAGTATCTATAGTGTTGCAGGTTGATCACACCTTGTTGGGGGGTGGCGTGCCCAACCCCTTTGTTGAGGGGGTGACAAGCCTCAATCACCTTGTCGGGGGATGGCTTGCCCGTACTACCACGTTGAGGGGTAAGTACCTCAATCACCTTATTGGAGGTGGCATGCCCCTACTACCACGTTGAGGGGTATGTATCTTAATCACCTTGCCGGGGGGTGGCATGCCCGTACTACCACATTAAAGGGTATGTACCTCAATCACATTCCAAGGGGGTGGCATGCCTTGGAGTTCGAGTGATAGTTTGCTTGGGCTATGTTAATATGGTTCTTCCTACACATATAACCCATATTTGCAAATTATACAATTTACAAGCGTGTTTTACTTCAAGCATTGATTATGCTTTCCATATTGATATTATGCTTATCTATTGCCTATTGCTATGCATTTTTACTCTATTGGTTTATGTCTTGTTGCATAGCATCCTACATACTTAATACAATCAGATGTACTAACATATACTTTTTCCTACATGATATCACCGTGTAGGAACTGGAGCACCTCACGATCATCCTCCATGTGGCTAGTTTTAGCATCTTGAAGATAAACTTTTGTGAGTCCTCAAGTTCGGGGACACTAGATGTGCTTCTGTTGCTTTTGTTATCTCTTATGTTGATCATTCGATACTATGAGGGTGAGCCCGAAAAGTATCTTAGTCCCCGCCCAATATATGTTTAGAGGTACTATTGGAACAATTGGTGTATCTATGCTTTGAGCTTTGAATTCTTTATGTTATTATAAATATCAAGACTTCCCTTAGTCCCTTATCCTTATTTATATCTCTTGCTTGTTGTTGCTTTGCTTCCGTGACCAAGGATGCGTGATTGATATGCTAAGAGGCTTGTTCGGGTCCCTACGGGTTTCCATTCATCGTATCACGTCTAGGCCCTAGGCTTGGGTCGTGACAAGTATTTTCTTTTTCTAACTCTCTTTTATTTAACTTTTCAATATCCCTAGCAATATCACCCGATTTAGTTTCACTCCCACTTTGGGGTATATTGATCATCTCATGTTCTAGCACCAGGTCCATATTTATCTTGCACTTTCTCAACTTTCTTCGAGTAGATGTCTAAACTTTTCTTGCCTTAATAGCTTTACTCGTCATCTTTTGAGTAGCTCCCCTAGTAGGATATGGACTTCTCTCCTTCAACTTTTCTTCCTCAATAACCTTTTTTTTTACCTTTACTATAAATGGGAACCATTCATTCTCTTCACTTTCTAGAACAAGGGTTTATTATCCTTTTCATCCTCATCAGGAACAGAGTCATCAATAGAAGAAATACCTTGTGTTATAATGATTTTGCGAATAGGATTTCCTATCAACTCTTGAGCTGTCTCAAATCCTTTCTTAGAGAATGTGTGTCCACATTCGCTTTCATCTCTGATAAATTTTGAGCCATAATTTCTTCACTAGTAGCTAGAATATTTGACTTAACCCTTTTGTCTCTTGGAATATCGTCTTCTACAGTGAAGTCAGATGGTGTAATGGGAGAGGGAGCAACTTGAAGTGAAGAACTGGATCCTTCTTTCTCAAGAAAGAGATTTCGTCGAATGGACTTAAGAGGAAATAGGTTTTGGATAGTATTAAGATTTGGGACGAGGTTATATTTAGAGGATGAATCTTGAAGTTTTCCTATTTGACAATTAGGGATCCCTTTCTCCAAAAGAATGTTGATTAAAATCTTTTGATGCATCATTATAATCAAGAGAATCAAGCCTTCTTTGAATGCAGTCCGATGGTTGAGACATTGTATGGGTTTTCTGATTTCCAAAGGAATCAAGAAAAAGAGTAGAGGTTTTTTTAAGAGCTTTTGAAAAGAAAAAGGTTTATAGGGATTATTAGGACCTTTCTTTTTGGCAAAACGGGTGCAAGGGGAATGTAAAAAAATGTTAGGATCCTTGGGAAGGAGAGAGTAGCAATTGGGTTTTCAAGGGTGATAGGATTGCTATGCACCAACAAAAAATGATGCAGAGCAGTACTTATAGTTCTCAAAAGCAGATTAAAAGTAATGTATAGAGTGCTAACCTTTTGAGATAGAACAAGGTCCTTTTATGAAGTTCTAGATGATTAGGTTGAGTTGTTTTCTGGACATTGTTTTCTCCTATAAAATCACTATGTATGTGTACTTGCAAATAAGTACATGAGTTAATTTTTTTCATAAGTCCTTCTAACCATAGCGAAAAGAAAGTTAATATGCCTCAAAAACCAAGAATTTACTGTATGTTCAAAACCTAGCTTTAATCTATTCTTCTCAAATTGATCTCTACTCAAAGCCTTTGAAAAATTATTTGCAATTTTATCTTCAATTTTCCAAAACTGCATACAGGTATTCCTCTTTTCAACCCTGTCCCTTAGAAAATGGTGTCTCATATCAATGTGTTTTGTCCTTTTGTGATAGACTACATTTTTTTCCACGTTAAAGCATTTGTGTTGTCACACAACAATGGAATAGTGTGTGTGATGATACCAAAATCCTTTACTTGTTTTATCCACAGCAATTGTGCATAGTAAGAGGCAGTGGCTATATATTCAGCTAGCAATTATGCATAGCAAGAGGCAGTGGCTACATATTCACCTTTAGTAGTTGAAAGAGTAGTACAATTTTGTTTCTTGGTTCCCCAAGATATAAGGCATGACCCAAAGAATTAAGCCATTACGAAAGTGCTCTTTCTATCTACTTGATGCCAAGCATAGTCAGTATCATCATAACCAATCAGATCAAAAGAATCACCAATAAGATATTATAGAACTAGGTCCTATGTTTTCTTTAAGTACCTCAAGAATTTTGTTAGTTGCCTTTAAGTGGGACACATTTGGCTTTGCTCTGAACCTTGCACACATTCCAATAATAAACACAATGTCTAATCGACTTGTAGTCAAGTACTGTAATGATCCCATGATACCCTCGTACATATTCTCATTCACAGTAAGACTAGGTTTATCAACATCTACCATGGAATTTATTCCCATGGGAGTGACAACAGGATTTGCATCCTCTATTTGAAATTTCTCTCTCAACTCCTAGATGTATTTTTGTTTACTAACTGAGGTTTCCTTAGGAGTCTTTTTAATTTACAAACCCAAATAGAAACTCAATTCACCCATCATGCTAATTTCAGTTTCACTCCTCTTCAGCTTTGAAAATTAACCACACAAAGACTCAGAAGTAGCACCAAAAATGATATCATCAACATAAACGTATATAATGAGCAGGTACCTTCTTCTTGTATTCAACAACAAAGTATTGTCCAATTTTCCTCTTTTGAACTCATTCTTCGGTAGGAACTTAGACAATCTCTCATATCATGCTCTAGGTGCTTGTTTCAACTGTACAAAGCCTTGTCCAGTTTGAACACATGTTTGGGAAGATCAACATCTTCAAATCTAGGAGGTTGTTTGACAAAGACTTCTTCCTTTAGATAGACATTCAAAAAAAAACTCTTGAAATCCATTTGATAGAGCTCATAAGAATATTTATGGCTTCCATTCTTGCAATAGGATAAAATATCTCATCATAATCAATGCCTTTTTCCTAGTGGTTGCCTTGAACCACCAGCCTTGATTTGTTTTGAATAATAGCTCCGTGTTCATCCAGCTTATTCCTGAAGACCCATTTTGTTCCAGTAATTATTCTATCAGATGACTTAAGGATTAGATGCCAACTCGCGTGATTTGGAATAGAGTAATTAAAATCTTCTAGGTAAAAAATTAAAGAGCTCTATTTAATAACTTTTATGAATATACACTAGGTTGCACAACCTTTCTTCT
>JAPFFP010000009.1:1521517-1557418 GCA_026153255.1 Solanum medicagineum | reverse complement strand
GATTCAAGCACTTTTGAAATTTAGCGTCACTTGCCCCTTTCATATCATGTTTCCTTTGGATTGTACCAATATTGTAATGTGTGGGGTGTTACAATAACGCTATATATACTTCACAATAATTAATAATTTAAAATATTTAAAAATCATATTAAAATTTAATTGATTTTCTAAACTTTATCTATATTGCATAAATTGAGCACACAAAAATAACAAATATTGGGTCTGTGCTGGTGCGGGCATCGATGTATAGTATGACTTATATTTAGGAAAACTAAGTTTGTATCCCTTTAAAGCAAACTATTTACATTCATATACCCATTTTACATTTTATACCCCCGTTATACTAAAATTTGCCTCAAAAATATTAAAATTCATGTGCTGGCACCAGCACTCTCTTGTATGATATACCGATAGGATGTACATATACCAATAGGGCATCACAGATGATTAAGCTCAGTCCTATATGATACCGATAGATTATTACAAAGAATATATTTTCTACAAATTTAAAATTTAATAAATAAGTTTGTAACTTTAATAATTTTCTCTTAATTATATATTTTTTTTGTTGAAAAAGAGCTCAAAATTATATGATATCGATAGGATATCAATATACCGACGGAGTATCACAAGAATATATTTTCTACTAATTTAGAGTAATAAATAATTTTGTAACTTCAATAATTTTCTAGTCCTATACGATACTGATATGGTATAAATATATCCACGGAGTATCATAAGTAATATATTCTCTACTAATTTAGAGTTTAATAATTTTTTTATTTATTTTTAATTTATTTCTTTAAAAAAAAGATAATCCTATATGATATCAATTGGTATTAATATACCGCCAGAGTATCACAAAGGATTGAGTTCATTCTTTATGATACCAGTATAATATATATTTACTGCCGAAGTATATTTCATAGTATTTATGTTAACGTCAGCATGAGGTCAGATGCGAAATAAAAAGGGGTAAATGGATAAAGAAAGAATAATTTGGGTCATGGATCCATTAAAGATAAATAATTTAGATTGAGTCTTTTAAAGTAAATAATTTCTAATTAGGTGTGCTTTTTTCCTTATATTTATCCATTTATATGGTAAGATAACATTCAATTCCCAAGAATATAGCTAAGGAACCAAATACATTTTTCATGGGGAGAAAGGTAGACAATTATTTTATGATCCTTAAAGAAAATAGAGAAGAAAATCTCCTTTTAACTCAACTTACGTAAACAATCTTTCTTCGTCATTATTATAAATTTAAGCAACTTCATTGCTCTTAATATTTTTTCTTTTTTTTTTTTCTTTTTGTTTTTGTCTAATATCTATCCTTTAATTTTCACCTCTAGTTTCTGAAGACAATGGATATTATATATATATAGTTAGAATATTTCATGTTCAATAAAAAATAGAGGCTTATATATAAATGATAAATGGTACAACAACACCTGATAATTTCTTCCCAAACATTTTCTATCATCTTTCTGCTTCATGGGGAAACAAAGGGAGGTATGTTCTAGATACATTAAAAAGTGAAAAAAGAAATTATTATTTTTCCTAGATTTCTTTTTTGTTATGTTGAAGATTGTTATTTTTGTTTTTTAAAAATGTAAAACCAGGAAAAAGTAAATGTTTTTTATTCTTTTTTTACGTAAATGATCATAAATATAAAGTGGTAACCTTATCTTTATTTGTTAATGATTTCGTTTCTTTTATAATTTTGTTTCTCCTTCAATAATAATGATTTCTAAGGAATAAAAAGAAAATCTTCTATTTTTGTATATAGAGAAATGGATCGCGGTGTGTGCCTCAATTTGGAGCGTGGGATGACCAGACTAGCGACAATCTTAATTTTTCCGCGGTATTCTCCCAAGCTCGTGCAAACAAGAAGCAACATAGACAAAACCACAGCCCAGGAAATGAACAAGACAAGCACCAACAGGTCTCACCCAGGATAGAAATATATACTTTTTGTTTTTCTTCATATGAGGTAATGGGCTGGAGTTTTCCTTGTTGAGAATCCACATCAGAATGGAATACAAGATGATTAAACGGGAAAAAAAAAAACAAAACTTACTTCTCTTGGTAGGGAACACTAAAACGAGACAATCTTCCTTTAGTGATACAATGACAACTGCAAAAACATGATAAATCACTTACTTTGTTGAAGAAATGATTTTTGGATCTAAACTCAGAACCCAAGTCTATACAACATGTTATTCCCTTGCCTAGACATTGAAGTTCACTTCATCTTTGAATTTTCTCTGCTTTTAACAATTTATAATTCACTGTAACCATGTCCTTCAATGCATCAACCACTGATTCTCATTACTGATTTTATCAAATATTTCTCTTTATGCCAGTTATTCTAGTTTACAATTACCTTTCATATATACCTTAAGAGTGGCTAACTAATTATGTCATCATTTAACTAACAGTTTCTCTAAATTTGTAGACAAGTAGTTCTACTCCAGCGCCTCAAGTTGGAGCATGGGATTCAAAGACTAAAGGCAATCCTGATAATTATATGGTATCCCCCAAAGCTCGTGCCAACAAGAAACCACATAAACATGATATAACACACCGAAGCCTAGGAAATGAGCAGGGACTTGGCAAGCACCAAGAGGATTCATCAGTGGTATGAAATAGTGCATCTCTATCAAACCTTAAATAGTTCATTTTTCATGTGCAGATGCATCATAAAACTCTGAAAGACAAACTTCCCTTCAATGTTATTGTTGAGGTTGGTCTTTTGGGGTGGAATTTGCATGACTCCTTCTCTAGAAAATACTCACTTGTACCCACTACATGCACCAAATAAGTATAATTCAGTATAGATAGCATTTCATTAGTCTTCTAGCAAATAACAAGACATAGGGTGTGTTCAGTACAGAGGAACTTTTTCCCTATGTTTAGTACTCGTTCAATTTTTTTGGAAAGCATTCTCTAGGAAACAAGTTCCTTAAAAATGAGGAAAATGACTTTCCTAACAAAAGTAGGAGAAACAGGTTCCACAAGTGCCATTCTTCCTTGATTGTGTCCTCCCATCCTTGAACACACCTCACTTCACCCCTGAACCCACCTCCCATAGTATTTGTCTACATTATATTCAAATGCTTTTAGGATAATATTTTTTGCTTATGTAGCGAACACAAAAAGATTAGTAAAGAAACCCATTTATTTTCCTAAAAAACATAACAAGAAGAACATACCTAATGTAATACCACAAGTGGAGTTTGGGAAAGGTGGTGTCTACGCAGCCTTACCCATACCTTATAGATGTAAGAGATTGTTCTCGATGGACCCTCAGCTCAAGTAGAGCATATCAAAATCAATATGAAAAGGAAATACAGTAATGAAAAAGCCATGTTGAAAATAATGGAGAAAAAAACAGTAGGAGTAAAAATTAATATGATACCCTAAGCAAAGAAAATAATATGAAATGATGAAATAGAAGAATTAAATAGTAGGAGAGTAATCATAGTCATATGTATAAGGAAACTAGACAAGACTCGGCTACCTACTATTCTTCTACTCTAATCCTCGACACACATACTTCTCTATTAAGGATTATATTCTTAGTAAGTTGAAGATATGACATGTCTTATCTAATCACACACCCCTCCCCCAATACAAATTCTTCTTTGGCCTATCTATACCTCTCTTAAAATATACTATACTCAAACTCTTATACCTCCTTACTGGAGCATCTGTGCATCTCCTCTTCACATGCCCAAACTATCTCAGTCTTGCCTCCTGATCTTGTCCACCATGGAGACCACTCTCACCTTGTCTTGAATATCTTCATTCTTAATCCTATCCCTCTTGGTATGACATATCTATCTCAACATCCTCATTTCTGCTACTTTCATCTTGACGTGTGATTCTTGATTGGCCAACAACGCTCCATACAACATAGTTGGTCTAACAACCACTTATAAAACGTACCTTTAAGTCTTTGTGACACATTTTTATCACACAATACACAGGATGCAAGCCTCTATTCACCCGAGCCGCTCAATATGGTGTGTAAATCATCGTCAATCTCCCAATTTCCTTGTAAATTGATTCATGATACTTGAAACTTCCAAGTACTTTGTCTTAGTCCTTCTCTCAACTTGAATCATTTTGACTTCGGGATCTGTCTCCAAACATCTAGCCTATCATTAACTCCTCTGGGTGCCTCCTCAATCAATACTATGTCATTTATAAATATCTTACACCATTACACCTATCCTTGGACATGCTACAGTTGATCCCTAAGCAACCTCGTCCCGATTTGGAAGTGCTTCGAGACTTCTGCCAATGTCCTCACTTGGATCTTGACTATATTGCACTTATCCTTAATCATCCTAATGTAAAATACATGTACACCTCTAGCTTCCATACATCTCTATAAAACCCCCAGGGATTATGATATAATTTTTCTAGGTCAATGAACACTATATGTAAGTCTCTCTTCTCTCTATATTGTTTGCTTTACCTATGCTCTTCCAAAGTTCCACGTCTGATCGCCCTCAACATTCTCATTTTATGAATAACCTCCTCAAACTCTATACTTCTACAATACTCAAGATCTCAATGATTCTCAGAGTGATCTAAATCAAGCATAATATTTGTGTCTTGCTCTTCATTCAAGAGCTTATGGAAGTACGTTTCCCATCATTGTCTAATGAATGCCTTGGTTCTCGATAATAGAAACATCCCTACTCACCCTCATTTCCATTGGCCTCTGCTAAACTTTCAGTATGTCTTAGCAACTTGAAACCCCATAATTATTGCAATTCTGAATACCACTCATGTTCTTGCACAACAGGATCATTGTACTCTACTTTCATAGTTTGTGCATTTTTGACATCCTAAAAGTGACGTTAAACAACCTAGTTACCTACTCCATATATGCTTTACGACACTCTACAAAAATTCCACCAGGTTTTCATCTGGTTCGATCACCCTTCACATTATCATCTTACATATAACCTCCTCAAACTTCAAACCCCTACAATATTCAAAATCTCGACGACTCTCAAAGTGATCAAAATCGAGCACAATATTTGTTTCCTACTCTTCATTCAAGAGTTTGTGTAAATTTGTTTGCCGTCATCATCTAATGTGTGCTTCTTCAACCAATACTTTGCCTTTCTTGTTTTTAATGCACTTGATTTGGCCTTGGTCTTGGTCACTTCTCTCTCTCCCTCTCCTAGACAACTTATCCCCGCCATTGTTATGTAATTATTCATAGAAGCATTAAAAGACTAGTTTTAGCCATTGTAACAACTAATCTTGCCGTCCTATACCATTCATTTTTTGCCCTCTTTAACTCCTCGGCTTTGTTGTACACCAACTCCATATAAGAAACCTTCTTGACTTCCATTTTCCCTTGGACTACTCCATTCCACCACCAATTCCCTCGATGTTCACCATTACCCCTCAAGACCCCCAATACCTCTCTAGCTACTTCCCTAATGTAATTAGTTGTCATATCCCACATACTGTTTGCATCCCTACTACCCCGTAAGCCCCCATCGCCATCAACTTCTTCCACATCTCCTCAGCTCCAGTAGCAGTCAAGCTACCCCATTTGTTCCTCGGTAAGTCATGCAGAGCTCTCTTCTTCCCCTCAATCTCTAAGACTCTAACTCCATTACCAAGAGCCTATGTTCAGTTATAAGAAATCCACTCAGGTTAACCTTGTAGGTCTTACACATATTTCTGTCATTTCCTAAAGAGAAAGTAATCTATTCAAGTCTTAGCCATCCTACTACGAAGGTCATAGAGTGATCCTTTTTCTTTGTGAATCTTGAATTTGCTATCCCCAAATCAAAAACCTTGAAGTTGTCTCAATATAGCAATTGAAATCTCTTTTTATGGATAGCTTCTCAGTGTATGGGATACCACTCCCTACCTCATCTAAATACTCTCAAAGCTGCTTTTTAACCTCTTCATCCAAGCCCTCTTGCGGTGCATATGCACTAATCGTGGTTCAAGGTAAGTCCTCCAATGACTAACTTAATCATTATCATTCTATCATCTACCCTCCTAACCTCTACCACTAAGGTTTCTAAGATCCATATTCATTGAAGTGCCTACTTCATTTCTATTCTTGAGCCTCATGAGAACCAAAATTTAAACCTATCGACATCTCAAGCCTTAGTTCCCACCCATTTGGTCTTGTGAACACAAGTTGTATTGATCTTCCTCCTCTTGAGAATCTTTACCAGCTGTATAGACTCCCCGTCAAAGTCCCTATGTTTAAAGACCCCATTCTCAACCTACCGGTTACCTTGTCCTCCTTGAACCTCGCCCTTGGCCCCACATGAGGACATGTCCTTACTCTACCATCATCCACCGAAGCAACAATAATCTATAAACTTCTATAATTAAGGGTTTACTAAACTAATACCAAGACAACAAAGAGTCCAAAATAAATGAATGAGAACTAAACTTAAAAGGCACTAATCGAGAATAAAAATAGGCCAGGGAACAGAAACATTTTACTTCATACCGAACACACTCATAGTGTTATTGGTACACTAATATTTTTCATATAAATTGTATAAGGTTCTTCCAAAGTCTCTCCCTCAAATCGAAGAGTGGGATCAAAAGAGCGAGGGTAGTCCTGATTACTCGAAAGTGTCCCCTCAAGCTCGTGCCAACAAGAAGCAGCATAAGCATGAATCAGCATACCGCAACTTGGGAAATGAACAAGAGATTGGCAAGCACCATGAGGTTTCACCCAAGGTAAGACAGTTTTTTTTCTTATGAGATACAAGACGAACTTCTCTTTAATTATACAATGGAAACTGTCTTTGGTATAGTAAAAACATGATTACTACCCCCTATTTGCATGTCGCTAGACAATTTAGAGCACGAGTATGGTGTTCATTTAGGCGAGCAAATGACCTTAGGGGTTTCTACATTGTTCCTACTTACTCCCTACATGATTTGAAGCTCTACAAACCAGTTAAAGATGGAGATGCTTTACCAATAAAATTTGACAGCATTTTCTAGTGTTTGAAGGGTGCCCCTCCATATGAAACAAGTAGGAAAATGGTAAAGATAAGAAAGTGATAGTCTGGTTCTAAGTCCTTCAACTCTTTTTTCAGTTAGGTACATAGAAATAATAGATTTTGTCAGCAGGATTGCTGTCTAACCCCATTTTCCCCAACTGGGCCAGAAGTGTCTAGAGGGAATTTGAAAAGGTTATGAAGTTATTTATACATATTATGTACTAAGTTTTAACTTAATCTACTTGTACATTATACTAGATCTATGACCTACTGCTGGTTTGAATATTAGCAGTTGCACCATTGGTTAGGAAGGAAATAATCATACAAATTCATTTTGTATTGTACAAGAAAGGAATTCCATTTGAGTATGTGCTCCCAATAAAAAGAACTAAGGTACTCTATTCCATTACATACATGGATTGAGTTGAAAAACCAGACCTATTCTCTCTTGGCATCCTGAATATGCCAATACATAATGAACTGTAACCTTACTTGAGCAATTCTGCTTAGTCTTCTTTCTTAGTTGAAGTGCCTATATTGGTTTATTCTTTCTTTTATGAATGTTACCACTCCTAATTCTTTGGTAGTGGACCTATTCGATAATTCGACCATTATCCCCATCTTCGATCATGAGGAGAGAAGAGTGGACCATTGAAAGTCTCAATTCCTAGAGCCCAAGGTAGAGAGTTTGGAATTCTTACCTTCTTGGGACTCCATGGACCTTCAAGATCTGCTTTTATTATATGGTCAATACCGATCTTTGGAGTTCTTACCTTCTTGGGACTCCATGGACCAAGATCTGTCAGTATTGACCATATAATAAAAGCAAACTCTTCGTCCACAACTCTAGTCTGTATAGTTTGTAATAGGTGACTTTGTGTTGACAAAGAGGGAATTTGACCTATGCATCAAGGATGAGAACACATTTCATGAAAAGAGAGAAGAACTGCACATATTTATTGTACCAAAATATAATGTTCTCTGTGAAAGATGTGGCAAAGAGATGAGAATTCAAATTACAGGTAAAAGATTCATATCCAAGGTTTGTTGGCAGTTCTAGTCCAGTTAAATCGTTCCTATTGTCCTATAACTTCGTAAAAGGAAAGGAAAAAACAAGTAGAAAAACATTCTGGTGCAATAAAGTGCACTTCAATGTGCACCAATAAAATTCAATACATGTGAAAGTTCACAACATATGTGAAATTAATTCTGGTTTTAACACTACATACATTATGATTTGGTTAACTTCACTTCAACACTATGCTCATCATGGCTGTTCAGTTTCATTGACCATAGGGATATCAACAATGTTTCACATGATCATCATTCATAACCTTGTTTCACTTTTTATAGTTGTTGGACATCCTATATCGGTGGGGATGTGGTCCGTTGGTCTCTTTATATGGTCTTGGGCAATCTTCACCTCCTGAGCTAGCTTTTGCGACTGATTTAAAACCAAGGTCCATTTTTTAATTATCATAGTATTAAAGTCAGACTCATCCTAATTCTTGATTTACCCGATGTTGGCACCCATATTATGTTGTCCACTCTCCCGTTGACATGCCTGGGCATGCAAGGAATGTTGGATAAATTTTCAACTAACATAGTTTATGTTTTTTGAATGATTCAAAACTTAGATTCAAGTGTTCCAGAGAGTGGGTTACTCAAGTGTTATTGCGTCGCTGATAGTTTTTTCTTAATCTTTTTAGAAAAATAGTCCTATGGCAGAGCCTCAGTATGGAGCATGGGATAAGAAGACTGGAAAAAATTCAAATTATCCCACGGTGTCACCCCAGGATCATGCCAAAAAGATGCAGCATAGACATGGTTTAGCACGCCACAGCCTGGGAACTGCGCAAGAGCTTGGCAAGCACCGAGATGTTTCACCTGTGGTAAGAAATTCTTTTTCTAAAATTTGAAACAAGCTTGAAGCTTAAAATTTGAATTCCTAGAATTGTTTCAATTTGAAATCTGATTTTGTGATCTTGAGGAATCAAAATCGAAAATATCTCTTGTTTGAGGTTTAGAAGATACTCAACATTGTTGAAAAACAAATTCGAACTTCAAATTTGACTTTCCATTTCTGGATATTTGTGGGGTTCTTGGCACTTGAGATTGATTCAGGGTTAGTTGAGCCCAAAAGATTGGAAGACAACATACCGGTTTGAAGATTGAAGAAATTTGAAACACCTTTAAACCCACATCAATCTTGAAATTTCGAATGTGAGATATAAGACTTTATTTTGATTGGACGTTATTAAATCTTTTTCAGACAGACATATATGCCCGGAAGTTCACTCATATGTGCCAACTTCAGACATTAGGCTTTGGCAAGCCAAACTTCTAACACATATTTCAGAAGATTGTGAAGCTAATTTCAAAGTGGTTACTCTTGTAAAAATTTATGATATTTGGCTATGCCTTAAATAAGAGTCCTAAAATCGGCTATCTGTGCACTTGCCCCAAACTTCCTTCCAGGCATATGAGAGAAACTTGTATTTGGTTTGGTAAGCGCATGATTACTGGCCTTTATGAACCATATTCACAAGATGAATACCATGGAAATATGGATGTTAACATAGATGTGTTGTCATACAAGATTGGACAAGATTAGCAGGATACATCTAATACAATGTGAAACTAACACAAAGATAAAATGAGAGAATGTCTTTTAGGATAGTTTGGTCATTACTTGTAGACCTTCATATGAACCGTAATGTAGGTACAAGAAAATACAATGATTGAAGGTGATAAAAGAGAATGGAAAACATTCCTGAAAGTCATGAGTCAAATTTGATATAGGATCTTCTCTAAACCTAGCATAGACCTCCACACGTATCCAATATGGACTAATTTGGAGGCGATTCCGTTAGTGCATCTAGAAGCCTACCTAATGCCTGATATTATTCCCTTTACAGCAATATCTCTATCAAATTTTTTATTCAGCAAACGAGTAATGCGTCCATTTTATTCACTTTTTTTTAATCAAGCACTTCAAAGTTGTATTGGTCATGAATTACATATTAATCACCCATAAACTACTTTGAGATTTGTACAAGAAAGATACTCACCAGATCTTAATAACTTATCAGATGGTTTCCTAAATCTGTAGAAAATTGGTTGGATGTCTGTACCTCAATTTGGAGAGTGGGAGCAAAAGACTCCAAGTGAGACCAATTATTCTGTGGTTTTCTCACAAGCGCGCGCCAACAGAAAGAAGCACAAGAGTGATTTAACTCATCGTAGCTATGACTTTGAGCAGGATCTTCTATCCAGGGAGCAAGAGAAATCTGCCAAGGTAAGACATCCTAATCTCCAAAAAATTATGTTACGATAAACACATCTTCAATACAATGGATTATAATATTCTCAAGACAGAATTTCCTCAAGTAACAGAATAGAAGTGAATATTGGCGTTTGTTCTGATCCATATTCATCCTTTCTTGACGCCCTAGGGTCAGAACATGCCAAACAGTATGCACCAATATAGCTTTAGATTGTGGTTATGCAAATGCAACTATACCTCTAATCATTTTGAACGTCCCTTGTGCAGAGGAAAAAGAAGAAGTTCCTGACCTGCCTTTGCTGTCTTCCTGTATGATGCCGTGCTTTTTAGTGCGGATGAGGAGCCCCTTTGTAGCAATCATGAACTGACTTTTTCTCTCCTGTATTCATATATGAAAGCATGAGAGTGTTTTACCATTTTGCATCAGAGTATATGTATGCATCCAAGCCTCTTGCTTGGAATAAAAATCAAGAAAATTTAGCATGTTATAATCAAAAGCTCTATGATTCTTGGGATCTACTTTTATTCTTCGCCACGAGGTAAACGCTCAAACTCCATTAAGTAATCCAGCTATACATCATTGTACAATATCCTTTATGGAATAAACATAACTTTGATAAAATAACATTATGTGTCCAAGGACCTGCAACTGCAGGAGTTTGAATGTCCTTATGGTTGTTCTGCATTTACAAGTAAATAGAGATGAACTTTCTGTTCCTCATAATAAGAAATGAATTTGCCAAATCAAGTCGTTGACCGTTTTACAGGTGCTCTCAAGGAAGAGAGGTACTTTGCATCTGCCTTGTCTATCCCGTCAAAAAGATAACTGAAAGGTGGCATTTCAATGTACTTGCCAGCACCAGGGATGACTTTCAGCTCATCATTTTCCCAAACAACCCTTCCTCCTGCAATTGTAGTTTCAACCTTTCCCTGTATAAGGAATAAAGAGCGAAAAAAAGAAAACACAGGTTAATAAATTGCAAACACAAAGCAGTGGCAATGTTTGAAAAGCAGTAAAGGGAGGGGCTGCGGAAATTTGGTGTACTTGGTGGCTAAAAAAATGCCATTTAGGGAAAAACAGAAAGTAAGTGGATGGTTAAATTATATAAAATACACATTTTGGGAAAAATATAGTATTCCCTTCACGCGACAACACAAATTTTGTTTGTGGGATTGGACAATTACACATTTTAAATGACGTGATTATCCATGAGAATGTAGATACCAACAAAATGTTACACTCGACTGTTTAAATGCTTCCATGTACACCAAGATACATAAAATTTACTGAGGGCAAAAGTTCTTAAAGGTGACATTCGATTGCAGCTAATTTTTTCGCCGTAATGTCACACACAAGGTACAGCATCCTGGTTAACAATTTAGGTTAAGGTCAGAATTCAAACAGTATTGAGGTGAAGTTTGAGAACACTTTTTCTTAGTAATGAACATAGCCCATATACAGATAGAAGGTTTGTAGGATTCTCTTTTCTTTCCCTCAACATACCTCTTGTGATTCCACAAACAGGTTCTGGAGAGAGTAGAGTGTACTCGGACCTTACCCCTTATCTTATGCGAGGTAGAAAAGTTGTCTCTCACCAGTACTCTAATACCATGTGAGAAATATTGGAGAAAAATATTATTCAATTGTGTATCTACATTATTACACTGAGACCCTATTTATAATAATACAATCTTTTACCAAATAGGATTCCCTATAGTATTCCTGTTCCCGTTCTAAGTGGGATTGTATATACTATTTTCATTCTTGTTCCTATGCCTATTGTAACAGTTTCAATCACGTTCTGTCCAATTATACCACACCTCTGTTATCACTTCACTTCTGGTTACATCATATGATTCAAATCCTACATCAAAATGGATTCTGCTGTCTTCAGTCAAAATATGCTTGAAAACTTGTTTACAGTGATGAAATTGATGTATTTCCAGCCAGAGTTGCCAGAAAAGCCACTGGAAAAGAGTACTACTGAAGAGAGAGGTTCACGTAAGTAACTTCCGGTTTATACAAGGAATTTATGGAAGGTAATAAATCAAAACGAATAAAGGAAAATATTCTAGAGTTGCTCCTTTGATTTGGCCAATCATATTCTGCAACAATTATTAAGTAAATTTATAAGAACATCGAAACAGTAGAATCACAGCATTCAACAAAGTTCTACGACATAAAATTATGATTAATACATAAAACTCGATAATTTGTGAATGCTTACCTTGCCTGTCCAACCCTCATAGACATTGGTATCTGTCCTATAATGATGTGACTTTGAACTGATCTTGAAGCTCGAATTTGGATTTAAAATGATTATATCTGCATCAGACCCAACAAGTATTGCTCCCTTCCTTGGATAGATATTGAAAATCCGAGCACTAAATCATAAGATCAGTTATTTCGAGTTAAGCTTCCATTACAAGACAATTGCATTGTTAGAAATTGAAATACAGTGATTCAAACGAAAGAAGAAAGCATAAGTATCAGACTGGTGGAATTAGATTCACATTGAAATAAATATCAGAACATCTGCTAGTCGAGGATGCACGCAGGGTAGACCTAATACCATGGTTATCAAGAAAATATATATATCAGAACATCTGCAAGACTTTTGGCCAAAGTTTAGGAGTTTATCACTGTAGTAGATAGAAGTCTGGTACTTAAGTGGAGAAGGGTGGAAGACCCATTATCCAAAATTGAGAAGTTATTCAGAAAAGGTTGAGTAGTTTACCATTCTGTGCTTGTTACGCGAACATAATCGGTGACAGATATCTGACCAGATGCCTGACAACCATAGAGAAAAAGTAAGCAATATACTCACATAGGATAATCTATTTGAGCATCATGTCATATTTAGAACAATAGAAAATATCACAGCTTACCACCATTGTATCCCAAATCAAATGCATCCTCTCCTCCATACCTATAGAGAAATGGTTATACTGAATAACTTTGAAATACATTACAAGGAAGCCAAAGACACAGAAATAGATATATTGTAAGGAAAGCAAACTTTTGCATACCATTAACACCATTTGGTATTTTACGGAAATCACCGATTCCTAGGGCTTTCTGAGTTGAGTTGAAGGTACAATGATCAGTTCCTACCAGCTGCATATATAAAACTATGCTGATTAGTTGTAAAGATGATAAAAGGAACACTAATGACTGCTAGTTTGAGTATGCGAGTTGATGGATGGGACCATAAGAGGGGAAAGTGGAATATTTGAGTAGCATTTGGCCATGAGATTTTTTACTTTTTTCTGGAGATGAATTCCGGAAAATACATTTGGCATAAAAAAGATCAAAATATTCTGGAATTCAACTTGAAGTTGAATTCAAAAGCAACAAAAAACTGTTTTCACTTGTGTCAAGGTCACAAAATTCAAAAACAACTCTAATTTATGTCATGGTCAAATACGACTCCAATTTCCAAAATCATTTTTCACTTGAAAAACAAAAACCACTTTTTCAATTTTCACAATGAAACATGACCAAACGCTACCTTGAATATTTCCTATGGCCAATTGAGTTCCCCCAAGTAGCTCTATATTTTGTGACAGCACAAAAAATAAATTAATAAATAAATATATATATATATATACACACACACACACACACACACACACACACACACACACACACAAAGATCAGGATTGGAACCTGCAGAACTCCTGCGGCAAGAGCTGCTTGAAGAGCTGATCCATGACCTGCTGCTCTGATTGGTGGGCTCATGACATACCTGAAATAGTAAAAATGTTTACGGGCAACTTACGCAATCTATGAAGGGAGAAAAGAAAAGAAAGAAAAGCTAAACCACAGAGGAGAAAATGATTTTTTACCTTGCTGCAAAATGGAAGTCAGGGTCCCAGAGTACTGAATCATTAAGAAGTAAACCTGAAACGACTGGCTCCCCAACAACTCTTTGACCTGAAATGAGATGGTTGATTTACTATAGAGGTATAAGCAAAGTCCCATGAAATTGGCATCTGAAGCAGAGTTTTATTTTTAAATAAACAACATTAACATGGAAAAGAAATAGTGCCAAATCAAAGAATATACAAATAAACATGTCTTTCAGAGAGGAGGCAAAAATGCTCACAGAGGAAGTTAAACATAGAAACACAACGCACACAATGGAAGTTAGAGATAGAAACATTACAAGTTGTTGCTTTGTAAATATCTAAGTGTAATCAGATATGATTTTAGGTGTTGGAACAGGAACAAGAATAATATATGCAATCCTACTTAGAATAGGAATAGGAATAGGAATAGTATATAGAATCCTACTTGGAAAAGGATTGCATTATAGTGTCCTAGCTGGAAAAGGAATCTAATGTAGTGTCTATAAATAAGGTCTCAATGTGTGAGTCACTCCATGATTTGAAATGATTTTCTCAAGCTTGGTTTCTAAAAGAGGTCAACTTATGGGCATTGAAAGCTTTAAATTTGCAAATTGGGCAGGTTCTACAATTGATAGGAGGTCTACATCAGGAGAAATCTTGTGACTTGGAGGAGTAAAAAGCAGAATGCCATAGCCCATAACAGTGCTGAGGTTGAATACCGATCTATGGCTCATTAGATTTGTGAAATGATTTGGCTCAAGAAAATGATGGAAGAACTGAAAAAACCATTTGTGTTTACCATTTACCAGTGAAATTTTATTGTGACAACAAAGGCTTTATAAGTATTGCTCACAATCTAGTTCAAGATGACATAATAAAGTATGTTGAAGTGGATAGGCACTTCATAAAAGAGAAGATTGAAGGAGGAAATGTGTGCATGCTTTTCGTCCCAACAAATCAGCACGTATTTTCACAAAAAGGCTTGTTTAAACAAAAGTTTGAAATTCTTATAAGCAACTTAGGCATGACAGATATTTACATGCCAACTTGAGTGGTAGTGTTGATTTGTAAATATCTAAGTGTGATCGGTTGATTCAAATTGATCTATTAAAATCATATCTAATATGCTATTAAATAGTTCAGGATATTAGATCAGATAAAATCATCTTGATTCTCAAATCTCCTAGAATCAAGGGATAGGATTGCTAGTTACTTTATTTTTCTGCACTATAAATTTGTACCTCTGTGGATGAATATAAGTGTACAATTTTGGTACCAAAACGTACACAAGTACCAAGAAAAGTTTTGTTTACAAGTACCCAGTTAAGGTTGGTAAGCTTAGAGTAGAGTAAACAATTTGATTACAGCAAGGAGCAGAAAAGAGGACCTTCAAATCAAAGGAGCTCCATAGTCAATCGAAAAAAAAAAAAACTAACAAAAGTTTAGCCCTAGAATGTATTTGCATGAATGATATGAAGGGAATAGTTAGAGGGGACAGTTAATCATTTAAGACTCACCATAAAGCAAGCATTACAAAGGCACTAATCCAAATTCCCATCAAATGTTCTATTCAAACAGTTTATGCCAAACCTGACTTCCGAGCTTTGGCAATTTCTTCCAGTGCATCAATACTCATGACATGAACAACATACAATGGACTGTTCACAAAGCTAGCCAAACGAATAGCTCTAGCAGTAGCCTCTCCCTCCAGCTGCAATTGTTAATGACATTGCAAAGAACACCATTCGGAAAGATATTTAAAGAATGAAATAGCCATGACAAATAAAAGAACAAACATTCACAACACAGTGAGGAGATTGTTGGCTAGAAAGAACAGAAATATGACAACAAAAATTCTTGAAGAAATCACCATTATCTAACATATATTTAGTTCATACAACTATGTAGAATCAACACTTCGGAAATTATATATCCATGATTATCAATATAGGGATGTTCACGGTTCGGCTTGGACTGGTTTCTTACTAAGGAAACCAAAGCAATTAAGTCGGTTTCCCAAATGTCGGAACCAAACCAAACAAAACCAGACCAATTAAGCCGGTTTTTCACTTTTGTCGGATTTTTCATTTTATGCGGTTTCTATTGATTTTCTTATAAAATATCTGATAATATACCTCCAAGTGCATATATAAGGTCAACTATATTACAACATAACACTACCAAATCAATTTCTCAAAAAAGGAGATAAATATATTTAATGAAGTTATAGACGAGGGTTTCCCGGAAACAGCCTCCCTATCTCTATGAGGTAGTGATAAGGTCTGCGTACATTTTACCCTCCCCAAACTCCACTTGTGGGATTCCATCGGGTATGTTAATGTTGTTGTTATATATGTAGCTTCCCCAAAAAATGTATTATCCAAGAATTTAGTCATTTAGAAGGAATATAATAAAATTTCTTACAATGAAATATTTGTGTAAAAATTATAGATTTAGTTGTGATATACCAAGATATCTTGACGATATTTGAATTAAACAATGATGATTAATTAAAAGACTACAAGTTATTTTGACCATGAAATAGATTCTTGGCATTACCAAAATAAAAATAACAAATCAAACTAGAAAGTAAAGGAAAAGAATTCAATTACTATAAAGGCAAACACCTAGCTTACGAACTAAACTGAAAAAAATTAATATGTATAATAAAAATTTTAAAATTTTATGTGTGTGTGTGTGTGCGTCCTCATAATTTTTTAAATATGTATTTATATAGTCAATTTGGCTCAGTTATTTTTTTGTGTAAAACTAAACCAAAACAAATTTTGTCCGTTTTTAAAATTTAAAACTAAAAACTAAAACAAAGCTCTGTTTACAATTCTATTCAAATTTTTTTAGTAGGAGATGCTTCCTGGTCTTTCCTATCCAAGCGGAGAAAACGTCAGGCGTGCAAAGTGATAACAATTGCCGAGATGCTGGAAAGGCTCTCTCTTTGCTGCCTTGTTGCTAAGGCTATACTGGAAGGTGGGCATATAAAAATATTTCCCACATTGGATGTCCTAGACGTTATTCTCTGTTCTTATCACTTAAATGGTTCTAATAATGAGAATGTATTACCATCCTACAGCAAAAAATTTCTACTGAATAATTGGTTCTCTGGAACTCAAAGCTCCAGCTACTTGGTGGCAATGGGGAGAAAATGCATGCGTGCATGTTGACAAGCTAGAAGACAGAAAAACGTAAAGCAGCTTATTTCTAGGCATGAATGTTGAAGAAAAATAGGATGACTTTTACCACTGGAGGCCTTGATAGTGCATGTCCCTCTGGACCGGTAATACCAAGTTCGATCATTCTATTTTGACCTTCAAATACAGCATCCCCATTTTCTGCATGAACCATAGGTAAGGCACCAAGGGACTTGCACTTCTTCAATCCCTCCATCAGAAGCTCATCATTAACCATAAAGGAGCCTTTGTAGGCAAGGAAAAATTTGAAAGAATTGATACCTAGGATAAGAGAAAGATAGTCAAGCGGAGTACTTAAAGAGTAACCAAGCAGTGCAGAGGGGAAGATGCTTCCCATGAACTACCCTGCAAGAATGAACCAAAACTTAAAAAGTATTCAGATGAATGACACTCTCTGGGAATAAGTAAAACCTTTCTCCTTGACCATAATTTCCATCTCCTTTGGAACAGTTTCATCCCATTTTGTAATTGCCATATGAAAACCATAATCCATGCATGACCTCTTAGCTTTCTCTACATAAGCTTCATAACCTGCAGATAAGCTTCCATTTACCGGAATAACAAAGTCAATATGCATTGTTGTTCCACCAGCTAATGCAGCTGCCTGTCCACTGAAGAAGTCATCAATTGTCTCAGATCCCATAAATTCCATAGCAAGGTGTGTATGCGGATCAATTCCTCCTGTCATCGTCATAAGAATCAGCAAGCGAAAAGTAAATTGTCTTCTAGCCAAAAGTTACTTGTGAGACTGTTTATTAGGAGCTATAATTTTGAGAAAATGCTCTCACAGTCTCATGTATATTTTTAACACTAAGCTGAATATCTTGTATTAACAAAAACTCTGCTCATTTACATAAAACTAATGTAAGTGCAACTGATGTAAGAGTTGCACATATGACACTAAAATGTACATTTCTACAGTAGCCATGCCTTATCGGTCTTTTTGGCAGGGAAAAAAAGCATAACTGTGATTCTGAGACTAGAAATGCAATCAATTGAGCACCAAAGCCTGAAGAACGAAACTCTACCTGGCATGACAAACTTTCCAGTTGCATCAATGACTTTGACATCGTCACTAACCTGCAGATGGTCTTGAGTTGTGCATCATATTCAGATGAAAAGCAACAAAGTTACCCGCTAAGGGTAAAGATTATCAACCAGTGAAAACATACAAAAGTTTCAGGAATAAATAACGCCATCTTGAGGGAAAACCTGTTGCATATTAGCAGGTAAACTTATGAAGTAAATGGAATTAACATGACCTTCACACTGACCAACAAGTCAAGGCACAAAAGAACCAAAACAACAAAATGGAAGGAATAGAGTACTAAGCCAACTCACCAGCTCAGCAAACTTCAGCATATTAAATGAGAAAGCAAGAAGTTCTTTCTGTAGCGCTAAAGTAATCGGGACAACTTCTATCCAGTGATAATGATGTGACATTTAGCAAAATGGTATGAAGTTAAAAAAGCTATTCCTTCCTCAATAAAAACTTTCATATGATCCTACATCCATATATCCACCAAAGTACATCCAGGGTTTTTAAGCTATCATCTAGAATCTCGTCTTATGACTCTTATCCATCTCTACTAATAAAAACATATTTTCCTTGCAAAATTAAGCAAAACCACCATTTGCTAGGGCACAACCTAGGATTTCCAAATATTTTCCCAGACCTGAACATTCTAGCTCACAGTTCGGACATGATAATCTCATGTTATCATAAACCATACGGATTCATTTGGATTTGTCATCAGCTAAATCCATAAAAGGAAAACAAACCAAAATGATACTTACTGCACTAAACAATAAGATGTTCTCATTAAATAACTCACAAGAGTTGCTAGTCTTTCAATCCTGGTGTACCAGGGGCCAGGGTTTATTTCAGAACTATATCAGTCAAACTATCACATGTGAGAAACGTTTTCTGTTTATTCAGATAGTTAACAGAATATTTGTTAAACCCTTTTGTTATTCCACTCAATAAGAACAAAATGTGGCTAGCTACAAGTGAATTAAGAACAATAATTGGCGTCAAATTCAGCTATCAGCTCAGAGAGATCAATCACAATAGACGAGCGGCCAAACAATTATTCACTTCCGAGTCAATTAAGAAAACTCAAACCAAATCGAGAAATTTCAAAAATTACCTTAATGTTAGGCTGCACTGCCACAATTGTTCCATCTTCTATATACACATCAGCAACCTCCTTATGATGAGCATTCACTACAGTTCCTCCTTTTATCAGTATCTTTGATGGAATTGACGACATAATGTCGTACCCAGAATCTCCATAAATATTTGTGTCATCACAAAACTGAGAAAGATCAAAAGGATTTAGACCATCCTTCAAAAAGAAACTGCTTTACATTGATACTAAAGGCAGAAAATTATATTTATTTTCTTTACTCCTCAAAATCTACATACTACAGTTCATACTCCTAAATCTTAACCATCTATCACGATTCAAATGAGAGGTCGTCCGCAAAATCTGGAACAGTTCATTGAGTACAAATCAGAAATCAAAATGAAATAAATCAACTTATTAGAAAACCACCAGATTTCAGCAGCCAAGGGTGTGGCAATGAAATAGTTGAGCGTCTAAGGTCTCAAGTTCAAATCCCAATAGAGACAAAAAAAACACTAGATGATATGATTCTTCCCATCCGTACTAGCCTTGGTGGACATAGCTATCTGATAGCTACCTATTGCTGGCAGGAGGTAACAGGTATTATAGTCTATGAGCACACAACCAGATTTCAATCAGATTCATTTGTCAAAGATACACTCCATGGACAGTCTAGTATAGTGGTAAACAGTGGCGGAGCCATATCAGGATGAGGGGGTTCATTGGGCCAAAAATTATACAATGTTAAGAATAATTTTTTTAGTTCATGTGTCTACTTTTTAAAATTTTGAAACCCCTAATGAAAATTCTAGCTCCGCCACAGGTGGTAAAGAAGTCATAATTCAAACTACAACATTTGCTAATAATGGTTTGGTCATCATCAGTATTTGAAATATTGAGAAACTCATTAGAGGAGTCTTTCAACTACTATTCACGTACAAACACAACTTCCATTTCCAAATTATTACTCTTTCAGTCCCCAAAATAAGTGTGGCAAAGAAAACTAAAATATATAATTTAATAAACTATCCATATTTCATAAATCTCTCTTAAAAATTAAGATCAAATAAACAAAGAGATACCTGGTTATTGTTGGATTCGGAAAGAGGAAAAAGGGTGGAGAAAAGAGCAAGCACAGAAACCAAAAGAACCAAAAACTCCATTAATCTTTGATGGGTGGATCAAATTCTTGAATAAATCTCTAATTGATGAGTCTATATTAGCTGTGATCAGAATTGGCTAAAGATTCCGTTGCATTCAGTTTAGAAGACCTTTTATTTCGACAAGTGGGCCCCATTAGTCCTATATGATACTATCAAAAATACTGACATAGTATCACACACTATCATCAATCTAAGAATTGAGAATTTTAAAGATAAATTTTTTCTACTTAAAGTAAGGCTACATTTCTTTTGGTATCAACCAAAAAGAAAAGGGTATTATATAAAATAGGATAGGGGAAGTATATATTATTAATTTAGAATTTTAATAAATTAGGTTTATGACTTTAATAATTTTATCTTAATTATTTTATTTATTAGAAAAAGAGATCAAAATTATATGATATCGATAGGGTATCAATATACCAATGAAGTATCACGAGAATATATTTTCTACTAATTTAAAATTTAATAAATAATTTTGTGTCTTTTTAAATAATTTTCTCTTAATCGTTCTATATCTTAAAAGAAAAAGAGCTCAAAACTATATGATACCTATATGGTATCAATATATCGATAGAATATCACAAATCATTAAGCTCTAGTCTTATACAATATAGATATGGTATCAATATACCAATGGAGTATCAGAATGAATATATTTTCTACTAATTTAGGGTTCAATAATTTTTTAAAGTGTTTCTTATTTATACATAACATATATGATACCAATATGGTAGCAATATATCCCAAGAATATCACAGAGGATTGCTCTCATTCTATATGATATGGGTATAGTATATATATACCACCAAAGTATCACAGAGGATTATTCCATAGTATTCATGCTAACATCATGCAAACATCGCTCTGACGTCAGTGGGCAAAATAAAAAGGAAAAAGTTGGGTAAGAAGGTAAATAATTTGGGTGATAGGTCCACTAAGGTTAAATAGCTTGGGTTGAGTTCATTAAAGGTAAATAATAGGTCTATTTTGTGTAGTTTTCCTTTTTCCTATTAGGAGTTGTTTGCAAAGTCACTCTGCTTATTGAATTCAGTATAATAATTATAGGGGTCTTAATATGGACTAGGTCCATTAGATCGGCTTGGTCTAACTCATGATTTAATAGGATTTTGGATTAAGATGCTTGGAGCTCATTCTTTTAGCCCAATTCGATAAGTCTACTGATTTGTGGATTGGATTGGGTCGGCCCACGACTGAATTAAAAAATAATTTAAAATAAAAATAGAATAGAGTACTAAAAATAATAAGAGTTTAACTAAAGTTCATTAAAAAGAATTTAAATATTAAGATTTAGATACAAATTATGTTTTTATAATTTGTAATAGTAATATTGATACCATGTAATATTATCTTGTTGCTATTTATTTTAATATTTTTATATAATAATTTAATTCGAAAATTTATTAGAAAATATACTTGTAAAAATGCGAGCTAACCTGGCAAGGCTTTGCAGCCTACGTACTGATGGGTTGGGCTAGCTATTTTCTGGCCCATTAAATTCTAAAGCATGTATGGGCTAACCTAGATGGGGTGGACCAGCTAAGGGTGGGCATAAATACTGAAAAATCGAAAAATTGAACCGAATCAAACTAATTGGATTCTTTCTTTTTGGTTCTTTAGTTTTTCAATTCGATGGCGATGTTCTTTCTTCAAAAGTTCAATTCTTCGGTTCAATGTTCAATGTAGGGATCTCGAAACTTCAGTGCATTGAAGAATCGAACTTTTATTTTAAAAAATTGAAAAAATTATATATATATATAGACACACACACATACATAAGTCAATTAGCAATTAAATTATTCATGAAACAAATCAAAGTAGCAACAAAATACCGTTAACTTGAAATATTATTTTCCAAGAGAAATTCAAACATATTTTTGTCGATTTGTGTCATGTAAAGTAACTCGTCTTTGTGCTTATTTTTCTCAAGCAATAGTTAGAAACACAAGTTCTTGACAAAGATAAATGTAATTTTAAAACACAATAAATGCTCCATAAGGGCATATCATCACTTAACATGATTTTAAGTTTTTAAGTGTCTTATATTTTGATGTTGTTCTTATTTTATTTTTCATTAGTTTGTATCGAAAAATTATTTTAAAAACACCGAATAAAATTGAATCGAAGAACTGAATGTCCACCCCCAAGGTGTTACACATGGTGAAATTACCAAAATACCTCTAGATGAGAGAATGCTCGCATAACGCATTTTCTCAAATTTCTTGACAGATCTGAGGTTAGAATCACGATCAACACGAGAAATTATGTGGAAAAATGGTCTTAGTTGAAATTTAGAGCAACCGAATCAAAAAATAATTTTTTGGGGCAAAGATGCAATTCCAGTAGAGTGTGCAACACGTCTTCATCGCGGACTTACACTTAATTTTAGTTCCATTATTTTCTACGAGATTAGAAAATCGATCGAAAAAGTTTCAAAAGAATGTAATTGTAGACCTTCAATTATCATCATCATTTAGTTAGGGTTCATGCAAGGAAAAATATAAATCATCTCTTACAAGTGTTTGATTCATAAAAATCATCATTTATTTAATGTTATATAAGAATATACTAGGATTTAAGAAAATACTTCAGGAATTCATGCATGGGAGACTCAAATCAATCACTGGTCAATCAATCAACTATTTAGGGCAGATGGAACAACATAATTCATGCTTTACTTAGGCTTACATATCTAGAAGAACAAAATTTCTTGAAGAAACTTCTGGTCTGAAGATTGAAAATGAATAATACTAGCTTCTTCTTTGAGAGAATATAGAACATGTGAAATTTGATGTATCAAAGATTTATGCATTAATAGGGTGGTGTTGGAAAGAATACTCAAAGTCCTATAATTGGTAGTTGATAGGCACCTAACTCCTAATCTACTAAAATATATGGCCATTTGAAGTTGATCCTTGTATCAACTTATATCAAAACTTAGCCGATAGAAATATTTTTGAACTTCGCTTGACTTTTGAAGGTCCCTTATAACCTTAAACCATATTTGATACACTTTAAATACTTAGAAATGCACCTTACATTCATAACTTAGAAGTTATTGGATTATCTAACTTCATAAAATCTCATATCAAGACTTAATCAGTAAAGAAGATTTCAACTCAACTTTGGGATAAGGGATTCTTGTGACCTTGATTCATTTCAAATCTATTATGCTCTAAAGAATAGCCTTATCATCTATATGTAAAGTTAAAACCACTTGATATGATCCCATACATATAAGAAGAACGATCTGGATCTTAGCTAAGAAACTTTTCAGGGTGTTATAGTTGGTTAATTGAGGCTTTATAGTTGTGTTGTATTGTCTTGATATATACCTGCTATCAGCTATACAGATATCATGGTATCCTTGACAGCCTAAACAAAACATGCATGCTAGTTGGTTATTTCTTTTTATGAACTATTGGGAGTAGTTATTTTCTTTACAGAGTTGTTGATAAATTAAATACTTTGGTGGCTGATTACTTATTTTTAGGCTGAGATATACCTATTTATTTTTTTTTGATTATGTGTGGCTGCTATGCACTAAGGGAAAATGGTTCAGCACAGTTAACTCTATTCTAAGTTTTGGAATTAGGTGCTAGTTGCGTCCTTTCAGTATGGGGCGTGACAAGAGATTTGGCGAGAGGTAAACAATTTGAAATCATTTGAATTTAATAAAAACATGATAATTTAAGATGAGATTGAGTTTAATAGGATTCCAATGAGACTAGACGAGTTGATTTGAATATTCTACTTGACTGAGCATATGGGGATAATAAGTCTTTTGGAAATAGTATTGAGCACCAGCTTAGATAAAAGTAAAAATAAGGCAAACCCTATAAACTACAGAGACAACTCAGGATAAAATCGTACCATTGATTAGGGTGACTGCACATTTGTCCCAATGTGGATCCAGAGAGGTTGATCGCCCCTTACGCTAGCAAAGTATGAGATAGTTGTGGCAATAACAATGTAAATATTGTATAGCTCATAGGTGATGGTTGTCAGTTAGAAAAACTCCAAAAGTAAATAATATTATTTTACTAAGACTATATTTATTTGAGTATATTTATAAAACCTTGTTTTAATTCTTAAACTTGCATGTTTTATCTTGAGTTGAGTATTCATGTTATTGAGCATGTCCGAGGTTTGTTTTCTGTCAGCTATTTTACGTATCATATATTTCATGTACTGACGTTATTCGATATTGCATTATTTTATGATGCAGATGCATGCGCTAGAGATCCTTAGCAAACACTTCATTGAAGATCTACTCGTTCTACCTTTTGGTGAGACCTCCTGACTTTCGGAGGGATCATTTACTTCAATTTACTTTTTAATTGTGTAGCTCTTTTGACGTAGTCATGGGTCTGTCCCTGTACCATCTTATAAGTAGATACAAGTTTCATAGATTAAGTTAGGAAGTGTTAGACTAGAGCCTGTTTTTGAAAAAATTATTACTTTTTTATTGAGTTATGACATTGAGTTATTTTGAACTGAATATTTTGAATATTCTTTTACATTGCTTTAGATAATCCACTTGGGTATTCCTTTGGGTTGAGATTTGGGTACAGTATTTCTTTTAGAATCGGGTTCATGTTAAAAAGGATGGAGATTCAGGTCCGATGTTATAATATTTAGCCAAATTATACCTAAATATTCTTGAGATCATATTTCTTTTTATTAACCAAACATTAGAAAAGATGGTAATTTATGGTCCTAGGTTGAACAAGTCAACTGGGACAGATAGAAACTAATTGAAAATTAAAGTTGTTCTTATCCTTCCATGTCCCCTAGTAGTAGACTTGCATTTGCTTATTAATTGGTAAACTTGTATGGTGCAAATGTAGTTTGTTAAGTTTCTCTATAGTTACTCTATGCCTTCTTTTCACTCAAACTTTGATTCTCTGCTATGAGGATGAAATATAGTTGCAACAATTACCATTCAAAATGTTGACTCATTTTGGCCATCCAAATCCAAGAAAGAAAAAAAATAAAAGTTAATTAAGAGAAAGTTTTAGAAAAATACATTTTATTATTTAAAATAAGACAATATGGATAAGATGACATAGTATATTATTTTATCCATAACCAAATCATAAGTCAAAGGGCAAAACAAGGTAAATAAGAAAGACATTTTCTCAACCTCTAACTAATTTTTATTTATTTCTTTCTCCTAGATTAACTCTCTTTCTTTTTCTCTCTTTTTTTCACATTTCTGTTTGTTGTTAAATTAATTTGTTCATCATCTTCATTTTCTTTGCCCTTGTGTAGTCCCCCTAATACAATGGGGAACTGTTGTTCAAGGGTTCAACCTAATAATGATGATGATCATCATGTTATGAGTAAAAAAAAATTCAATGCAACAAATAGTGATCAATCAACACGTCCAAATAATAATAATGATTGTTCTAGTAAAAAACAACATGGCTCAGTTACGCCACCAAAACCATCTGAAAAATCCCCTGTAGGTCCAGTTTTAGGCAGGCCAATGGAAGATGTTAAAAAAACATATTCCATAGGTAAAGAATTAGGAAGAGGTCAATTTGGTGTGACATATTTATGTACACACAAACAAACTGGTGAACAATTTGCATGTAAGACAATAGCAAAAAGAAAATTGATTAATAAAGAAGATATTGAAGATGTGAAAAGAGAAGTACAAATAATGCATCATTTAACAGGTCAACAAAATATTGTTGAACTTAAAGGTGCTTATGAAGACAAACATTCAGTACATTTGGTCATGGAATTATGTGCTGGTGGTGAACTTTTTGATAGGATTATTGCTAAAGGATATTATACTGAACGTGCTGCTGCTACTTTGCTTAGAACAATTGTTCAAATTGTACATACTTGTCATTCTATGGGAGTTATTCATAGAGATCTCAAGCCTGAGAATTTTCTCCTCCTTAATAAAGACGAGGATTCGCCTCTCAAGGCTACCGATTTTGGTCTTTCTGTCTTTTACAAGCAAGGTACGTAAATGAGTTTGACTTTTATATGCTCACCAATAATTAATATTTCAATTTTTTAGTATAATATATGCATGTTTATAGCACTAGCACCTTTAGGGGTTGTTTGATAGAAGGGATAATACATGACTATAATTTATCTTGCATTTGGGTAGGGATTATCTCTGACTTCTTCTACATCTGTTCTATTCGCAAAAACTTGCTTCGTGACAGAGCATTTAGGAATGTCGTAGCCTGGTGAAGATAGCTGTCTAAAGAACCCTTTTTTGTATCGACTGGCCTATCCCTGGTGAAAGTCAGGGTAACACCCGCTTTCATTCGAAACCAACTCTTTCTAAGGATTAGTTAATCTATAGAATTAGTGATGTCGCCTTTTCTATTATAAGAATTGAATAAGTTATCTCATATATATGATATGATAACTTTACCTATTCCATCTTCCGTATTAAACAACTCCTAACGATAAAAAGATAAATATTCAACCGACTGATAGTTAGCCGGGTAGGGCATACCAAGGAGCCGGTATGACCTAGTGATCAATAGGTGAAAACCATAGGAGATGCAAAAGGAATTCAGCATACATAAAGCACTAGACATTTTTTCTCATTTGTTTAAGTTCCATTGAACAAAATTATCTGGTATGAGCTAGTGAGATATAGTAGGTGTGCACACGAACTAGCTCGGATACATTCTCCCTCTTATTAAGACTACAGAATGTTATTGGGTATAAATTTTACATATCAAAGTTTGATTTTTTTGCTGTTGTAATAGAATAGTTGGCAGATATTGTATAATAAAATTATAAAAAAGGATTAGTTTGTGCTCTTTATCTCATTTTGTAAATATATAAAATCATATGCCTCTATTATTTTTTTTAAAAAATTTTGTATTTTGCAGGAGATGTGTTTAAGGGCATAGTGGGTAGTGCATATTACATTGCACCAGAAGTATTGAAGAGAAGATATGGCCCAGAAGTTGATATATGGAGCGTTGGGGTTATGTTATATATTCTTCTTTCTGGTGTTCCTCCTTTTTGGGCAGGTACATAGAAAATAAAAATATTAAAGGATGTGGTAAAGTGGATGAGATACCTTTTTCCTTAATAAGAAATCTCGATTTTAAGAAAATCTTTTTGATAGAAAGCGCTAGCCCTACCTGATACGAATTTGGTTTATTTGTTTTCAGAAACTGAACATGGAATATTCAATGCAATTTTGCGTGGACATGTTGATTTTTCAAGTGATCCATGGCCTTCAATCTCCCATGGTGCCAAAGACCTTGTCAGGAAGATGTTGAATTCAGATCCCAAACAGAGGTTGACAGCAATCCAAGTGTTAAGTAAGTAGAAAAGATTTCGTAAGATGAAAAATTCATAGAAACATTTACTTGATTTGTGTATGAATTCAGATCATCCATGGATCAAGGAAGGCGGAGATGCACCAGATACACCACTTGACAATGCTGTCTTGAGTAGACTCAAACAATTCAGAGCAATGAACAATTTCAAGAAAGTTGCTCTTCGAGTAATCAATCCCTTATTTTTCTTTTAAATAGAAACATATTTACGTCAAAAACTCTTTTTTGTGTTAAGCCAAAATATTTACTTGGAGAGAATACACTGCAGGTTATTGCAGGGTGCCTATCAGAGGAAGAAATTATGGGACTAAAGCAAATGTTCAAAAGTATGGATGTTGATAATAGTGGGGCAATAACACTTGAGGAGCTAAAGCAAGGACTTGCCAAACAAGGAACAAAATTATCTGATTCTGAAATTCAACAATTAATGGAAGCTGTAAGTCCTCTAATTATATTCTTATTTCAAAGGCAAAATTATTTTTTAACCTTTTCAGTTGAAAGTGATAGTCATTGCACTTGTCAAGTTTACAATTGAATCAATTTAGAATTTTTAAAGCAAGAATTTATCGATAGGTAATGTTGAATTTGTTGATATCTAATATACTTATTGAAAGATAGGACTAACTGCTATTTTCTGAAAATCCATCTAAGATCAGCCTGAGTGATCAAGCTTAACAATCACGTAAAAATTATTTTGGGATGTAAAAATTGTATCACTATCGCGTGTGTATATATAAATTCTAATGTTGATTTTATTTGTACAAATTGAAAAAAAAAATAAAAAAAAATAGGCTGATGTTGATGGAAATGGAACCATTGACTATGAAGAGTTCATTACAGCAACAATGCACATGAATAGAATGGACAAAGAAGAACATCTTTACACAGCCTTTCAATATTTTGACAAGGACAATAGTGGGTAAGTTGCATTTCTAAGGATTTAAATTAAATAAACATACTAAATTTTGTAAAAAAAATTTTAATTATCCATATATTTTATCTAACATAAATTACTTTGACCGTGATGACAATTCCTCCATTCCACTCATTTGCCGATGTTGACAATCACCATCTTCAACCACAATCATCACTAGCCATCATTTACAATCATTACCACCAACCACTATTACAACAACAACCATCAATCACTATTAACAATCATCATAATTAGTCACTACTACATCATTTACAATTATTACTATCAACCACTATTACAACAACAACCATCAATCACTATTGACAAACATCCTCATTAGTCACTACTACATATCACCTACTGCCGTCATCATTACAGCGTCAGCCATCACCAACACCAACCACTATATTTTTTTATTGATATAATACTAGATCAAATTTAGTATTTTATTAAATTTATATTATTAAGTGAAATTAGGTCTTACGCGTAACTCACACCCTAACTCAAAGGGAGGAGGATTGCCTAAGCCTTATAAGGAGTCCACCCATCTCATTAACCACCAATGTGGGACTTTTTGTCTCAACATTAACTTTTGAATAAAAGCAAATCCTATATATCGAAATATGTTTTAAGAAGTCTTAATTATTTAATATTTAAATCTTAAATTATTTTTTTACTTTCTCCTAATTTATAATCTTTCTAATTTTATTATTTTATCTTTCAATTTTTTTCAGGTACATTACATTAGAAGAGTTAGAACAGGCTTTACGAGAATTTGGTATGGATGATGGGAAGGATATAAGAGAAATTATTGCTGAAGTTGACTCTAATAATGTAAGTTTAGAACACTCACATTCTTATCAAATTATCAATTAATACTTATTATAATTATATTTATGTAATTACATTATAAATTATTTAATTATACACATATTTGTACATTATTTGCTTATAAAACGTAAACTCTAATTTTAATTTTAACTATTATCATGCAGGATGGTCGAATTAACTGTGATGAGTTCGTAGCTATGATGAGAAAGGGAACTCCAGAAACAGCAGCAAATCTAAAGAAAAGAAGAGAGTCATTTGTTGCGTAAATTTTCATTGTGAATATAAAGGGGAAAAAAGGCCAAAGACTTGTTTTGTATCAAATTTTTGAGCCATTCATGAAGTTTTACAATTTCATGGATGCTTATGTATATTAATTATTACTACCACTTTCCCTATGAGGATTTAAAATATTCATGAGTCTTGGGATTTTTGTAGTGTAAAAAAAACAAAAAAAGAGAAAGTTGGTAATAGTATGTACTCATGTGTATATAATATAATATAAATCCTTTCTTAATAGTTTATTTACAGAAGAGCAACAATAGAAACTCTAGTAATGCCAATGTTACCAACTGAAACAAAAAAATTTTCTCTTAGCCCAACTCATGAGGTGAAATGGATGATACCAAAGTTGTCCCAACAAATACAGTAACAAGTTGGGACCCCAAATTGAAAAAGGGATTGGTGATATTCTAGCTAGCCAGGGACAAGGACATCCCCAAAGCTTGGCCATTATGTGTGTTGACTCAGTCTCGTAGTCACACTGCAGAGAAATGAAACTAAGCTATTATTCTCTGTCTGGACAGAGCATGAATTCTCTCATGAAAATTGACCTTTCACTTGATCTCAACCACCCCAAAGGCCATACAAGGGGAGAACAGTTGAGTTATGTCAGACAAAGCTAAACAAGATGAGAAATTAAATTTCAACAATATATGAATGAGCTACCAGCTGTACAAATAATTATCCACAAGCATTCAAACTGATTAATTCTTGAAATAAAGATGCAAACCTTACAATCAACATTCATAAAGTTAGACCAGTTACAACTTCACTTAACATAAGCACAAAGTAACTTACCACCACAAAGATAGGATACTGACCCCTAACTCCAAGAGAGAAAAGAAAAGGAAAGACGATTTCAAGAAAGATGACGAGAACAAGAAACAGGGAGAGAAGCAGAACAAGTTGAGCAGCTAAACAGCACTGTACATAAATTACAGCACAGGAAGTGTCTTCAGCTTTCCTTTTTCCACAGATGTTGGATCCTGGTTTTGATTATTCCCAGAGAATAGTGTTTATTGGAAATGTCAATCCATTTCAACCCGAGCTTAGGACAACCTGTCCACAAAAGCAGTGACCAAAACCAACCCCATCCAATTATGTAGCAAACGAATGCTCTCAAGTAAACCAAACCTACTTAATGATCGCATGCACGACGCGATAGATTGAACAGCCTCCACAGTGAACTTTTGTGATCCATGTCCAAATCCCATTAGCAACGGAGCAATAAAATCAAGATCACACTGGCTCAACTCGCCGCCTCTTTCAGGAATTTGTGTTCTTCTTTTCTTCAAGAACAGAACCCTCTTTAAGTGCAATTTGTGCCTCATTTTCCCTTCCAAGTGCAAAAAGAGAAGCAGCTTGTAAATACGAAGCAATATGCCATACAGGAGATATTACTTGTGCCTGTACTGCATCATTGAGGGCTTCCTGTGGCATATCACTCATGAGATAAGACAGACTACGCCGTGCATACACAGTTGGGGAGACCATGGTTCCAACATCGATAAACTGCAAAAACAACCCAAGTATAAATGAATGATGCACGTTAAATAGATTAAATCTACTCTTCTAAGAAGCTCATTAATCATCCTGAGAATATTTTATCATCTCATTTGTTACTATAATGAATGCATAAAGCCTTAGACTACTAACATTTATCCTGTCTAAGAATGGACATCTGAAAAGTACAACTCAGAACCTCAAGTGTGCAAGAATAGTCTTGTTACTCATATTTAAACCAACGTGAGATGATTAAAAATATAACCCATAGAAACTGAACCCATCAAAGAGGACTATGAATGTCCTACCTGTGTGTAGCATTCGATGGCAGCCTTAGCATCTTTGTGCCTGAAAGCAGCATCACCCTTTTTCTTGGAGTTCAACGTTTCCTGCATCTGATTTGTCCACATCTGGAATGAAAGCTACAAGCAACATTAAAACAGTATGGCTATCATGAGACTTTGATAATTGGCTCCAAATGTACAATATGAACAAGCAACCAGTTAAAAAAAGTGTCTCATGATTTGAAGAAGTGAACACACTTATTCATTAGGCATTGGGATCTTCAGGGAACAAGGGCACATATGGAAAATGCAAATTCAAGGCCAAAGATACGTGCGTGGGCGGGGGAGAAAATTCTTAATCTCATTTTTTACGGCTAAAAAGAAAAGAAAGTCCAACACCTGCATACAAAATGTAAATGCATCTATATTTATTGCTTTGTTTAATCTCACGTCTCATACAATTTTTTTCCAGGTTAACATTTGATTTTCCTCTTTTTTCTTCTCTAGAAGACGAAAGTGGAGTAAATATGTAAGTTCAAAAGTTGGGACTGAGAAGAATAAGTACTTACAAAGAAAGTTTCTCTTTGTTTTTTTTTTGGAGAATGGTAAACTATATATAAATAAAAGTTTTAAAACTACTGGTATATATAAACAACAAATTGTGGGGCGGGTGAAAACAACAAATTGTGCTAAGTAGGGTAGGGCAGATTGAAATCTTTGTGGGTTCGCCCCACAACCGCACCGGTTGCCAACCCTATTCCTGAGAACTTCCTTTTCAACAGGCTATTTGTCCATGAGGACACTGGTTTTGACGAAATTCAAATCAATTTGCATACAGAAATCCTCTCATCAGGACAACCTCTCAAGATGAAGGCACAACAATGATCTAATTTGATTTATTGGATGAGATTCTCTAATTATAAACTTTTCTAGCAATTGAAATGAGTGGAACAACGCTTCTTAAACTTAAAACAGCATCGAGAAGCTCTCTGATTGTTAGGATTCCTTTGTATGAGAGAAATCGCAACAAACCAAATGATCCAGAGGGATAAGAGGCAGGTGGAATGTACACATGTAAAACAACTGCAGGGATAAGAGGATAAAATATCCTCATAAGACAAGATGCTAAACATGTGATTCAATGTGTGAAGATAAAAACACTGAAAGGGAATGCGTATGAGGACATCGATTCCTCAAAATAATTACTGATAGACAAACCTCAGTAGCTGCTCCTTCATCGTCTTTGTACCCAAGCTTTTCTAAAATCTCATGGATGGCAGTTAGATCCATTCTCAAGCAGGCCTCACCAAGTGGAGATAGAGCCATAGTTCCACCATCACGTGATATACCCATCAAAGCATGAGAAGGAACCTGCAAAAACAAGTAGCCCAAAACGTCATTACGGCTAAATCGTATCATTAATGTATCTCTGACAATTTACATTCAGCTAATATAGAAATTTAATATTTAGGGACAATAATATAACCTAAAATGTTTCTTACCTTATCCAAATTACTGTTTTTACTAATGTAACTAATACAGACTAGGACCAGATTAACAGATAAAAAATTAAATGCATTCATCAATGTTGCATCTCAAGTGTACAACGGCATCAAGCCTTCCTTGTTTATATTGTATACATAGCTTTTTACAACTTCAAGTGACTCGACATCACCAGGAGGAGAGTGAATAGATACATAAAAACATCAGCTTAGGCTCCCAACAATATTTTTGATAATCAAGAAATCCCCAACAGCCAGCTGGGGGATACAGTTGAAAACTAGTTGGAAAATGGACAGTTCTACCCTTCTCCACTTAAATGTGAAGCCTTGTTTGCAGCAAGGTTCAAATTCACTTGTGTTCTTACTACTAGACCAAATCTGCTGGAGCATTAGGCTCAAATAGTATTATAATGGTATAATTATCCGTATGCCACTGACGGCGATAACAACTTTCCACGCTCAATGATTAACCACTCCAACTGTAAGAATTGAATGTTGATCTCAAAACTGCAGCTACTTTCCAATGAACCAACTTATTAGACCACTGCAGGTTGTAAGGTTCATGTGTTAACCTTTACTAAATTTTCTGTTCACACACTAACAAAACTGGAAACTACTGCAAATTCTGATGAAGCGAAATTTGAGTGATCCCATTGTGAAATAACAAAAAGGACGTATCAAAATCAGCGTATGCTTATCAGTTGTCACAAACACCAAAAGGAATTCAGAGACAACACACACCTCCAGGAATTCAATGACAACATATCAGCTTCTGACTAAAGACCATCCACAATATAATGTCTATGAAACTGCTTTATCTTATTTGCTTTCACTGCTATAGAGCTCTGGACGAAAAAGCAGCTCGCAGGGCTAACTTATTAAAAGAAAATAGCAGCAGAATTAAAAACTGAAAACTAAAACTGGAAAAGCACGCAAGGAGGAATTTCTTTGGATACCCAGAAACCCCCAAAGGCTAGTGGCCCAAGGTTTGAAACTTCGCGAATAATGGGGAGAGCCCTCTGCCCCTCTTCACTTACACAAGCTTTGGTCTGCGGTAGCGTTCGAACCTGAGATGTGCACCGAACCCACACATCATGGGTTTCCCTCTTACCACTACACCAAAATCTTCGGGGCCTATTTATCAACCTATTTAACTGCCACAAGTCTGTTGATGTATATGATGTAAATCAGTTTTCGTATATTGTAGACAATTTTACTTAGGAATCCTTGCACCAACTACTGGAAGTGTTACTTGATCAAAAAAGAAAGAAAGAAGACCACGCAGGTAGAAAAACAAATATTAAACTCAGCAAAAACCTTAAAGATACTAATAGATAGAAACAGCAGAACAAGAAAAAAAATACCTCGGTTTCTTTCTGAAGAGGAAATAAAGCAGTAACTAGTGACTTTGGATTTGGCCGCTCACGTGGCTCGTACTGCAGACATCTTGAAGCTATCCTTACCAATTCAGTTCCATCATCAGAAGAAAACTGGCCTTCCAAGCAAGAATCCGTAAGCATCTGAAGATTGCGGTCTTTAATCAGATCAAGGGCCTGCGTAAATACAGATACAGTATCAGAAGGGATGAACACAACAAAAAACAGTTCCAAAGTACCAAGCCGACAACCAGATATTCTTTATCATAAACAGTTATGATATAATTTATCCTACCTTACAACCCTTTAGTCGCTGTACCACTGCTTGTCTTCAACAATCCGTGAAAACAACCAACCACCCCCCCCCCCAAAAAAAAAAAAAAAATTGAATTTTATGCCCGATCAAACACTAAAACACCCAGCCTAAAGTTCCCGTTTATCACATTTACAGGTAAAAACGCCGTAACTATTTCATACAATCTATTGTCTCAACATGATTCAGACTGTTCAGATAACTTTCAATGAGCAGTCTAAGCATCACTACTAAGAATGAACAAGATCGTTTACCAAAGAATAGGAGAGGCGGGAATAGGAAAAGATGAAAAAGAAATCATATGTTCATGGGGTATTGATAATGGTTTCTTCAAGGAACCTAGTCAACAAAGACAACCATGAATTACGAGAGTCTATAAATTAGAACTGAGTTTTGTTGGACAAACAGATCTGTGATGTCCACTGCATACAGGAAGAACAAAACAGCCAGGATTTCTCTATTCAGGGAACTATGTTAGAAGTTGTGCATCAACAATCAGAGAGCCCCTATATTGACAATACTTCCCTTCCCACCCTGCATCCTACTGCTGTTTCGCCCCTGTATAAAATGAGGAGCAAACCAGTAATTTCAGCCCGAGCTCTCCATGGGATAAAATGCAGCCAGATAGAGTTAACTGAAGCTCACAAAAGGATAATCACCAACTAAGTTGCGCAGACTCTTCACTCTCAATGCCGCACCTGTGTCGGATTCTCCAAAAATACACTACTTTGGGAAAATCCGACACGCACCCGTCAACATTTTTGAAGAGTCCGAGCAACATAGATCACCAAAACCTTTCTTTTGGGTTCACCAAGTGTTGGATTGTTCACCCACCAATAGGGAACGTGAGCTGGGTTTAGACCGTCGTGAGACAGGTTAGTTTTACCCTACTG